>ULGS01000006.1:1131720-1167111 GCA_900519055.1 Yarrowia galli | reverse complement strand
TTGTATACACACTAAATAAGTGTCTGGAGAACTACCACGAGTGTACCAAACTACGGTAAAGGACCCACGCCAACCAAATAACAACAACATGGGTCGTCTGACAGCCCACTCATCTTGTCAACCTAAACTAACCGACTACCCGGAACCGTTTAGTAGAAGGCAAAGGAAGTGACTGTCAATAGAGAGAGAGAGAGAGAGGGCCATGGTTATCTGACTAAGAATGTGAGAGTATTGTAGAACTGAACAGAACCAATTCAACAACTGATAAGCGAGACAGAAAAGAGATTACGTACAGTACCCTAACCCCAATCACGTGACCACCATTCGCCACCACACACCTCCTCTAATCCCCACACTCCAGATCCCCCCCCTCTTGTATACCCCATCAGGCAACTTATCCAGCTGGACCCTTCGGAGGACCCTAACCGCTGCTGCTGTTTAATGCACCAAACAATGCACCCCACATTTGCCGTGCTCCGGGTAACCATCCAAGGCATTTGACGATGTAGCCGAATGGACTAGCTACGAATTGCCTGGTCACGTGATACGATCGATGGTACCTCACTGGTAACCGTGTCTTTATCACTGTTTCAGTCTTATCTTTGGTTGACGTCATCGGGCAACTTTCTCAAGGCTGAGTCAGCTAGAGGAAGAGATAGAGCAATTGACCAATGAAAAGGGCATGCTTGTGGTCACGTGTTTCATGATAATGGAAGACTATTACGGCTTAGTCATGAACCCTCCATAGTCCTACTGGTAGAATCATCCACAGTGTCACACGTTTGGTCCATCGATCGACAAAGTCAAAGTGACAGGTGATACGAGAAAGACGGCTTAGTAAGCTGTTGATGGGGGCCCAGGTGATGTCACGTGATGTAGAACTGCCCATTTGAGCGCTTTTGACACCAAAATCACCACCTCAACCTGTTCAAAGACCTACTATACGTTTTAGCCGAGGCACCACTTGCTGCAGCAAAATTTGCACTCGCCACATTAGCCACATGCACCGCCACAATTTGTATGCACGTGGGTCATCGGGAGGTATGTGTTTTATGGGTGATAGGGGTGGCAAAGGTAGGGGTTTTCTGGTGTCAGAAGAAAGCTGATGGTGCGATGAGAAACTTGGTGTCAGCCACTTCTTCGTGACGTGTTCATACACCGTTCTAGACCTACCTCTTCTCATTCTACAAGCTTTCTCCGACCTTCCGTGCAGCCGTGGATTTAACCTTAGGCCTGCATACACTGAGCATTATCAGATGTGTGTATGTTACGAGTACTTGTAGACCGTCTCTTCTCTTCTTCTCTTGATCCACCATACCATACATCGACTACAACAGATTTTCATCACTGCCACGACTGACACACAAATTGAGCCAGTGACACAGACAGACACAGACAGACAAACACAAACACAAGTTCAGTATTATTACCCCACACAATCGAACTTACACGGCTGAGTGACACCCTACGACAGAATCATCAACGACTACAACATCAGTTTAGTGACACAGACAGAAGCACAAACAGAAGCGCTCGCAGACACGAACCGACACAAACCGACAGACAAGCCAAACCAGATCGCCAACACAGCCTGACGCACTTGACCAGCCACATACATCTCTTACGCTTCACATACATAACCACTTCTCACCAAACGAGCAATTATCCAAAGCCGTTCAAGTACAGCCACAGACACCACCAACTACCACAACCATGTCAGATCCCCAACCTATCACTCAAGCAACACAAACAACCCCCCTGCTGGCCTCGTCGTATGCCCAGGAAGTGAACCCGTTCCAACGCGAGATTCGACGAAGATCATCCGTCTCCAGCGCCAACAGATACAGACCTCCTCGAGGCGCCGTGGGATGGTGGCAAAAGTCGGTCATTGTGGTGATTGCCGCGGTTCTATTCATTCTTCTCATGATCTCGTTGCTCACCTTGGCCACAGATCACGGTCGAGACTGGCGATGGAAGGATTATCCTGGCCATGAGCACGAGCCCGGTCATAATGGCACCTTGGTTTAGCCTGGCCGAGCTCATTGTATATAGTTTCTAATTCATGTATTTTTATAGCCCTTCTGGGGGTCTGTGGCGGTCTTAGAGGATGATCTTGTCTTATCTCAAGCCATACTTGGGTGGGGTGAGATTCAGGTGGTGTTTGATATGAGCCAGGAACGACAAACAAAGTGAGCAGATAGAAATGGGGGTGGTTCTTGGGATTTGTGCCACCTTGGAGTGTCGTATCTGCTCCTGTTGTTCTCTCACAACCAATGCACCCCTTGCATTATCTCCAAGCCACAAATCTAGTTGAAGCCACTGAATAAGAGTTGAAGCCACTGAATAAGAGTTATAAGCCACGGATGGAGATAGTGGAAGGCAATGAGGGACTTATAAGAGCTTCGAATATTGCAATGTTGGAAGACCAACACCTACAATGAGCTCGTCCACTAACTACACCGTTTCTACGACCCATGATGAGTATAGTCTGAGTGACTTGAGTGATGGGAGACATGAAAAGAAAGAACAGGATGCTACTGAGATCGAGGTCAGTGAAGTCAGTGAAGCTGAGCTGAAGGAGATTGGTCAGGTCAGTGACATCTCCTTGAGTGACCACTCCAGTCGTTCTCAATCCAAATCCTGGAGAACCATTCTATGGGACTCGGCGGACAAAAGTCCAGCTGAGAAACGTCTGCTGCTCAAACTGGACTGGTTCCTCTTGTCTTCCGTCATGCTGGGCTACTTCATCAAGACTCTCAACACGAACAACATCAACACGGCCTACATGAACGGTATGAAGGAAGACTATGCCATGAATGGTAGTCAGCTCAATTATCTCCAAACAGTGTGGATTGTGGGGTACATTGTGGGACAGGTTCCCAGCAATCAGATCTTACAAAGAACAAGTGCTCGTTACTACCTGGGAGGTCTGGAACTCATCTGGATGGCTCTGACGTTTCTCACACTCACGTGCACCAACATCAAGTCTCTGTATGCACTCAGATTCTTTGTGGGTCTTACGGAGAGTGGGTTTTTTCCGGGAGTTGAGTATCTGCTGGGATCTTGGTACAATAGAGACGAGCTTACCAAGAGATCTGCTCTTTTTGCCTGCTCCGGTATCGCTGCCTCTATGGTCACAGGTTATCTCCAAGCAGCTGTTCTTAGTGGTCTGGAACACACATCTATCACTCCCTGGAAATGGCTGTTTGTGTTTGACGGCATCATCTCGTTTCCAGTAGCACTCTACACCATGCTCGTCAACCCCAACACTCCCGAAACTACCACCAGCTGGTACTTTACCAAAGAAGACATTGTTATAGCAAAACAGAGAAGAGAGGTGATAGGTGATACTGGCCAGGAAAAAGAGCCGTTTCTGCAGGTTCTGAAACGCTCACTGAAGACCTGGCACATCTACTTCTTCTCTCTCATCTTCCTTTGCTACAACAACACCTGTATTGCTAGCACTCAGCCTTCCATGATCTCCTGGCTCAAGTCTCAGGGTTATACACCCACTCAATACAATGTGTATCCCACTGCTGTTGGTGGAGTTGGAATAGGAGTTACCTTGATCATGGCTGTGGTTTCAGACGCTTATGGAGGTCTCAATTACCCGTTTGTGGCAGCCTACTTTGTCGTACAGACTATAGGATCGGCCATGCTGTCTTACTGGAACATTTCCAACGGCGCCAAATGGTTTGCGTACTTTGCAATTGGCGTTCCAACGGCCTGGGGACAACCAATGATCTTCTCTTGGCTCAACAGAAGTCTGTATCGAGACTACAAGAAGAGAAATCTCGTTGTCTCGATCACCAGTGATATGGCCTATGTAACTCTCTCGTGGGTCCCTATCCTGACTTGGAACGCCCAAGATATGCCCAGGTACTTTATAGGATTCACCTACAACGCCTGTTTGTCTTCTTTGGGGCTGATCTTGACAGTTATAGCCACTTACCTCTGGAAGAGAGATCTCTCAAGAAAGACCTCGCTGGAGGTGTGAGAAGAGTTGGCTGAATACATTTACTCACTCTGGACACTTGTACTTGCTTTTTTCTTTTGCTGCCGTTCTCTCATCGTATGTACATCAAACGTGTAGACAACGGCTGGCTACAATCTGCCCAATGTAGAACGGGTTCCTGTAGATCCCCATGACGATCATGTGACCGAGTACATTGTGGTTATTTCGGGTCCAGGTAACCACAGCAACGAGAGACCATCTACTTGTACCACTAATATAGCACATCATTGCTTTTGCCAAGTCTTAGACCTGTACCCCGGACTCTCTCCTAAAATAGTCAGCAGCATAGTCTCATAATAAAGTGGGCTCATTAGTGTGTTTCAGGCTTAATAAATCGTGGGCAACTTTGGAGCATTACTTTTGGCACCAGAGGGACATAATACCACTTCTACAAGTGGAAAGAGAACGCAAACCAAACTGCCAAAAGGGCAGGGCGATGACTACTTTGGGAAACCGCGTCACGTGATATGACAGGTACCAGAAATAAGCGAGAGTTAATTTGATTGGGGGTGGTGGGTCGAGGAGAGTGGAAAGGATAGCGATGTTTGGTACTGTTGGAATCTTTGAAACGAGGGGGATTCACTGGTACAAACAGTTTTTTTGCACCATCAATATCGAGGGAGATATAACGGAATGAAATTTAAGGATGAAAATTTGTCGATTAACCTTCCTGTATCTATAAATATAGGGGTTAGATAAGGAGAGGTATTTTGGACGTTGGAGCAGAGATATGGAGTGTTTACTGGTAGTATTCGATCAAGGAACACCTGATGAATCGACCAATCTCTTTTACTCCACTCAAACTCTCCCCTTTCACTCACATTCAGGGGTACGTACAAATATCGCGAAATGTCGACATGCAAAACTCTAACGATTTGGAGGCTTGTCTAATCCAACGTTTAAGACCTTTTGGCAGTCATTTTCAGTAAGAGGAGGAGGGTGGGGCCCTCTATTTCTCAAATCACGTGACTCCGACCACTCCACCCGGCTATGCTGTTCCTGTAGATCACTGTGGATCCTTGTAGATCGTTATTCCGGGAATTGGAAGGTGACGTTTGAACATACGATACACGTCGTCTACCAGTACACAAAGGACATAACGGCTTTGGCTAGCGCGTTTGGCAGTGTACGTGTGTGCGTATGTATACGTGATTGCGCGAGAGTTGCAACCCTGCTTGGGGCTAGCGATCCAGGGGTTCAAGGACGAGATTGAACCGTGTTCTCCCCATCCCACAGGACACGTGTTGAACATCATCTTTGTGCAGCAGGGTGTGCCTATCTGGTGCTTCCTGTTTAAGTTGCATTCCAGCCACACGTGGTGGAAGACAAGAGGACAGGTTCACGGATCAAATGGATGTAAGGGGTAGGCGGAAGAATTGTCTGGGACGTGCATTGCGTGGAGCGATGAGCTGGTGATGGGACTGGCGGTGATGAGCACTGGTCTTACCGTAAGTGTAGTAGCATAGCTTAGAGTGTTCGAGAGATGCCGCTCTCTCTCTTCGGCTAAAAGACTGATAACAGAAGAGCCGCCATTCCAGGCTATCAAAGCTTCGGTGCGTTCCTCTCTGTACCTCTCTCCATGGGTGGCATTAGGAGCTAATGACACTCTGCTTAGAGCGGTGGATATGCAAGGGGTGGAATGGGGGTGTGGGACAGGATGTGTGGATAGTTGTTGAGGTAGATGATTAGAAAGGGAGGGGGGGAAGAGCGTGGCTATAAGTACTTTTTCAGACCTTTCTGTGTCACCAAGAACGTGATCTCATTATCATTACCATCTACTCACCTTCTCTAGTTATCTCTGACCCCCTCCCCTTACGTGTCCTCATCCAATCCACTCTTACCACCTCCTAACTCAAGCTCTCTGCGGAATGTGACGCGGTTTGAAAAATGAAGGACGAGTTAATTGTCTGACGTGGACAAGAGAATTGGGAACATGATGGAGAGGACTCAGAAAGACGAATAGGTGCCCGATTGAGTCGCTGGAAACGCGCCCCGAATCGCCATACCCACCTCTTTGTGTCCCACATCCCTGGCCACCTCCTCCCGCTCTCCCCGTCGACTAAAATACGACTCTCTGCTCTTCTCCCATTCCTTCCAAATCGGGAACAATCCAGCCGCAGCCCAATTCGGCAAAACCCTATACTCCCCGTGGTACGTGTTTGATCCCAACTCAAAAAAGCCCACACGTCATATAAGCCCTGCCTTTTCCCATTCTTGCAAATTGACCACAAAAAAAGTGAGTATCAAGACTATGTGGTTTGGAGGGATTGGTGGAGAGACGATTGGTGGTTCAAGGGGACACACAGGGGCATTGACACAGACGCAATGGCACACGTGCAATCGGTTTTTGCAATCGGTTTCGTGTGGATCAGGGGTTTGTGACATTGTCCGAGTAACGTGTGTGTCGAGGGGTTTGTGGTTGGCGAACTGTGACACTGAGCAACTTCCACGGCATTGGCTCTGTCGTTTGTGCGCGTGCACGGTTACCCTCAGTTAATCTCGGCCTTACGTGTCATCTGCTGTTCATTAGCGTCTGTCGCCCATAGACTGCGATTTATGAGGTGACTGTGTGGTATAGAACACAGACGTGGAAGGTGACATTGGCTAAACTATGCGAGTCTAACGGGGAGCTTTACCGCGTGGCAATCTCAGAACACAATGCGAGCAAGCTGAGCAGCATATTGTATGTCTCTCTTCTTTGCACATTGTCTGACAGTTCCAAAAACCGTCGACGTGTCACAGATCACTACTCAACAAGAGATTGCAAACCAGTCAACTAAATCTGCAACGCTGCAAACCTCAACTCTAGCCCACATGTTCCTGCTCTTGGCCGACGCTCTGCTGCCTTAGACGACCACTACATGTGCTCTCTTGCATGGTTAGCTGGTGTTTCGTACAGGTGCCTGTGCTGAGATCCAGGTCTAGAGCCGTGTGCCCTCTCTTTTACCTCTCGAGCTATACCTGTCCACGTCACCTGTTCTTTGGGCCCCTCTTTGTTCTTTCGTCCCAAGACGGCTATAATTAGAAGCCTGTTTCATTGTCTGGGTTGGTCCCAACCATTGAGATGCAGGAGAACCAGAACTGGCCGCCATTTTGAGTTCCATATGCATGGAACCCAGATCAGAAAAACCGCCTTTTGAAATATCTTTCAGCCTCCTTTTGCTCCTTTGCAAACCAAACAATTAACTAACCCAGAATGAAAGGACTTATTCTTGTTGGAGGCTACGGCACCCGTCTGCGACCCCTGACTCTCACTCTCCCCAAGCCCCTCGTGGAGTTTGGAAACAAGCCCATGATTCTCCACCAGGTGGAGTCTCTGGCCGCCGCCGGCGTCAAGGACATTGTTCTCGCCGTCAACTACAGACCCGAGGTCATGATCGAGACCCTCAAGAAGTACGAGGAGAAGTATGGCGTCAACATCACCTTCTCCGTCGAGACTGAGCCTCTCGGAACCGCCGGTCCCCTCAAGCTGGCCGAGGAGATTCTGTGCAAGGACGACACTCCCTTCTTCGTTCTCAACTCCGATGTCATCTGTGACTACCCCTTCGCCGAGCTCGCCGAGTTCCACAAGAAGAACGGCGCGGAGGCCACCATTGTCGCCACCAAGGTCGAGGAGCCCTCCAAGTACGGAGTCATTGTCCACAAGCAGGGCACCTCCAAGATTGACCGGTTCGTCGAGAAGCCTGTCGAGTTCGTCGGCAACCGAATCAACGCCGGTATCTACATTCTCAACCCCTCCGTTGTCGATCTCATTGATCTGCGACCCACCTCCATTGAGAAGGAGACTTTCCCCCAGCTGGCTGCCCGAGAGTCTCTGTACTCCTTTGACCTGGAGGGCTACTGGATGGACGTTGGTCAGCCCAAGGATTTCCTTTCCGGAACCTGTCTGTACCTGTCTTCTCTCTCCAAGAAGAACCCCGAGGCTCTGGTCCCCACCTCCGAGCCTTACGTCACCGGCGGTAACGTTCTGGTCGACCCTTCTGCCAAGATCTCTCCCCAGGCTAAGATTGGTCCCAACGTTGTCATTGGTCCCGGCGCTGTCATCGGCGAGGGTGCTCGACTCTCTCGATGTGTGATTCTCGCCAACTCCACCATCAAGCCCCATGCATACATCAAGAACTCCATCATTGGCTGGAACGGACGTGTCGGCCGATGGGCTCGAATCGAGAACGTTTCCGTCTTTGGAGACGATGTTGAGGTCAAGGATGAGGTCTACGTTAACGGTGGCCGAGTTCTGCCCCACAAGACCATCTCCGGCAACATTGAGAAGCCCGAGATTATCATGTAGAGGGTCTGGTGTTGATAAGTTATAACCATTATAATAATATTTGATTGTGTATTGAATTGTGGCTGTAGACATATGGACATGTATTTCAAATGGTGATGCTCATTCAAAAAGTGTCGAGTTCGGTCAAATAAGACGCGAAAGAGCTGTCAAAGACAACTGCCTTGATGGTAAGGGAGCTTTTCATTATTTTTCAGCCTCTTCAAGAAAATCTGGCAAAATTTTGAAATGCAAAAAATGGACGACACCGGAATCGAACCGGGGACCTCGCGCATGCTAAGCGCATGTGATAACCAACTACACCAGACGCCCAAGAAATTTTCTGTTCTTTTAGAAAGCTGGCCAGGTATATCCGAATAGTGATGTTTTCGTAGAATCAAAAAAAAAAAAAAAAATTAGGAGCTACGCAACTTTGAACAATATCAGACTATACACCGCTACTTCGTGAGCATAATGATATCTTTTGTTTCAGGTTTGGTTAGGTCTGGCATGTTCTGTAGGTCTGTTGAGTTCTCCGTTTTCTGCAACTGAAGTTGATAGTTGTGAAAAGAATGTCAAAACGGGTTCTCTGGGCGGGAAGTTGTACAGATACAATCAGACAGTTTCATGTTATACTATAGACGCTATACATATTTGTAATGGACGGTTTTGACTATCTTAGGAAGCACATCTATTGGACTCATCTTCTGAATCGTCCAGTTTCCGTTTCTTGACTATACCCTGGTGACGAAGATGTCTTCGGTATTTCTCCTTCTTGAGTCGTTTCGTCGCTTCTTCTCTCTCTTTCTTCGACTGTTTGAACCAGATCACAGCTTTCTCTTTCTTCTTCTGTAGACGTTTCTCTGCCTCGTCCAAAGTGTCCAAATCATACAGACAAAACAGAGTCTGAAACTCAGCAGGAACAGCATTCGGGTCTTTGAATGCAGAATTACTATCTCTCCAGTGGTTCACATCGGGCATGTATACCCTTCGGTAGCTGATTTGCTCGGTGATATACAGCCACTGGGCCTTTCCAATAGGTTCGGGGATTCTCCAAGCGAAGTTGTTGGCATTCACCTGTGTGAAAACATCCCAGTCATCAATCTCAATGAAATTGGGAAGCTCTTTTTCGTATCTGGGCAGTCGTCCACCTTTTTCAGGTCTTTCAGACATGAGTTTGATCTCCTTTAGGAGCGTTCGAAAGTGCACAGTGTATTCAACACACTTGAACATGGTAGCAAAAGCAGGGTTGGCACTTGCTACTACTGGTGGAAATCTCCAGCAGAATCCGTTTCTGGCATACTTGAGAGTGAATCCCATCTCAGTCTGGCAGACCGCATGAATACGCGGTTTTCTGTGATATCTGTTCTGTTTCTTGAGATACTTGATCAGGTAGTCTTTGGTTTTGGCAAGACGATCCATGACTTCCTTAATCGGTTTCCGCAAGTCCAGATCCTGTCTCAGACAAGTCAGTTGCTCTAGCTTGGCAGAAATGAGATCCATATCGGGTTTGGAGGTTTTCCACAGTTGAAGAATCTCCTCGGCTTGTTTGCTTGTATCGATTTGTACGAAACGTCGCTTCACGTTTCGATCAATAACTAGTCCAGTTTCTTTTCCTCCAGGAAACCTGTCTGTGATCAGCTGTTTGTACTTCTGGGTTCTCTCATCGCTGTAATTGATGACAATACAGTCTCGTCCGTGAAGAACCAAGATAGTTGGCCGACAATCGAGTTTCCCATCTTCCTTGAACTTGAAAAACACATGAGGATCTTGAGAGGATACCTCGAATCCCAATCGGCAGGTGACAAACTGGTAGAAGCTCAGGAAGAAGTTGTCGGACTGTCTGTTCATTTTGAGTATGTACTCTTCCCCAGAATCAATTTCAATAACTCCACGAGTGAACTGGTCTGGCTTGATATAGATATCTCCATCGAGAAGAGCATCATTGAGAGACGTCTGTTCAACATGCCATTTGTGTTGACAAGCCAAATTGAGCAAGAAAGAAAGAGTCGACTTGGCCGGCCCGACAGGGAACGTGATGTCGTCACAAACAGGAGTGTTTGCCGTACGAGTATCGGAAGTCTTGTCAAAGACCCAAGGAAGTGGTATGAGTTGCTTGGAATCGAAATCCTCTGGTTTCTTCACCGGAATGAGCACTTTTGATTCAAACATCTTGGTAAGTTTTCCCACCATCAAATCCTTCCAGTCATCATGATCTGAAGCCTGACAGAGCTCCAGAAGGTTCCTGGGGATCCTGGTGAGAGCGACTTCTTCTCTGCGGGGATAATCAGGCTCCCATTGTTTGGCAATTCGAAAATCCAGCACTTCCATGTTGGTGTTGGTGAGATGCAACGAGTAGCGGATGAGAGGTGTTTATATACGGGGGTTCTTATAATACAGCATCATGCACGAATATTTACATAGCGTGCAGAGATTGTGCATTAGTTGGAGAGCACTGTGTATCGCGGGGAAGCTTGGGGAGAGTGGTGGTGGATACTATACGGTAGTGGCAGTGCGTGATAATGACACGAGGTTCTTTGAAAGCCAGTTCTGAGCTCATTTGCGTCGAGTCATCGTATTCGGAGTTAAGCGGAGATAACCTCAAATTTTCATGCAAACATCGTGGAGACGTATATCTCAGCTTGAAGTGATCCAGGAGGTATTGTGAGGTTACCAGTGGAATCACTGAGCTCAATTTATGGTAAACAAGTGTCCCCTCTTCTTAAATACTTGTCTCATCGGTTTGTTGAGCTGTTCTCTGTAATGTGGTTCTCTGCAAGACACTATGTGAACTGATTACTTAGAAGAGGCCAACAGGGATGGAGCAGGTGACGTCGAGCTGATTATAGAGATTGAAATGTCAGACTCAAATGAGTGTTTTCTCTTTGACCCATTCGGTGATAGTAGATTGTGGCATTATGAACAGTTTGTGTCACCAAGCCTAATGTTCCAATGCTGCCTTTAAAGCTCGGGCCTTCTGGTGTTTGTGGTCTCTAAACAATCTGCCAACTAGAACCAAACTACTAAGAGCCGCTATCTCATCAACTCCAAGTCAGCTCGATGTGTGGTGTTTGACAGAGTCCGCAATAGTTATAAAGACTTCTAAGACAGATTGAAGAAGGCGTCTGGTAGCTACTTGTAGCGTTTCTATCGAAGCAGCCCAACACAAGGTCGATCTCTTTACACATTTGTTGTCACTCTCGATCCTCTGTGTATTCGCTTCCACAACAAGGCTTGGCGCAGATCAGAACAAGCTGAAGGGTCAAACTGTAGGACTTGGCACTTGGGAGACGTTGCCAGCAGCAGCCTAGGAATTCGATTCAGCTTTTTCATCTAAGCGAGAGAATCAAGCTGTCGTACACTCCGCAGCTCAACATTCTAATGACTGCAGTTCCGAGAAGAAGCAATCAATCGCACCGTCTAACAATGCTGCTTGATGCCAATTTGTATCAAATCACCATTCCAGTTGAAACGGCAGAACGGCAGCCATTCGTTGCTTTTTTCCTCAGTTAGCCCTACCGGTTCGTGTGTCTTGTTTGGCCGTCGTTTCTTTTTGCTGCGTATCAACATCGGCCGTTCTGCATTCCACACATGCACCATGCCAGGTCCGCAGAAGCTGCCATGGCTGCCTAATGGGGAGAAGAGACCGTGAGCCGTGTGTCAGACGTTGGCATGTGATATCCGTGGGTCTGTGAGTCTGTCCGATGTTTTTCTCACCGTTTTCAGACCATTTCCTCTTTGCGTCCTTTCACATACACACACCCAAATCATACACCTTTGGATTAGCATGCACATTAAAATCATAGCTCAACGACGTTATGCCGCGGAAGTCTCGACAGGGTGTGCTTTTTGTCGTGTTCGCTTGAGTCATAACAGAAGCAATTTGAGTGAGTGGGTGGGGTCTCTCTGATCAGTGTCTCACAGTTGTAGTCTTCCACGGGGACTTGTACTTCTACCAACATGCTCGTACCTCAGAGCCCTCCAAGATCTGATAAACAACACACATGCGACACATGTCGACACAAAAACAATCGTATTTTTCGCAACCACCACCACCACCACCACCAATCAACAAACTCACATACCCGCTATCAAAACAAGCCCTGTCACCGTATTCACCAAACAAACCGCACTAACAGCCCTATACCCGCAGACTAATTCCTTACCAGGGGTGTCTATTGGTCTATTGGTCTATTGGACTGTAGGAATGATGACCTCGTTAGGTGGAGGTCTCTTTTCGATTTGCATTTGCGTTCTTAACCGAAATACACAAACAAGCGTAAAAGCGCTCATCTATAGCCCGTGCTATTGTATTTCTTATGAACGTGGGCTAGTTCTGTCGATCTTCAGCCGTATCCGACACGACGACACAAAACGCGGGTTCACGATCCTGGGCAAGCGTCTACAGTAACGGTGATGTAGTACACCAGTGTTTACGTAATACTTGGTAACTATGCAAATCGGACTTTCCCCGGCTTGGCAACTTGTATGAACGCATTCCCGTATTTTACTTTCACTAACTCTCACTAAGTTCTTCTCTCCTCCATGACGATCATGTACCCGTTATTTACACCTTGTTTCTGTGTCTGAATCCGGCGGACTAGCGGGTAAATGTAATGGACCGTCAGATGACCGATCTACAAGTGGCGGGGTGGCCGATCCATCGGAGGAGGCATTATTATCGTCGAGGCGGGCTACTTTGAGCCTGGCATTGCGAGGAATGTTGCAGATTGGTACCAGAAATAGCGCAAGCGGCTAAAAGGGGTCCCAGTGGGGGTCACCAGAGGCTGTTTCGAGTAACTGCTGACGCTGTGGGATTCCATATGCATTCTAGAATATTACCCATTTTCCAAAATACTCACAGCTATTTACGTAATCTGATTTGTTGTGAATTTCTGTGATAATACTTGCTCTTGATTACGTCATGCAGCTAATGGAGGTCCAGGTTCTAGCGCTTTGGTCACGTGCTATTAGCAACCCGTGGGGTCTAAAACAGGGTCTAAAATAGAACTGGGTCGTACACCTGGTAGTCTCCAGATCCCACAAGTATTTTTAGAACCCAGCCTAAGCCTCCACAACCTCCCCACACTGTCTAAATACTCACAAGCCATGTCTTCAATCTGTACAACGGTTTCAGACCTGGTTATGCGGGTATTTTTAGCAGATTCTAAGACAGCAGATGTGCGTGAAACGTGATAGACTTGAGACTTTGAAATCCTGTCGTCGATTCGCTCTTAACGTGCTCTATTGTACACTGGTGTACAGAGTAGAGTGCACCTGTGCTTATACATTGGAGGCACATGGGCAGGAGGTTCTAAAAGTAGTAGATCCGGTTTAAGCAGTACCTCCGCCGTGGTCAGATAAGGTACTGTAGCTCAATCGATATTAATAGCAGCTGAAACATACAGACAGACAGACAGACCAACAGTCAAAGACTCGCTTGGAATGACAGAAATGGCCATGGTCAGAACCACTACTTGCAGCTACAGTACGATACGTCTCAACATGGCTGCGTGTACAGCAACCAATATCGGAACACGGTAGGTACATACGGTTCGTATTCAATGTATCTCACCATAGATCCGTCCCACCCGAATACTGCTCGTACACACCGGCGGCTGGCGGTTACTGCAGCAAAATGTCCACCTCTCTCTCATCTAACCCAAAAAGTTTTAGCACAATTGTACAGTGTGTTGGCGGAGCAATAGAGCTTGTGGAACTGCCTATAACCTGCTCCGAAGTGGTCCAAATGAAGACTAGGAGAAAAACCCAGGTTTCCACCATGTCCTTTAGACCCCGGAGAAGACCGTAGAGACTTCAAACGGTCCAAATCGCGTGTCTAGCGTCGGTATACCCCTGAACGGGCGAACCTTAGTAAAACTTTATACGCGGTGTCGCGAAAAAAGACGCGCAAAAGTCTGGACGCGTGAAACCTGCAAAAAACCAACTGAAAATGCTCACGTACAGTGTCAGCATATATGCTGGCTCCGACCGGACTGTACTGAGCTGTTCACAGTGTGCGCAAGACAAGCTAAGACCCTGTAGATTCGGGTACCTGTAAATTGGCGAAACTAGCGAGCTGTAGGCGATATTGGTTTGTGAAACGGGAAGTGTACGGTGGTTAAGGGCGGGTATGGAGTATTAGAATTTAATGGCGGCTTGCAGTCGGCCGTTCGGGCCGTGTGTATCATAGCTCTGGATGACTAAGCAGCGCCAGAGTGGTATTATGAGGGGGGATGCAGAAGTGTGGGCGAATACGAGTGACTGTGTTAGTACAAGTACACTGGGTCGGTCTAAGGGAGAGGGAAAAGAGAGCCCCCCTATTACGCCGCTTCTGGTTGGTGTAGTATTTGACACCTTGGGGGGAATAATTGCTGTTCTATAGGTGATATTCAGGGCTGTATGATGTTATCTTAGGGTAGCAGGAGGGTGTGAGATTGAGGGGGGTGTAGAAGAGTAGTGAAGGCGTCAAAATCAAGAGGGCTCGGTAGACAGAGCTCAATTGAGCCAGCCCGGGTTTCGCAATGCCCCCCTTTCCGGTTATCAGCCCAGTATCGCTTCTGACGTTGCCTCACACTTTCCACTCCGACTCGGTCTTCTTCCATTGACGGGGCCCAAAACATCGACATCTCCAGAGTTACCACATATTGCCACAGCACCAGCACCCGGCCAGCTCTGCCACAGTCAGGTATGCCACGTTTCATCTCACAAAAATATATCTACACAGTAGCACTTATTATCTCCGTCCGTTTGTTGCTTGCCACACCAGTTCGGGTGGTCTACACATTGATCAGCTGCCAAAGACAAATTGCCACAAGTGTAACAGAAGAAGCTGCCAAGCGATTGTATCCCTGTTTGCGGCAATCTACCCAGCATCAAGAGTGGTATCATGGCAACAGAGACTGTACTTGTAGTTCTCTCTTATGGAGAAGGCACTTGCGGAAGTTGCACTGTTGGCACTGTTGGCACTATAATAGTTCCATAATAGCGATCTAATCTGCACGGGCTAGATCCCAATCCGTCCGAAATCTGTGCGCTCACGGTCTGCGATATTCTGCCATATATTCCCGAATTTGCCCGTATTTTCCCACCCATCTTCCATTTGTTTGTCTTTGCTTTTTCCCCCTGGCGATATGCAGTCCGAGAGGCCGAGAGAGCCTTGTGTACAACCTCGTAGTAAACACAGATACCGGAGAATAATCGTGGTCGCGGCCTCTGACTATATCCACACCATTTATTATACCGCCCACAAATATTCGCCGAGTGCCCACCCTTGTGGCAGCAGCAAGGACAGTTGTTATGGCAACCGAACGATACGTATAGCTCTCCACAATTCCACAAGCAGCCAGATGCACCGTCCAGAAGATCGGTGCTGATGGAAGGTGCCGGTTCCGGACACGCCGTTACTGCAGCAACACGTGGTCTTGTGAGCGGCGGCAAAAAAAGTCAGCCATCAGAAAGAAAATGACGACATTATGGACACTGGCCATGTTTGGTCGTCAAATGCCCGATTTGACACATTCCACTGTCAGGGGTAGAGCCGAGGAAAAGGCAACACAACCTATCGCTAAGCCTCACCTCTCTCGCCGTTCAATTAATATTGGCAGAGCCCTTGTCTGTGGTGTCTGTCGGGCCAGCCGTCACCTCCGCGGCCCCAGTCACACGCTCCATCCACGCCCCGGATATTTTTTTGGCGTTTTTACCCAGCGCCGAATATTATCAGGAATTATCACAACGTTACAGTCTGTTCGGGTTAGTGGTAGAGTATATCGGGCAAATTGATGGATTCGGATGGGGTTTGAAGTGGCAGATTGTGAAATGACAGATTTGGGTGGAAATGAAATAAAATGAGGCTCGTATCTCGCTATTAATCTTGGTCGTCAACACACCCCCACCCGCTTGCTTTTTCATATCTCCTCAAGCTCTTTGTACAACCGGAATGCTGATTCAGTTTGCATCTTCACCTAATCGAAGGACACCGTACAGTGTGCAGGTGCAGGACTTGTTGCTAGGGTTAGGGCGGGCCTTCCCCGTTTAGGATAGCCTCTTTTATAGTATATTAGCGTATTGGGTTAGCCTTTTACATTGGCATTGTGTGCACAACAAGATCGAAACCATCACACTGTAGCCGTTGTGACGTAGCGCTGTATCGGTTTAGCGATAGGTGAGACGAACCACCGAGAGGTAAGGCGTCATGTACGGGCATGTGCGTACTATGTAAGAGGACGTACGAGAGTGTACAAGTAAACGTACCACATACACGCAATGTATGGTGCACGCTCATGTGCCATCCACACGCACAAATACCACACGCAGGGCTAGCAGACACGCTTTGCACGCCTTTTCGCGTCTACAGCCCCGAGAGCCTGCACCTGGAAAACCCCTCAACCATCACTAGCTGCAGATCAATCACTGCACCCATCTCCAGGCTCTTTTCGGAAACCGGTAAGACGCAGCTGCAGCAGTGCAGCTCCGTGCAGCAACTTTGGCGAGACAAATTCCACAGCAATGTGGGGTGGAGGTTGGGTGTCTATGTGGGTATAAGATAGGGTAAGGTATAGGGTACGGGCTGAGGGTATAGGTGAGAGACGTCGGTGTGCCGTAGTGCAAGGAAAGACGCAGTCTGCAGGGCATTCCTAACCCCTGCAATACATATCAGACTACCGCTGGACTAGTCATACCTGGGACGACATGTGCACCGCAGTAACACGCAGTCTGCCACACGACACGCGCCAATACCAAGCACCCCGCTTGCTCATATCTCGACTGTTGACGCACAGTGTGCGCCAGATATGCGGCCGAACAAGCAAACAAGGTTTAGAGAAAACGAGAGCGTAAATATGGATTAGGGTTGATGCTGGGAGATTGCAAGAAACGAGAGAGGGTTAGGGGAGAACACACAGACCGCGTTTGTGTTTGGCGTTTTGGCGATGTTGGTGGGCAAGTGCAAGGGGTTGTTTTATGAGTTTGGGGGGGCTGTTTTGTATGAGTTTGTCAGTTTGAGATTTTAGCGTGATTTCCTGTGATTCGATGATAGTCGATTTGTCGAGTGATTTTTTTCTGGGCGATTTTGTCACTCTAGGAAATATCGAGATTTGATGTCTCTCTCTCTCTGTTGGACTGGGTGTCGCCTGAACATGTCTATTTTTCGATTCACGATATTATCGACCAAACAATGCCCGACATGTGGCCAAGTGGAGTTTCCTTGTGCAACCCATGTTTACAATAGTTTTATTGTCTCCACCAAATACAATGGTGTAGACTTGACGGCCCCAAAACTTTACAGTCTCTTTGTCAGGGTCTAGCAATCACACAGGGCTGGCCAAACCCATTGTCATTGTTTACCCAAAACCTAGACTTAGTATAAGAGGCTGCGGGTCCCGAAAAGAAGAGGTATTGATTGATCAAGGAAAGGTGAGTTTGGCTGGGTGAGCATCTGGTACTGTTGGTCGGTGTCAATTGGCTGTGGTGTGGTTGTTTTGGTGGTTGTCTGTGTCTATCCGAATCACTGTGTGTGTGTGTCTATCCGAATCGCTGTGTGTGTGTCTATCCGAATCACTGTGTCTGTCTGTGACTGTCTGTGTCTGATCTTGGTGGTCTGTCTGAGTGTGAAACAGTTACCTGGACCACCCTCTCGACCGCCTGAGTCTGCATCAACCAGTCCGCGGAGATCTGCCCATGACGGTCTGCTTGTGCCGGTCTGCCTGCGTCTGTGCCTCTGTCTGTGTCACCAAATGCACCGGTCTCAGGTCTCAGTTGAATGACAGAAACGCACCGCCAGTCTCAGTTGAATGACACAAACGCACCGCCAGCTCCCACCGGTGCGCGACTGCTGTCTCAGTCGTCGTCTCCAACCATCTGCAGCGGGACTAGACACAGAGCAGTTACAAGATGTACGACATTGCCAATATGCGGTTGGCCCAACAACCAAGTCTAATTCTAATGGGGAAAAGGCAAACACCACCACGCACCACTTTTTAGAGAGGTGAAGCTCAAGGCAAAACTTGATCTCCTATCCACACGCTAACACAGGATGCAAAGTGTGACAAGTCCACTGACACGACGGCATATGTTTGACGACTCGCCGTCCTACAAGCGCAAGCTGGTCTCGCCCGCCTGTATGGCTGCAGATCTCTCGGCCACCGTTCATATCGAGACGTGAGTATGGAGAGGAGAAGTGGAGGGGTGGAAGTGGTGGTAGTGGTTGGTTCTATGTGTCCGGCACAGTGACATGGCCTTTGTCACTATCTCTCGGCTCAATGGCGACCGTTGGGGGCTGTGGATCTTATCTCCGTGGGCTGTATTAAGTGTGTAACAGTGCACGCAGGCAGCCCGATGATCCCAGTCTGTGGCAGTGACCTTTGAAGCAGAGGCGGCAGTGACATTGGAGACATTGAAGATCAGCTGATTGCACCAATGTCCTCCATACCCCCAATCCAACGTCACACCATGATCTACACCGCTGCCACACCACCCACCACCCTGGCTAGTTTTTTTCCCACTGTAGACTTCCGCTTACATGGGGCACGCACACGCACGCCGAGTGCAGTTAATTATCACCACTAACGCAGTCCCACCTTGCCCACTCCAAGACGCTCGCTCTTCACTGCCAAAACCCCTGCATTTCTCAACCTCCCTCCCCCCAACGACTCGTCCACGCCATGTGGAGTCCCCATGAAGAAGTCCTTGTCCATGATGGAGCCCATGTCGCCGCTGTCCGCTGGTTCGGACGGCAGCACCACCTTTGGCAGTAGCATTAGCAGTAACACAAGCACGTCCAGCATCCAGATGCACCGGCTGCGAAAAAACAACCGCAGCACGTCCAGTCTGCGACTCACCAGCGCCGGGGTGTCGTTCGACCCCATTGACGAAGAGACGAGCTTACGTAAGCCGTTTCGGTTCACGCTCGAGCTGGACTCGCCCGCCACCAACAACCACAGCCACAACAACCACTTCCACAGCGGCTTCATGAACGAGGCCGCAGACAGCAGCATGGACACTGACGAGGACGGCCTCGGTAGCCTGTCTCAGAGCTTCCGTTTGGGAGGAAACAGTGCAAGTCACACAAACTCCCACAGTCTCAACTTTAACGGCTTTACACTTGGAGGAGGAGGTGGTGCAGACAAGACAGCAGGTGGTGCAGCCTCCTCAGCCGCAGCAGCAGATACCACTGCTGACGACATTAACGATACCCCGTCAGCGCGGCCGGTCCGACCCTCTCTTAACCCGCTATGCAAGCGGACATACAACTCTTCGTCGACGCCGTTTGCCGCCAAGTTCAAGCGGCCCCGACGAACACACTCCATGTTCCAGGACCCCAAGGAGTTGATGCAGGAGGAGCTGGACGAGGAGAAGGAGATGGTGCGACGCCTTTCGCTGTCGCCCGACGTGAACAACAACGTGGACTCCTTCCTCGTGTCTTCTGACTGCACACTGGAGTCGTTCTCCGTGGAGGGCGACCCCTTTCGACGCATCAAGCGAGAGACTCTGGTGCAGATTCTGGACGGCCAGTATTCACACTATTACGATCGCCATGTGGTGATTGATTGTCGGTTCGAGTACGAGTACGACGGCGGCCACATTGATGGCGCCATCAACATCAACTCCAAAGACCGGCTGGAGGAGCTGCTGACCGACGAGGAGGGCATTCTGGGCAACGGTCACAACAACAACAACATGATGATGAGACCCGGCAAGCGGGGCGGAGACTCGCGAAAACGAACGCTGTTGATCTTCCACTGCGAATACTCTGCTCACCGAGGCCCCCGAATGGCCATGCATCTGAGAAACCGAGACCGGCGACTCAACATGACTAACTACCCGCATCTCAACTTCCCCGACGTGGTGATTCTGCAGGGCGGCTACAACCACTTCTTTGAGCAGTTCCACACCCGGTGCTACCCTCCCCAATACGTCGAGATGAACGATTCCATGCATAAGACCACCTGTGAGCGAGAGATGGGCCGGTTCCGGCGCCACATGAAGCTGCGGAGCGAAAGCTCCATCAACAAGCAGCAGCATCAAGGCGTCATCTGCTCGCCCGTGGGCTTGTCACGTTCGCTGAGCGAAAACGTGGACTATCACCGCCCCAAGCGGGTGGTGAGTTGCCAGCTGTGGCGATGATGATCGATGATTCGAGATCAAAGACCCTGCATCCAGAGACCCTTGCTTCAATTAATTAATTCCACATCTCGTCTCTGTGGGCAGCCTTGATGGTTGTCCTTCCGTGTGTGTCCACGAGATCCTGCAGCGATCCAGACACACCAAAAGAACAATGACATAAAAGTACTGACCATAATACATTATACCCATGAGACAAACGAATGTAACGAGATGTATATCGCTATCCTGGTATGGCTAATGTGACGTCACATATTATGACACGAACTAATGGCTAGCTAGTGTCTCAGTTTTAGGAGGTGACAGGGTAGTACCGGTACCAATGGTGGGGAGACTGTAGCTGTGATCAGTTGATGGTGAGTATACTATGGTGGGGCGATTATTTCAATGTGACACCATTATATGTGACGTCCAGGACTGCATCTACAGGCTACAGGCTCAGGCTACAGGCTACAGGGTCTGACTATCAGCCCATGATTGCTTTTCTGCGTCGTGTGATGTATGAACCCTGGGAGGAGAGGGGAGAGGGTAGGTGTTTAGAATCATGTTGAATATGGTGATTAGTGGTACCATTCAGCTCAGTGGTCTCTGCTGATTCTAATGGTACAATAATATCCACCCTTGTTAATACAAAAGAGTGGAGATTTATCGACTGTCTTGTCTAGGGTGTCGTCTAGGATGCTCCTCCAGGAAATACCGCAAGCTAGTGAATAGTCCGAGTATGTAGGGTCACGTCACATTTAGCACGCCGCGTGTTACGTAGACAGCAGACACTGTACCATTGCTATATCTGTACATTGCTCATTCCACGTCTTGTTTCGGACTCATTCCACTCTCTTTAGGACTCAATTGCTCTCGTCCCGTTCCGGCCTCTTTTTCGACACTCTCCATTTTGCTTTGCTCTTTGCTCTAATCACTATTTACTTTTCTGGGGGAGAAGAGAGACACGATTAGCTTGCTTAATCGGAGTGCATGTTGGGTGCAAGGGGAAACGCGTCGGCCAAAGCCTGAATCCTACGACCCCATAATAAAGCCATAATAAAGGGTCACTTTCCGAGCCGTGCCAGTAGTACAGTCTTTGTGGGGACTAAAGTGGCAAGCTGGTAATATTTTCGGCTCCGCGGAATAATATGAAACCACGCGAGGTGGGGGCGATGCCTTTAGCGATACACTGTGAAAATGAGTACTCATACTGGTACATACTGGAGACTGTATAAGGCAAGTGTCAATGAAGAACAGCTCCAAAGACGCGAATGGTGCCAGAATGTGGACCTTCTGTTACTCTTTAGCAATGTTGTGAGTGTTGACTTTGGTGATTTGTTGAATGTTGACTTTGGTGACTTGATCAAGGTCCTCCTCCCTCTTACCGTGTGTAGGTCGTCGACGGAAGGAAGTTAGTCTGGTAAAGCAATAACTGCTGTATCTCCAAATATTTGTACTAAAAAAGATGGATTTTAATGTACCATTCGAATCAGCAGAGAGAGGGGAGTACAATCGTATACTTTTTATCATAGGTTGTCATACGATTTTACGACTCCAGAGCCCATCAAACATTGTACTTCCCATGCCCTACGCGCTCACCAACCAAACTCACTGTCTCAACTCTCCACTCACAAATGCGGCTTAGAACCTCTATCCCCGAAACTACTGCCGTACCTACTGGGACACATGATGAACCGCCGACCAGGGTAGTACAAAGAACCCATTGTGGGCCCCTACAGTCTTTCTTTGTCGTCGCCTCCTATTCTCCTATTCTCCACAAACTCTGAAGCTTAGCACGCATCGATTTGGCGTACTTTACGCGCAAGAGGGGCTAAACGCGATGGCCATATGACCTCCCACACTAGTGGATATTGATAATATTTCTGAGACACCGTGTGGCGGACACACCAGAGGATCCACGTTGGTACGTGCTATTGTACTTTCGGGAGACAGGGGCAGTTTCCGTGTACGTACTAGCTAATCGTTGTGCTGTGTAGCCTCCACAAGGGAATACAGTGTAAGTTGGAACAAGGACTAACAACACGATACAAAAGCAGACCTCTCAGAGGCCAGTTCCAAAAGCAGAGTCTGTAAGAGATCAGCCGAAAGAAGAATAATGTCGTTTACACGTACCGTACTCGTACGGAAATGAACGTCCCACAACGGCGGCCCCAAAATACTGACGTCACCAGATCTGACGTCATCTGTCTCATCGTAAACAAACCGGACTGTATGATCGATACATCGTGTAACCCCTACCAAACAGTTGAGTCATATGAACACAGCGGAAATCACCTGAGGGTGATCAGAAGATGCCAAGGCAGGTCACAATGTCACCGTATTGCAACGTCACCATCGTCTTCAAAACGCATCACCTGCCCTTTGTCTCCTGACCTCTTCTCCCCTGACTAGTCGTTACTACAAGCGTCTGTCTACAACGTCTTATCAACGTATCTGTTCCCCTCGATTTAGCACCACTACGCTGTGAGAGGGCGGTTTGTGACAGCTTTGTCCTGGTCGTTGAGACGATTTGATTGGACTCAGGACTGAAGAGGTCGTTGTAGTCGGTCGGTCTTTCATGGGATTCAGGGAGGGCGTGTGCACATCAACGAATAATAAAGCAAACGCCCTGAAAGCAGTACCAGTCGAACTGGGAGGTAATTACGAGCAGAATGATATGCTATTAAGCCCATACCACTCTGGCGTTGTGAAGATCTAAGAGCTTTCCAATACTTCCTCACTTCGTGCCCATGTCCAGATCTGGCTGGTCCCAACAAAGTCTAAGTAAACTTCGGGCCGCGTGCGATGACAATAATGCGTTCCATTCAGAATATATGTTGCCAGTTGACAATCTGACTGTTGCATATTAATGCTCTCACCGAGCTGTATCTTTTGACATCTTTCTCGTTTCCCTGACGCCTTGGGAACACTGTTTTTGCACCCCCAAAGGAAAATTTCCGTTCAAGTAATCCCAAGTAAATAAGGTGTACGAGAAGGTCGTCCCAGAAAAGCCCACCATACAAGTCTTGGAGTCCTAATTATTATAGAAAATCAAAAAGCAATGTCATTATTTCAGTATATAGCTCTAACTAAATGTACTTGTAGGGGTTGAGAATGTGGTTAGGATCGTAGGCGTTCTTGAGCTGCTTCATCAGATAGACATTGTCTTCGTCCTTGGAGTACTGGATGAAATGCTTCTTGATGAGACCAAGACCGTGCTCGGCAGAAATGGATCCGTCCACCTTGGACACCCACTCGTAGATCCAGGGCTCGAGAACCTGAGAGATTCGCTCAGAGTACTCTCGGGTCATAATGTTTAGATGCAGGTTGCCGTCTCCAACATGGCCGTAACCAATGACATCGACGACAGGCTTGGAAGCGTCAGTCTTGGAGATCATGTCCTTGCTCTCAAACACAGCTCGAAGATCGTCGACAATGTTGTAGAGCTGGGGAAGAGGAATGGAAATGTCGTACTTGTACACTCCGCCCTCCTTGCCGATGACCTCGGTGATTCGCTCTCTCCAGGCCCACAGGTTCTGGAACTGGGTCTCATCGCTAGCAACAACTCCGTCGCTAACAATCTCCTGCTCCATCACGTCCTCCAGGAAAGCCTCGAGTTTGGCGTCGTCATGCTCCTTGTTGGATCCAGCAGTCTCGATGAGCACAAAGAAGGGGCTCTCGGTATCGACGGGTCGGGTCAGATCACAGTGCTGCTGAACCCAGCCCTGAGATCGGCCGTCCATGAGCTCAAAGGCAGACAGAATCTCACCGAGATCCTTCTTGGCGGCAATGAAAGCCTTCTGCACCTTCTCGTAAGAGTCGACAGCAAGGTAAGCCACGTTCTTGGCAGCAGGTCGCTGAGGACACAGAACGGAGACGGCAGTGATGACACCAAGAGTTCCCTCAGAGCCAATGAAGAGCTGCTTGAGATCGTAACCAGTGTTATCCTTTCGCAGCTTGGACAGCATGTTGACAACCTTACCGTTGGCCAGAACAACCTCCAGACCAAGCACGGAGCCGTGAAGAGATCCGTATCGCAGAAGACGCAGACCTCCAGCATTGGTGGCCACGTTACCTCCAATATGACAAGAACCCTTGGCTCCCAGATCCAGAGGGAACATGAAGCCCTGCTCGGCCAGATACATGTCTGCAGCCTCGAGAATGACGCCAGCATCAGCAACAAGGATTCCAGAAACATTGTCAAAGGATCGCACCTTGTTCATGTTGCTGAGAGACAAGATGATCTCGTCGTAAAGAGGCACGGATCCTCCAACCAGACCGGTGTTTCCTCCCTGAGGCACCACGGCCAGCTTCTTGTCGTTGCAATACGACAGAATCTTGGACACCTGCTCGGCAGAGGTGGGCTTGAGCACCAGTTGTGTCTGTCCTCGGAACTTTCGCATCCAGTCGGTGTTGAACATCTCAATGTCCTCCACATCGGTCACAAGACCGTTCTCGGGCAGAATGGTCTTGAAATGCGCAATGTCGGCCTCGCTGAGCTTGGCATAGTTGCCTCGAGGCTCGGTCTTGTACCACTCGGCAGTTTGCTTGACCTGAAGAGCAGGAGAAGAAGTGTGCACAGATCGAACACAAGGGACAGCCTTGGAGAGAGCCAGAGGCTGAGACACGGCCTTGAGAGCAGACAGTCTGACACCTCGAAGGGCAACTCGGGTCACCAGTCGTTTACCGGCAGATTGCATCATGGTTGTAGTTGGTGGAGAAGATGTGAGTCAGAGTCGATTCTTTTCACTTTCGAGAATGTCACAATTTTTGGGCGCTTATTTCAAACCTTAATATGGCGATGTTGAAGCGGGTGTGCAGGAGATGAGGGGTAGTTGGTAGTGAGCTCATTTCATTGGTTGGTGGGGGTGGTGATGAATGCAAGATACCAGCGGCTAGATAAGAGGTGCATGATGAGCTTGCCAGTTTTGTGCGAGTTTTTACTGAATATATTGAGATTATTGGCTATTAGTCGGGTTAATTTCGTAGTAACTCGGGTTAGTTGAATTTGGTTCGTGATACCTCACTTTGACTCAGGACGTTGAACTATTATTGGGACACTACATACCAAACTGAAAGGGTTGAAGTTGATTCTGTTGGACCCATCACACATTTTGGCGATTCTGCATCATAACTAGGTCAATAAATTACATCAAATCAGTGTGGGAGGTACCACTCATAGTCTATATACACCCTCCAGGTCCATCTCAAAGTAATATAAATTAGTGATTAAATTATTCGTAACGCGTTAAACAAATGTCCAAGAAAACTTGTCGATCTAGACAGCCTCGACATAGACGTGCTGTCCGTTCTTGTCATCAGAACCATCCTGGTCCTCAAAGTTGGCAGTTCGAGTAACAGGCACAAACTGGTGCGATCGAGAAGCGACCTTAATCTCGGCGTACATCTGGTCAACCTCCTCCAGAGTGAGACCCTTGGTCTCGTAGACGAAGAACCAAGTGAAGGCGATACACAGGAAGTTGCAGCCTCCCCAGATGAAGAAGACCTTGGTCTTGAGTCCGGCAGATCCGGGCTGGTCATCAACGAGGTAAGGAGTGGCAAAGGCAATGGCAAAGTTGAAGAGCCAGTTGGAAGCGGCACACAGAGCAACACCCTTGGCTCGGATTCGCAGAGGGAAGATTTCTCCAATGACAACCCAAGCAATAGGACCCCAAGTGGCAGCAAAGCCGGCAATGAAGGTACAAGTGAAGGCGATGAGGACCTTGGCAGAGATCTGGTTATCGATGGCAGTGCCAACACCGGCAATGATGAACTCGGAAGAGCACATGACGATAGCTCCGATCAACAGCAGCTTTCGTCGACCGACTCGATCAACAAACAGGATACCGGGGATGGTCATGACCACGTTGACAATGTTGGTGACCATCTGGATGATGAAGGGGTTGTCGATGTTGGACTTCTCGAAGAAGGTGGTTCCGTAGTAGAAGATGAAGTTGATACCGGTGAGCTGCTGCAGAGCCTGGATACCGATTCCAGTGAGCATTCGCTTGAGCTGAGAACCCTTGGGAGAGAAACAGGCGGCCCAAGAAGCGTTTCCAATCTGCATCTCGTGGTCGTGAGAAGACTGGATCTCCAGAAGCTCCTTCTGGACAGCTTCGTGCTCAACAGGGAGTCGTCGCAGTCGTCTCAGAGAGTCGGCAGCCTTGTTGTACTCGCCCTTCTTGATCCAGAATCGAGGAGTCTCAGGCAGCAGGATAAGTCCTCCGGCAAGGATAACGGCCCACAGAAGCTGAAGACCAAGAGGGATTCGGTAGGAGGAAGTGTCGTCTCTGTCCTTGGTAGCGTTGTTGACAATAGCAGCCAGCAGAAGACCAATGGTGATGGCAAACTGGTAGATGGAGACAACAGCACCTCGAATCCACTTGGGAGCCACCTCGGACTGGTAGAGAGGAACGATGGAAGAAACACCTCCGACACCAAGACCGGCAACAACTCGTCCGACAATCAGAAGAGTCTGGCCAGTAGCAGCGGTCTGGAGAATAGCTCCAACCGAGAAGATGATACAGAAAAGAACCAGACCCAGTCGTCGTCCCAGAGTATCGGAAGCCCAGGGGGCAGAGATGGCACCAGTAAAGGTACCAGCAGAAAGAATCGAAGTGATGAGAGAGGTTTGCTGAGGAGTGAACTGGATACCGTCATCGGTGAAAGTCTTTCTGACGTAGGGCATGGCCATGACACCAGAAATAGTTCCAGTGTCGTATCCAAACAGAATACCTCCAAAGGCGACAAACACGGCGACAAAGGCCGCCATGAACGCCGAGCCCTCGGGCTTTTCTCCACGGTTGATGATGTTAGCGAGTCCCATGGTTGTGTGTAGTAGTTTTGCTGACAATGTGGAAAGGGCAAGACTAGTGTCTATATATACACGAGAAACACGAGTGTCTGGGCATGCTTCCGGCCATCATTCCCCGCTTGGATGTTAGCTGCTGCTCTCATGTGTCACGAAGGAAAACAAAGAGGTGACAGAGACCTTCAAACCTTCCCCCAGGTTTTTCGTTTGTTTACGAAACGCTCGCACCACTCCCATACTGCCCGGAGCTATGGGGTTCTTTCCCTCCGGAGGGGGGAGGCTGAATAAACTCGCATGACGCGGCTCTGTCTCAGCTATAGTTGCGCCGGAGAGTGTTATACATCGAAGAGATGTGCTACACTACGTACACCCCATAGCTAATCAGCCGTTCGGTGTCTAACTTTCAACCTTGCGATTCTGGTTCCACGCGAACGGCGTCTTCCGATTTTAGCCGACTCGAACTAAGGGAGAGAGACCATGAAAGTTGACATGACAGTCGCCAAAAATGCAGAGAAAATCTTTGCAAGGACGTCACGACGTCACCGACTGCATCATCTGCGGGGGTTTGGCGCTTGACGGCTTCACAAAGACAAATTTTATGCTCCCTTCTCGCCTGAGACTGCCGAACTTTTTGAGCACTCTTTAAACGCTCTTTGGAGAGATAGTCACTCAGCCGTGCCTTTCAGCCGTGCTAATTTTCCGCACTAACGATGTGTGGAGCGGGGGGAGTAGACGTGACGGTAGAAGAAGAGCCGAGAGACGACACAAAGAATTAGCACCTTTCTAGAGAACACCTGATACTCTCTAGATTAAAAATCTCCCCGGATTAAATCTGAATAATTTAGCAGTAAGCGAGATCCTCCCCCGCACGTCCACTTCATCTATGTACTACCCCTTGTTCGGTTAATCCGCTTCTGCTAATTCCTTCTTGTCCAAGATGCACCTACCCCCGGTCGCTGTATATGGTTTGGTTTATGCACAAGGCCTGGTTCACCGGAGACCACTTCCTTTGGGGGAGGACCCACATCAGCCTGCTTTGCAAAGCGTCTCCTTGTCTTTCTGTCTTACGTCAAGTGGAGCACGGAAAAACACTGTCTTAGCTTGTCTCAACTTTTTCAGGTGGGGAAAAACTTTATGCGTGTCGTCGACAACACAGATGGTGACAGAATAGATTGATGTAGCAATGGACGATGATAGCAAGTCATCTATGGATAAACCGAGGGATACGTCTTCGAACAGAAAATGTAACCGACTCCACAGCACCTATTCTTGGCGCTCAAATGTCATGTTCTGGAACTTGACACGAAGTGTATAGTCGAGGTGTAATGTTAGTGCCTCTCCCCACAAAAGACAAGCACCAAAATTAGCAAGTCGGTTCTTGAAAGGTCTGGAGTCTAATTCTCAAAGAAATACGACACTCCTTTCCAGCCCCCGGATTCCACGGCGTCAGAAGATCAGTCAAGCTGCTGTGTCGGCCCTATTATCGGTGCAGTGGACGAGCAGTGTGAGACAGGATCGTCTATACGCGTTTCGTCTCAGTCACCTGAACTCGCCAGTGCACGAAAGTAGTGTCTTGGCCATCGGTTACAGCTACTTTACGCCCCCTTCCATAATAACCATGCATGCTCCGGGGGCCTCGGTTCTTTTGTCTGGGCGTAATCATATGAATATTGAATGCTCAACAAGATATGGTCGTTTCGGTGTAGTACGAGTAAGCCGCATCAGAACCTCCTTTTTTCCGGTGATTGACTGACAATGAATAATGCCTTGGGCTTACCCCAGTGGCTACCAGGTACTTGTGCCGTCGAACAGGAACTCCGCTCGGATTATTCTTGGTAGTCACCAGACAGTCTAGATCCGCCAAGACAGCGCTCAAAAAACTTCCAACAGCTGACAAATTTCTTGGCACTGTATCAATAAATAGTCCGGCCGGCATTTCAGCAATGATAAAAATGAAATGACAAAATGCTGCGGTTACCCCATCTTTTTGCGCCCAGGATTATTGTTTCGGTGGGCGCAGGGTGACAATAGATGTAATTAGTGAGTAGCGGGGTCTCATAAGCCGGTGATGAAGAGACCTCGGCTTTTGGAAACAGTCACAAAGCCCCAGGTGAGGCCTGCTTTCATCTCGCTAACGATAATGCACTTGACACTCGTACGATGTAGACGCTTCTAGCTATAACTAGTTTCGTTTTACTGTCCGCGAAAATTATAACTGCTCATGCCAAGGGTATAGAGTGGGCTAGAAAGGTCATCTGAGATAGTTCAACAGATTTTGGAAGTGATCTACTAGTAGTGAGTTAGACCACAGCTACCCCGTATATGAGTATTTGCAACGCAACGAAAGGAATTCTCAAGACGCGTCAGTCACTCCCCACCTACATCTGCATCTCTCATGCATGACGTTTAACACTGCAGCTTCTCCTTACACAGACCTGTGATACTCAACACAAAGCCAACTGCACACCACTACTCATCAATGGACTCAATTACAACATCATCAGTTCCTAGCTGCTTCGTTCTGGACGGCTGAGAATCTGATGCGTGTATTCTCTCCCATTAACGCGCAGAAACCACCACCAAAAAAAACAGCCGATATCGATCAATGGCACTAGTGAGTATAGACCGCTACAACCATGGAGCTACCAGTAGCCTGCAGCTCCTACTTCATCATGTGTCACGCTAACACAGTCCTTGACTCACTTGCACAGACACGATCGCCATCTCTTCCCACAAACAGATTCCGACTCCATCACTTCGGTCGAGACACACGCCCTCTGTCACCAACTCATTAGTCAGCACGGACATAAAGCAAATTCGACAGGTGAGTACAACATCTTCCTGAGTCCCATCCCAGCTACTTGGCACAGCTCTGCCTCCTTTTCTAATCCAATTCTAACTCAGTCGTCCACCTACGTCACACTACACCCTCTGGTTTTACACAAAGAAATCATATTCAATATTCGACACATAATTCATCACAAAAAATCCTTCTCATAATCTTCATCAAACCCATCCACACAAAAAGTCCTTCGCATAAGTCTTCATCAAACCCGCCACAAAAAAATCCTTCGCATCTCCATCAAACGGCCTAGATGACAAGCAAAACGCATGCCATCAGAGAACCCAGAACAACGCCTTGGTGGGGCTTGAGACCACGGGCAGCATTTGCCTGAAGAGGATCCGAGGCAGAGCCAGGGTACACCGATGGTGACTCCTCACTTCCGCCTGATCCCAATCCAGCGCCGTCGCCGCCGTCGCCTCCACCAACGCCCTGCTGAGAGTCGGAATCTGAGTTCGAGCCAGAGCCAGCTCCACCGAATTCAGATCCGCCGCTGCCGTCATGTCCATTGGAGCCAGTACCGGGTTGAGAGCCAGCCTCACCCGATCCAGTTCCGCCTTGTCCATGACCATCGCCAACGCCTGAACCTGAACCTGAGTCTCCAAGTCCAGATCCACCGTTAGCACCATCTCCGCCGTTTCCACCAGGGACATTGGAACCAGAATCTGGATGAGATCCTGATCGTCCTTGTCCGCTATCACCGGATCCAGATCCTTCTTCGCCAAGTCCAGATCCTTCGTTTCCTCCACTTCCTCCCTGTCCACCATTTCCACCGTTTCCAGAATCAGGCTGCCCCGATCCGGAATCAGAAGAGCCATCGTTGGAACCAGATCCACTACCAGTGCCCGCTGTCTCAGAAGGTGAAGCAATTGGGCTGGTGCGGTAGGAGATCGAGAGCGAGGAGGCATCACCTCCGGTGGGGTTGAACGGAGCGGTTCTTGTAGGCAAGACAGTCACGACGACGCCTGTGGGAACTCCATTACTGTCAGTCTGCACCGATGTGCCGGGGGTGGGCCCAACTGTGGTAGACTGATCAGATGTCGGGATAACAAAGGAGGAGCCACGCGAATCTGTGACAGTTCGAGCACCCTGAGAGTCTCCATTCGGCGAGTCTTCGCCAGAGCCAGAACCAGATCCAGTACCAGATGTCGAGGGACCAACGGTCACTTCAACACCTGTGGGAACGCCATTGTCGTCCACAAGTGTGGAGGTGCCGCCAACGGGTCCAGACAGGGTCGTAGGGACCACGGTAATGATCACATGCGAGGCGCTTCCGTCAGTTGAGGTGGAGGTGCCAGCAGAAGGACCAGTCACTACCGATGTTCGTGCGCCATCGTCTTCGCCGCCCGAACCAGATCCAGATCTTGTCGGCAACACTGTAACAACAACGTCAGTGACATCGCCGTTGCCGTCGGTAAGACTAGAGGTTCCAGCCTTGTCGCCAGTAACCGTGGATGGCACCAAGGTTTCGATGATGACGGTGCTGCCTTGAGGATCAGTAGAAACAGACACGCCAGGAGTTGAACCTGTGACCACAACATCAGGTTTAAAGCTTGAAGCACTGGTGACAACTACACCGGTGACAACACCATCGTCATCAACCAGTGTGGAAGTGCCAGGGACGCTACCAGTAACAGTGCTGGGAACCACAGTTACGACGACATGAGTGTTTCCAGAATCATCCACCGATGTTGAGGTTCCTGGGAGGGATCCAGAGGTAAAGGTGGGGACCGTGGGTACAGATGTCTGAGTGACCACAACTCCGGTGACAACGCCATCTTCGTCTGTGACGCTAGATGTACCAGGGGTATCGCCACTAACCGTTGTGGGAACGACAGTGACGATGACTCGGGATGTTCCATCTCCGTCGTCAATGGTGGTTGTGCCCGGAACAGAACCTGTGGTGACAACATCAGGCTTCACCGACGATGATGCGACGGTGACAATTACTTCTGTCACCTCGCCATCGCTGTTGGTGGCACTTGATGTCCCAGGGACACCACCTGTAACGGTAGTTGGCACCACTGTAACGACATAGAAGGTGCTTCCGGCGTCATTCTTGGTGGTGACAGTGCCAGGTAGTGAACCAGTCACGACAGAAGTTTCCTCTTCTCCTCCTAGACCTCCTCCATTCCTCTCAGTGACGACGACACCAGTCACGATGCCATTATCATCCACAAGGCTCGAGGTGCCAGGGACGTCTCCGGTGACAGTACTAGGAACAACTGTCACGATTACACGAGTGTTTCCGTTTCCATCATCCTCCGTGGTTGTGCCAGCGACAGAACCAGTCTCCACGACGTCGGGCTTGGCAGGAGTCTGGGTGACAACAACACCAGTCACGATGCCATCATCGTCCACCAGACTCGAGGTGCCAGGGACGTCTCCAGTGACAGTTGTCGGAACAACTGTCACGATAACACGAGTGTTTCCATTTCCATCATCCTCAGTGGTTGTACCGGCGACAGAACCAGTCTCCACGACGTCGGGTTTGGCAGGAGTCTGGGTTACGATGACTCCAGTCACGATACCATCGTCATCCACAAGGCTCGAGGTGCCAGGGACGTCTCCAGTGACAGTGGTAGGAACAACTGTCACGATCACACGAGTGTTTCCGTTTCCATCATCCTCCGCGGTTGTGCCAGCGACAGAACCGGTCTCAACGACGTCGGGTTTGAATGGAGTCACAGTGACGACGACTCCGGTAACGACACCCTGCTCGTTCTCGACACTGGACGTACCGGGAACACTACCGGTAACAGTTGATGGAACAACTGTTACCTCATAGCGAGTGCTTCCCGCCTCGTCTTGGGTTGTAAGAGTACCAGGAACAGGGCCTGTTACTACAGATGTCTCCGGTTGATCGCCGAATCCGGCACCTTCGCTTGAGGTCTCAGTGACAACGACTCCAGTAACGATACCGTCGTCGTCGACAATACTGGAAGTTCCAGGGACATCTCCCGTGACAGTAGTGGGAACGACTGTAACAACGACACTCGTCTTACCATTACCATCGTCGATAGTTGTGGTACCAGCAACAGATCCCGTAGTAACAACATCAGGCTTCACAGGAGTGGATGTGACAGTCACAACAACGCCAGTGACGACTCCTCGATCATCAGGGATACTCAGAGTACCTGGAGTATCACCAGTGACGGTAGACGGGACCACTGTGAGGACATAGTGAGTACTCTGGTTCTCATCAACAGAAGTCGCGAAGCCAGCGGTAGGTCCGGTAGTGACAACATCAGGTGTCTGATCCATAGTCTCAGTAACGATAACGCCAGTAACAATACCATCGTCATCGATGAGGCTGGAAGTACCGGGGACATCACCGAAGGTAATGGTAGGAACAAGAGTAACAATTACACTTGTCTCACCATTACCATCGTCAATAGTAGTCGTACCGGCAACTGAGCCCGTGGTTACAACATCAGGCTTTGCGGGAGTCACAGTCACAATCACGCCAGTAACTACACCAGCATCGTTGGGGAGACTCTCAGTACCAGGAACACTGCCAGTCACAGTAGTCGGGACAACTGTGGCCTCGTAGTACGTGTTTCCAGCACCATCTTGGGTGGTAAGAGTACCGGCCGTAGGGCCCGTTACAACAGAAGTAGGATACTCATCTCCCAAGCCAGAGCCATCACTGGAGGTCTCGATAACTCGGACCTCGGTAACTCGTCCGTCACTATCAGTAAGACTTGTGGTACCAGGAACATCACCTGTAACCGTGGTAGGGACAAGAGTCTCAATAAAGTGGGTATTACCATCATTATCCACTGATGTCGAAGTTCCGGGGACTGGTCCTGTAGTGATAAGATTAGGTTCATGCAGGGATGTCTGTGTAACTTCAACACCAGTCACGACTCCATCATCATCCATCAAACTCGAGGTTCCAGCAACATCACCAGTAACGGTACTAGGAACAACAGTGGCAATCACGTGGGTGCTGCCATCGTCGTCAACAACAGTCGTGGTTCCTGCAACTGGTCCGGTGGTTACGACATCAGGAGTAGGAGTCTTCGTGACTACAACGCCAGTAACGACACCATCATCATCCACAAGGCTCGAGGTTCCGCCAGTGTCGCCAGTCACAGTACTAGGCACAACAGTGACAATCACGTGAGTGTTCTCGTTCTCGTCGGTAAAGGTCGTGGTTCCTGGAACTGATCCGGTGGTCACAGCGTCAGGTCTGTGTTTGGACGTCTGAGTCACTTCGACACCTGTCACGATTCCATCGGAGTTGGTGATGCTGGACGTGCCAGGGGTATCTCCTGTCACAGTGGAAGGCACCACGGTGAGAACGTAATGGGTGCTACCGTTCTCATCGACAGAAGTGGAGAATCCCGGCTCAGATCCGGTCGTGACAATGTTGGGCTTGTGGTCAGTGGTTTGAGTAACCTCGACACCGGTGACAATACCATCACTGTCAGTGAGACTTGCAGTGCCAGGCTCATCGCCGATAACTGTGGAAGGAACCACAGTGACAATCACATGTGTGCTGCCACCTTCATCTTGGAAAGTGGTGGTTCCGGGAACAGAACCAGTCGTGACAATGTCAGGCTTCACAGAAGAGGTTTCAGTGACCTCCACGCCAGTTACAACACCATCCGAGTCCGTGAGGCTGGATGTGCCAGCAACATCGCCAGTCACCGTGCTGGGCACGACCGTGGCAATAACGTGAGTATTTTGGTTCTCGTCAGTGAAGGTGGTGGTGCCTGCAACAGATCCGGTGGTGACAACGTCGGGCTTATGGCTAGACGTCAGTGTGACCTCGACGCCCGTAACGATGCCGTCGGAGTCCGTCAGACTGGAGGTTCCGGCAACATCTCCTGTCACAGTCGATGGGACAACAGTGACAACCAAATGGGTGCTACCAGAGTCGTCAAGAGATGTTGAAGTGCCAGGCACAGATCCAGTCGTTACAACGTCTGGTGTCTGTGGGATAGTCTGGGTCACTTCAACGCCTGTTACCACCCCATCACTGTTTGTGAGACTTGAGGTACCGGGGACATCGCCAATGATGGTAGATGGCACAACTGTCACAATCTCGTGTGTACTGCCTTCTTCGTCGACAAATGTCGAGGTGCCAGGCTCAGGTCCAGTGGTGACAGCATCAGGAGTCTTCACAGGCGTCTGGGTAACCTCAACACCAGTGACGATACCGTCTGAATTGGTCAAACTGGAAGTGCCGGGCTCATCGCCAGTCACAGTAGAGGGGACAACTGTAACAATCACGTGCGAGCTACCAGAGTCATCAATGGAAGTGGAAGTACCAGCCTCGGATCCTGTAGTGACAACGTCGGGGATCAGAGGAGTAGTCTGGGTTACTTCAACACCAGTAACGATACCAT
>ULGS01000006.1:1059879-1124837 GCA_900519055.1 Yarrowia galli | reverse complement strand
AACACCCAGATTCGAATGATTTCAAGAGATGGCCCACTTTCGCCAGACTAGCCTCTGTGACTTCAACCCCAGTGACAATACCATCACTGTTCGTGAGACTAGAAGTGCCAGCCTCGTCGCCTATCACAGTTGATGGAACAATGGTAACAATTGCGTGAGTGCTACCTTCGTCGTCAACGAAAGAGAAGGTACCCGGCACAGATCCAGTAGTGACAACGTCGGGGATCTGTGGCGTGGTCTCAGTCACTTCGACACCAGTAACGATACCGTTGGAGTTTGTCAGACTTGAGGTACCAGCGGTCTCGCCAGATACAGTGGTCGGAACGACGGTGACAATCTCATGAGTGCTTCCTTCATCATCGACAAAAGATGAAGTACCAGGAACAGAACCAGTAGTGACAGCATCGGGAGTCTTCACGGGAGTCTCTGTAACCTCAACGCCAGTCACAATGCCATCGGAGTTTGTAAGACTGGAGGTACCGGCAGTCTCACCCGAAACAGTAGTTGGAACAACGGTAACAATCTCGCGGGTACTTCCTTCATCATCAATGAAAGAGGAAGTGCCAGGGACAGAGCCAGTGACGACTGAATCGGGTGTCTTGACCGGAGTTTCAGTGACCTCGACTCCAGTTACAATACCGTCAGAGTTTGTCAGACTGGAAGTACCAGCAGTTTCGCCAGACACTGTAGTTGGAACAACAGTAACGATCTCGTGGGTGCTTCCCTCTTGATCAGTCAACGTGGAAGTGCCGGGAACTGAACCTGTAGTAACAATGTCAGGAGTCTTTGGAGTCGTCTGCGTGACTTCGACACCGGTTACAATGCCATCCGAGTTGGTGAGACTAGCAGTGCCAGGAACATCACCCGTGACCGTTGTAGGAACCACGGTGAGGATATAATGGCTGCTTCCGAACTCGTCAGTGGACGTGGCAAAGCCAGGGACAGAACCAGTGGTAACGACGTCAGGGTTACGGGGTGTTGTGGTGGTGACCTCGACACCTGTTACAATTCCGTCACTGTTTGTAAGACTGGAGGTTCCGATCTCATCGCCAATTACCGTGGAAGGAACAACGGTTACTATCAAATGAGAGCTTCCAGACTCGTCAATGGATGTTGAAGTTCCAGGCTCAGATCCAGTAGTGACAATGTCAGGGATCTGAGGGGTAGTCTGGGTGACCTCCACGCCAGTGACGATACCGTCTGAGTTTGTGATGCTCGACGTGCCAGGGGTATCTCCCGTTACAGTACTAGGAACGACCGTGGCAACGATGTGTGAACTTCCAGCATCATCAAACCAAGTTGAAGTACCAGCGGTAGGGCCAGTTGTTACAATATCAGGCGTGGTCATGGGCGTGACTGTAACAATAACACCTGTGACAACACCTTGCTCATTCTCGACACTCGACGTGCCAGGGACACTGCCAGTTACTGTTGATGGAACAACAGTGACCTCATAGTGAGTGTTTCCTGCCTCGTCTTCAACGGTGAGAGTTCCGGGAACGGGCCCTGTAACTACAGATGTTTCAGGCTGATCACCGAATCCGGAGCCGTCCTGTGATGTCTCTGTAACAACCACTCCGGTGACAACACCATCGTCGTCCAGCAGAGTTGAGGTACCAGGGACATCTCCGGTGACAGTTGAGGGAACCAACGTCTGGATGTAGTGGGTATTTCCATCGCCATCGGTCACAGTCTCGATTCCAGAAACAGATCCAGTCGTGACAATATAAGGTTCAGGCACGGGAGTCTCTGTAACTTCGACGCCTGTCACCACTCCATCATCATCAACAAGGCTAGAAGTTCCGGGAACTTCACCTGTCACTGTGCTGGGAACAACAGTGGCAATTACGTGAGTACTACCATTGTCGTCAACGAGAGTGGAGGTTCCGGCAATAGGCCCAGTGGTCACAACATCAGGAGCAGGAGTCTTCGTCACCACAACACCAGTGACAACACCATCATCATCCACGAGACTGGAGGTTCCAGCAACGTCGCCTGTCACAGTAGTGGGAACAACGGTAGCAATCACGTGAGTGTTCTGATTTTCGTCGGTGAATGTGGTGGTTCCAGGAACCGATCCTGTTGTGACAACGTCAGGCTTGTGGCTCGATGTCTCAGTGACTTCAACGCCTGTAACAATACCGACGCTATTGGTGAGGCTGGCGGTTCCAGGCACGTCACCAGTGACAGTTGAAGGTACCACGGTGAGAACGTAATGGGTGCTACCGTTCTCATCGACAGACGTCGCGAAACCAGGCTCAGATCCGGTCGTCACAATGTCGGGCTTATGGTCAGTGGTTTGAGTCACCTCAACTCCAGTGACCACGCCGTCAGTGTCTGTGAGACTCGCAGTGCCAGGCTCGTCTCCAATCACTGTGGAGGGAACGAGAGTAACAATGATGTGCGTGCTTCCGTCGTCGCCAAGAGCAGTGGAGGTTCCAGGCACCGACCCAGTGGTTACGATGTCGGGCCTCTGAGAGGGTGTCTCAGTAACAATAACACCTGTCACCACGCCATCATCATCGACAAGACTGGATGTTCCAGGGACGTCACCAGTCACTGTGCTGGGAACGACAGTGGCGATTATGTGAGTATTGTTGTCTTCATCGGTGAATGTGGTGGTGCCAGCCACAGGGCCAGTGGTGACTGCGTCGGGCGTGGGTGTCTTTGTTACGACCACGCCAGTGACAACACCGTCATCATCTTCGAGGCTAGCTGTTCCGGGAATATCGCCCGTCACGGTACTGGGCACAACCGTCGCAATCACGTGAGTATTTTGGTCTTCGTCAGTGAAAGTGGAGGTTCCAGGGATGGATCCAGTGGTGACAATGTCGGGCTTTCGGCTCGGGGCCTCAGTCACTTCGACGCCAGTGACAATGCCGTTGCTGTCAGTAAGGCTAGAGGTGCCAGCAGTCTCTCCAGAGACGGTAGTCGGGACGACGGTAACAATTTCGTGAGTATTACCCTCTTCGTCAACAAATGTGGCAGTTCCAGGAACTGGGCCAGTGGTAACAACGTCAGGAGTCTTCACAGGGGCCTCGGTCACTTCGACGCCAGTGACAATGCCGTCAGAGTTGGTGAGGCTAGAGGTGCCAGCGGTCTCACCTGAAACGGTGGTCGGGACGACGGTGACAATCTCGTGAGTATTACCCTCTTCGTCAACAGATGTGGCAGTGCCAGGAACTGGGCCAGTGGTAACAACGTCAGGAGTCTTCACAGGGGCCTCGGTCACTTCGACACCAGTGACAATGCCGTCAGAGTTGGTAAGGCTAGAGGTGCCAGCAGTCACGCCAGAGACAGTCGTCGGTACGACTGTTACAATCTCGTGAGTGCTGCCTTCATCATCAAGGAAAGTGGAAGTGCCAGCAGTTGGTCCAGTAACAACAGCATCAGGAGTCTTCACAGGTGTCTGAGTAACCTCGACGCCTGTAACGATACCATCAGAATTGGTCAGACTAGAAGTGCCGGGGACATCGCCTGTGACAGTGGAAGGAACGACTGTGAGAACATAGTGGCTACTGCCAAACTCATCAATCGAAGTGGACAAAGTCCGGGAACAGAACCTGTAGTGACGATAGTCGGGGTTACGAGGAGTAGTGCTAGTAACCTCAACTCCAGTAACGACACCATCAGAGTTAGTAAGGCTGGAAGTGCCAGGCTCATCGCCAATAACTGTAGACGGAACAACAGTAACAATCACGTGCGAGCTGCCGGATTCGTCGATTGATGTAGAAGTTCCAGCCTCGGATCCTGTCGTTACAACGTCGGGGATCAGAGGAGTAGTCTGGGTTACTTCAACACCAGTAACAATGCCGTCAGAATCAGTCAGACTGGAAGTACCAGGAACATCGCCGGTAACAGTGGAAGGAACCACTGTCACAATCTCATGAGTGCTCCCTTCATCATCAAAGAATGTAGAAGTGCCAGCCTCAGGACCAGTAACGACAGCATCAGGGGTCTTGACTGGCGTCTTAGTGACCTCGACACCAGTGACGATGCCATCGGAGTTGGTCAGACTGGAAGTGCCAGCAGTCTCTCCAGAGACGGTGGACGGAACGACTGTCACAATCTCGTGAGTGCTGCCCTCCTCGTCAACGAATGTGGAGGTGCCAGGAACTGAGCCGGTAGTGACAACATCAGGGGTCTTCGGAGCAGTTTCGGTGACTTCGACACCAGTCACGATTCCGTCGCTGTTTGTGAGACTGGATGTTCCAACCTCGTCACCAATGACTGTGCTTGGCACCACTGTGACAATCTCATGAGTGCTTCCTTCTTCGTCAACAAATGATGACGTGCCGGGAACAGAGCCGGTAGTGACAGCGTCAGGAGTCTTCACAGGAGCCTCGGTAACCTCAACGCCGGTGACAACACCTTCGGAGTTTGTCAAGCTGGAAGTTCCAGGGGTGTCTCCAGAGACAGTAGTAGGAACAACAGTGACAACCTCTCGGGTACTACCTTCATCGTCAACAAAGGAAGAGGTTCCGGGGACTGATCCTGTGACAACAGAATCGGGGGTCTTGACAGGAGCCTCAGTGACTTCGACACCAGTGACGATTCCGTCGGAGTTGGTAAGGCTAGCGGTGCCTGGAGTATCTCCGGAAACGGTAGTAGGTACAACTGTTTCAATGACATGGCTGCTTCCTTCTTCATCAACAACCGTCGTGCTTCCTGGTACGTCTCCAGTGACCACAGTGTCGGGGACAAATGAGGCGGTTGTGACAACAACAACACCAGTAACATCGCCTTCGCTATCAGTGATACTGTAAGTTCCAGGAGTGGCACCCGTGGAGGTAGAAGGTACAATGGTATGGATGACATGAGGGTTTCCCATAGTGTCGGTAGAGACAGCAAATCCGGGTTCCGATCCAGTTACAACCTCAGGCTTAAGAGGTGGGACTGACAGCGAGGTACATGCTCCCTTGGCAGTGGATTGAGTGCAAGAAGATCGAGCAGCAGTAGGCAATCCACAGCTTTCCATGTTGGACATGACGACCGGGATCCTGAGTAGCAGATTGTCTGGCTGAAGACCCTTACACTGACGACAATCGTCGACGTTCTGGGCGTTCTCCTCGAAGAAGTCACACCAGCAATCTCCGGGATTGGGACACTTGCCAATTCCAGCCACAAGAGCCTGGCAAGCATTGTTACACTCGAGACCTTTATACCCACGGTCGATAATGGTGCAGATCTCACTAATCTTGTCGGGCTCGCAGAACTCGGACCATTCGGGTACAATTGTGACGACAAGGCCAGTAGGCACTCCACTCTCATCTCTCAACGTAGAAGTACCTTCCTCAAGACCTGAGTGGGTCTGTGGCACCAATGTCTCTTCAAGGAAAGGACGTCCATTCTCATCAATGTTAGTGACATTACCAGCAGACGAGCCGGTGACGAAAGAAGTGTACTGAGGAATGGGGGTGGAGGTGCACACACCATAGATGGTAGAAGGCCAACAGATGGTGGTAGCTGTGGTCTTGTATCCACACTGACCAATGTTGTCCAAGAGATTAGGGAAGGCCTGCAGGTCGATGGGGAAAATACTCAGACACTGAATACAGTCAGCAACATGTCGAGCGTTGAGAGCAAAGAAGTCACACCAACACGTCTGGAGCTGGAGCAGACATTTGATAGTACCCTCACCAAGCTTGAGGCAAGCATTGAAACAAAAGTCAAAAGTGAGACCACCAGAATCGATGTTACAAGCTGTGGTGGGAGTGTTGGGCTCACACGAGTAGGAGTAATCGTTGTTTCGGACAACCTCCACCAATCCCGTAGGTGCACCATCCTCATCACGCATAGTGGAAATTCCGGTGTGAGGACCGGTGATGGTCTCGGGGATGACTGTCTTCTCAATGTAGGGGTTTCCAGTATTGTCGACAGTGGTTATATTTCCAACAGAGGGGCCGCCAATGAGAGAGGTGTAGGTGGTGATAAGAGTGGATTCACACTCTCCCTCGATGACTGTAGGGTGACAAGTGCTGCTAGCAGTAGTGGCTCTGTTACATTTCTCCACTTGACCCAGCATCAGCGGATAGAGTGCAAGGAAGTTGTCATCATAAAGACTCAGACACTGCACACATTCGGCAACCTGCTTGGCGTTCTTGGTAAAGGAGTCACACCAACAATTACCGATACCTAGATTGGCGACACACAGAGCACTGTCTACTCCAACCTTGTTACAACTCTTGGTACAGTCGTCCTTCGAAAGACCAGGGTTGATAGCGTAACAGGTAGTGGTCGAAATGTCGGGTTCACAGGACACCCTGTAATCTGGGTTGATAACGACCACAGCAAGACCAGTGGCGTGGCCACCTTCATCTCGCAGTGTAGAGAGGCCAGCTCTGTTTCCAGTGATTGTTTCAGGAATGACAACCTTCTCAATGAAAGGGTTACCATTCTCATCAACCATGGCCGCTTCTGTAGGGGAAGTTCCAGACAGATACTTGGTGTATCGACTAATGTGGCTGGAAGAACAAGGGCCGGGAAGGGTCGAAGTATCACACTGTGTGCTGGCAGTTGTTGCAGAACCACACTTGTCCAAATTCGAAAGCACCAGAGGATAGAGAGAAAGGAAGTTGTCCGAGTAAAGGCCGAGACACTGGACACAGTCAGCAGTGTCCTTGGCATTCGCTTCGAACCACTCACACCAACAGTTTGCCTTGGAAAAGATAAGAGGACACTTGGCAAGGGAATTCTTACCCACGTCGCCACACACTTTAGAGCACTGGTCCTTGGTCATCCCGTTGTCGATATTGAAACAGGAGGTAGTCGTAGTGTCAGGCTGACAGGATACAGAGTACAGCTCGGGAATGTCTCGCTCCATCAGTGTAGGGGCCGTGGGAGTGGGTCCTCGGATTCTCACCTCAAAGCCAACAGGGGCAATAGCAGAGGCGGTCATCACACTGGTATCAACGGGGCCATCGAACTTGACCTGCTGTCGAGCTGCAAGGTGGGCAGTAAGCATGTAGTCGATCTGGTCAGTCACAGCGTCGCAAACGGGAACATCGGGAGTCAATGGTAGGTCATGGTCACGAATGTAACGGACGTAAGCATGATCCAAGTCAAACAGGGAAAGACACTGCAAGCACTGAGTTAGTTCTATTCTTCATGAGGGCTGTTTGTTAGTAATCTCTTTACTCACCTCTTCTAGAGCACCGTCATTGCCTTCAGAAATCAGAGAGTTGCAAACCCGGTTGCAACCAGCAATTGAGAATAGTTGGCGAGAAATACACTCCTCAGGGGCTTCCTTCTGCGCTGAGGCAAGTGTGCCTAGCGCCCAGAGAGCCGATAAGAGCAAAGTCCTCATCGTGAAACGTTTCTGTGTTAATACGGCTGTCGTTTTGCGTCTGTTTCGTGTTGTTTCAGCTCAGCTCACCAAATAAATCGAGAAAATTCCGGGTGACCTCCAAAAACTGCACCTTGACCGCCTATATACAATTATGATCATAGGGCCCATGAACAAAGAGTCCGCCTTTCAAGGCATTCAGGCTGGCTCGTCGTCTGTTGCATTGGACCGCGATAACAAAGGACTCGTTCGCTTCCTATATTGCGATCTAGCTGCATAGCTACATAACATTTGAACTATTCTCGATTGTATAACACAATGGGGGTGTGTGAACAAGCACATAATACTGCATATGGACTCGTAGCGACATAACAGAGATAATGCTGGAGACAGTGTTGATTTGATGCAAAATGCCCAATCTTGACTGATCAACAATCATCCGATACCTGGTCACATCACAAACACAAAGGCCAAGAAGTTGGAGTGCTACACTCGAAGTCCGCAGGTTATGCTTTGGTAAGGTGTCCTCTCCCCCTTGTTCATGCACTCCAACCATTTAGCGAGGCCAGATCCGGGGGATCTATTGCATCCTCCCTCCTCCTTGTTTAAGGTTATTGTTGAGATAGCCAGATTCATATGTGACACTAAACGGCGATGGTGAATATCTAGAGTGTGGTCTTGTAACGCAGCCTGTTGCAATGTCCGGTTTCGGAGATCCGCCATATTATGACGTTGTGCATGTCTCTCGTATTATAGCTTGTTAGTCAGTTTTTACGCACTAACCTCTTGCTGTTACATACTTTGTAAAAGAAGAGATAGCGTTTCTTGGTATCATAAGTGTCAGGGTACCTCCACCTTCATATAAATCCGGTAAAAATGCGCTACACGATTCACATATTTCAAGGGCCTGGAGTTCGAAACAGCTTGCGCAGTACATATGCATGCTTATGCGGGGCGGACGGAACTCTACATCACCATGCCATTGTTTATAAAGGTTATTTGGCAGTGCGTTGAACATGGAAGGCTTCCCCTCCACGGCGTTTTATCGCTGGTTGAAGTGTCATAAGAGATAATCCGAAGTAGCGCTATGATCAATAAGGGTCAGCTTATGAGGTGACGTCCTAATACGGCCTTAATCGATATGCAGGGCTTCTCGCAGTCCAGCCACTTTTAACCACCTTTTTAGAGCACCAATGTAGGAGCTAGCGAGGAACCATAGCGAGCTACAGTGCTTGTAGTACCAGTAGCTAAGTCCTTAGTTCGCCCCATAAGTTCTCCGTTATGGGCTCAAAGCAGCCAACGACTGGGCTAGGGCGGAAGTATGACTGTGGGCAGTTGTGAAACACGTTGAGTGTACAGTAGTGGCAGGAACATGGGCCTCTTGGCAGAAGAGGCACTACTACACTGTTTTTGGTACATTCTGCAAACGCCTGAAATCAGTTGTCTGTCTGTATCTACAGATCCACGACCGTCCCCTCTCTTGTCATTCTATACAAATAACTAGCCAACTGATATGTTACATCTTTTCAGGTATAGCAGAAGTCGTCATAACTCCGGGGGGAACACTTATCACAAGTCCCTGAACGTAGGGCTACATTGGACATTGCTTTGCTATAACGAACACTTATAACTCGCTGCAACCCCATGACAACACGGAAAAAGATCGAGTCATTGGTGTAGATAGTGTCATGAAGGGGCACGTAAAAACTGCGGGCTGTCAACGTCTCAATCCTAAATCCTGGAGCCCATTTTTCGAGCATGCGACATTGTATGGTGTGCTGCACTGTGTACTTGTAGCATCCTGGTAGCTACTCGTGCACATCTTCAAACTCCCCCAACAGCCTCAAAGTAGACCTCACTCTTCAATCCTCCTTTGCTACGATTGCTCAGATTGCTCAGGATTGCTCTTGGCATACAGATCCAGTGACGTTTGCGTCAGTTTGTTGCGCGCAATCACTCTCATCAAATCAGAAATGTTTACATAAGCAAAGTGGCGATAGTTTAGACCGAATGGCGCAACTTTTCGATTGCGACGCTAGCAACCGACAATGTAACCTAGGTGGACTACTAATGTCGACGTGACTACGGAGGATTACTAATATCAGGAAAACTACAACTCTCGGTTTTTTCAAACATCGTTGACTATAATTTATGTGACATGAATTTCAAGGCGAGCGGGTGTCAAAAAAGAGGGGTGTTATAAATCACTCGCGTGGGCGGGAAACATGTCCTGGACCTACAACTTGCTTCGCTCTTGATCTTCGGATAGCTAAGCGGAAGCATCCTTCTTGGCGACGGCGACAATGAGGTCGACGACTCGGGCAGAGTAGCCGTACTCGTTATCGTACCAAGAGATGAGCTTGACGAAGTTGTCGTTGAGACCAATACCAGCCTTGGCGTCAAAGATGGAGGAGTGGGTGTCACCAATGAAATCGGTGGAGACAACATCCTCATCAGTGTAGCCGAGGATACCCTTGAGCTCGGGAGACTCGGAGGCAGCCTTCATGGTGGCCTTGATGTCCTCGTAAGAAGCACCCTTCTCGATTCGGACGGTCAGATCAACAACAGACACGTCGACGGTGGGGACTCGGAGAGACATACCGGTGAGCTTACCGTTGAGCTCGGGGATGACCTTGCCGACAGCCTTGGCAGCACCAGTGGAAGAGGGGATGATGTTACCGGAGGCGGTTCGGCCACCTCGCCAGTCCTTGTGGGAAGGACCGTCAACGGTCTTCTGGGTGGCGGTGATGGAGTGGACGGTGGTCATGAGACCCTCGACGATTCCGTACTTGTCGTTGACAACCTTGGCAAGGGGAGCCAGACAGTTGGTGGTACAAGAAGCGTTGGAGATGACGGTCATGTCAGACTTGTAGGCGTCGAGGTTGACACCGACAACGAACATGGGGGCGTCACCGGAGGGAGCAGAGATGATGACCTTCTTGGCACCTCCCTTAAGATGGGCGGAAGCAGCCTCCTTTCCGGTGAAGACACCGGTGGACTCGACAACGTAGTCGGCACCGGCCTTACCCCAGGGGATGTTGGAGGGGTCTCGCTCACCGAAGATCTGGATGTGCTTGCCGTCAATGATCAGACCGCCGTCCTTGGCCTCGACCTTGCCCTTGAATCGACCGTGGGTAGAGTCGTACTTGAACATGTAAGCAGCGTACTCAGTGTCAATGAAGGGGTCGTTCACAGCGACGACCTCGACCTCAGGGTTCTTGAGGGCGTTTCGCAGGACCTGTTGTTAGCGTGTGTGTGATGAGTAAGGCATCGTCAACTCAATTGAACTGATTGACGATGTCGTTGTGGTTGTGGTGGGGCAATGTCGTCGACACATTCTGTGGGTGTTCCATCACCTTCCACCACCTTCCACCTGTTGTTATCTGTCTCTTGGTAATACTCACAATTCGTCCGATTCGTCCGAAACCGTTAATACCGACTTTGATGGCCATTGTTGATGTGTTGTTAATTCAAAATGAATATAGAGAAGAGGAAAAAAAGAAGTCAATTGAGCCGGCGATGCAGACCCTTATATAAATGTTGCCTTGGGCCCAGAGACGGAGCAAGCCCGCCCAAACCTACGTTTCGGTATAATATGTTAAGCTTTTTAACACAAAGGTTTGGCTTGGGGTAACCTGATCTGCATGGCCACACCACCCTGGTTTAGAGCCATTGCGTGGCCAAGCGTGTGCGTTACTGGTATCATTTTTTCGGCCCAGTCTCAATTGACCCGTAGCCACTTTCTCCTCGCCAATCGGACCATTTCTACGTCCCTTACAAGCGCTCTTTTCACCAGACAGCTCCTGCGAAGCTATATGCGTTGCACTACTTAAAGTGGCCTCCCAACATGTATGTACTTGTATGGTGTATGTCTGAGGCCGGGCCAAGAGAAAAGACACATTGGGGTCGGCTCAATGGGCTGAAGTCAAGGAGGGGGGAGGGTGTACACAAGGCTTGTTGATTGCCCATCAGGGTTTCTCTAGGCGCGCGCCATTCTTCCAAAAGCCTCACATATGAGACCATTGCTGCAATTGTACGAGGTCTCTGCTGATTGCGCAAGATGGTTATATTCGCGCTTCCCTGATCCAAGCTTTTTTTAACACGTATACCCCAACTATCATGTTGCTGTTTGACTCTTTGACTCTCCCGTGTCTCCCTCTCTCTCCACTTTGTATGGTGAGTGCTCCCACCCAACCCAACCTTTGCGGGATTCGGCGCCTGTGATTGGCTGATAAGTCTCCCTATCCGGACTAATTGTGACCAATGAGACATGCGCGTGGGCCGCAAATGCCTCAATTACGTAACCCCCAACGGAATCCCTACCCCTCTTTGACACCGTGGGCCCCAAAAAAAGACGGCCGACTTCCACAGCCTTCCATCTCTCCAGAAACACCCCTTTCTCCACACCCCACAAAATGGCCCGTGCAGCGTTCCCCTTTGCGTCCGGTTTATGCTCGCCGCCTTGTTCCGGCACTTTCCGACAACCGAGCGTCGGCCGATTCATTTGGGCGGAGGATAAAATGTAAGCAAATGTACTGGCATGGTGGGGGTGGTTAAAGGTGGGTAGACCGGCTGTTGGAGGACCTATATATCGAGTAATTGGAGCGCCAGACTCGGTTTTGGAATTCCTAGCCTCCGACATTTGCCGAATCCACCAGTCCACCACTGTCAACTTTATGTTTGTTGAATTGCCACCATATAACCAGAGGACAATGTTACAACGTGGTTAAATCGGATACGGCTGTTGAGCAGAGGTTTATCCGGCAGACGAGTCGATTTCAATTCTCTATACAGCAGTTGTACCGAGGAGCTGTTGTTTACACGAGTATATTATTGGCCCCATTGGAGCATTCCACCTCGGTTCATGTGATTATACTGTACAATGTGGCTACTGTGTAGATCGTCGTTGTGACAGCCGTTCTTCTAGAATGATCTATCAGTCACCGATAATTACTTGTAATTACCACCGCCGCCAGAATACCAGTGACACCATAATCTCCCCCTCAACGACTTTAATACAACTCAAAAGAATACGAGCAAAAAGAAACGGCGGTATGGGTTCATGTGGTTATCAGCAAGTCGCGCAACAGGCCATTTTGGAGTGGAGACAGACGCCGGAAATGTCTAACTATAAAGACAAGTAAGGGTCTACTAAAATTGGAGTATTTGGTTGAACCCTCTTGGCGAGGTGAGACAGTGAGCAGATGACCCAACACGCCAGAACAGGAACTTTGAGCAACGGTTGTTTTGGTGGTTTGAGCGGGTGGTATCTACCGCGCTGGCAACCTGTCTACGTAAATGTCACCCCCAACTCCCTACCTATCTCTAGACACCCATATCGACCACATTCATACTCGTAACCACAGTAATTACAATTCACAGTATAGCCTCATGCAGAGTCTGGCATCAGCTCACCATACACGTGATCACACTCACACGCTCATCTCTCTCAGAAACACACCATGGAAGACGGAGCAAAAGATGACTACATCAAGGACATCTACAGACACTCGTCGCCTCATGCAGACACGGATTCCTTCATCGGCAGCCCCACAGTAGCTCTCGACAGCACTCTGTCCACGTCCAACAGCATCAGCAATCTGAATCTCGAAACACACGAAAACAGCAGCAGTTCGCCACCCAACCACCATGACGACGTGCCTGACATCGCCGAGGTTCTCCAGGAGATGCTAGCCACCACAGAAATGCCGTCATCCACAACAGACCTGGACTACGAGCCCGAACTCGACTTTGTGGGGGGCCATAGACGAAACCTGGGCCAACTCAACGACTATACAGACAGTCCCCGAGCAGACTCGTTTGTGTCCCTGGACCCGCCCAACATTGGCACTGAAGTCGAGCAGTTCCTGTCCAAGAAGAAACAGTTCTTCATCTTGTCGTCAGCCGGAAAACCCATCTACACTCTGCATGGCTCGGACGACGTGATTCTGGGCTATCTGGGTGTACTACAGACAGTCGTGAGCGCCTACCAGGCCGACGGCAGTGACGACAATCTCATGTCTTTCCGAGCTGGCAAGACCCTTGTTGTTATTGCTGTTGAAGGACCCCTGATTTTGGCGGCTGTGTCTAAGATTGGAGAAAGCGAAAGCCAGCTCAGAGCCCAGCTGGATGTGCTGTACACCCAGATTCTCAGCACTCTGACCAAGAACCAGATCCATCGAATCTATGCCAACCAGAGCAACTTCGATCTCAGAAACCTACTTCAGGGAACAGACGTTTATCTGGACGCCTTGACCCGGGAAATCGTCAATGGAAGCCCCTCAATTCTGCTGGGAGCCCTGGAGCCCCTGATTCTTCGGAAATCAATCAGAGAAGAGATTGACGCCGTTCTCCTCAATTGCAGAACCCCCTCGTTGCTCTATGGACTCATTGTTTCCGATTCCAAGCTAGCCAACGTTATCCGTCCCAAAAAGCACTCGCTTCATCCGCCGGATCTTATCTTGCTGTTTAGCATGCTTTTCAACACAACGTCATTTCGAGACGGAGAACACTGGGTGCCTATTTGCCTGCCCAAGTTCAATTCCACGGGCTTTTTGTACGCCTACATTCACTTCTTTAGCAAATCCTCGGCTCTCATCCAAATCTCGGCCGATAAGAATGCCTTTTTCGAGCTGCGGGAGGCCAAGCAGCAGATTCTATCGCAGATGGAAGATAAGGGTTTTATCAAGGCTCTGGAACGCGCAGAGGAGAGGGGTAGGTTCAAGCCGGTGGATGTAGCGGTGCCAATGGTGCGGCACTTTCTCTACAAGAGCCGGGCGCACGTGCAGTACGTCATGCCATCCTATGAAACGCACTATTACGAACCGCATATGCAGCGCGGGCTGCTGACCTTCTATCACCAGCTCCATGCCCAGGTGAACAGCGACTCGTCCCGTGGCTCCAACAATGGGTGGAGGTTCATGCATCTGGTGCGTAATTCGTGCATTGGGTTTGCGTGGATAACCCCCTCTTTTGAGCTTTATTGCGTATCGGGACCTAATGTGTCGCGTGCCACGCTAGCGGCTTCTATCCACTCAATTGCCAAATGGGTCAGTCAGCACCGAGAGCGGCTATTTGTCATTGGTGGCGCGGTTTTCTAAGCCCATTGAGCCCCTTGGAGACGCATAGGAGTGCACAATTCACCACATGACTCTTCCTTGCTTTGCCTCTCATTATCCATGCCTCCTGGATGCACACATACAAGGCCAATCACTGTGTGCAAGAGTCAGCATGTGTGTGTGTGTGCGCGAGTGTGTGTCAGATACAAGGGCTTGGGAGCTTGGGAGGTGTGTCAGAGAGAGGGGTTATCGGGGCGTGTACACCATGAGGCATGCAGGATGACGATCCGAAAGGGTCACATTGGAACCTCTTTACGCGATAACGTTGGCCACGCCGTTGGCACAAGCAAACTCTCTCGTCACTGGCCCTTGGTTTAGCGGGATTTGGGCTTTTAAGGATATCCTATGACCGCCTCTTTCCTTTGGACTCTCCGGTCCTCGGACTTGTTCTTGGTTTTGGTTTGCCACTATCTTTGGATTTAGGGTTTGGCCAAGTGTTTCCCGGATTGGAACCTTCTAGGGTCGCTTTGTTGTGGCGAGTGCATATCTGACGCACACAACGCCAGCATGACACAGCAGATAGTGCGGTTGGGACCCTTATCTCGCGGCTCATCCGGTGGGAGAGAGCAGCCCCATTGCTCTATATATAGGGGTGGCGGTTCCCACTTTTGACAAGCCATAACGAACTAGCGCAACACAATACTACGAAAGTGATAGATCTACAAGCGAACCGAGACAGCTACAAGTACCGCATTATTGCACAGACACACAATTACCAACATTACCAACATTACCAACATTACACAAACACAAACACAAACACAAATGAGCACAACTACTTCTACCTCGAACTCCACAACCATGACACAGACACAGCCTCAGCCCCAGCAGCTCAAATTCTCTGCCACAGCACGGGACCCCATGGCCACCATGCACGAGATGGTGACTAACCACATGCAGCAGTTTGACCCCTCCCATGACATGCACCATGTCAACCGGGTGGTCCGAATGGCCAAGGTGCTGGCACGAAAGGTGGCCGAGACCGAGCCAGTCGACCAGAAGGTGGTTGAGGTGGCGGCACTGCTGCACGACGTGAACGATTCCAAGTACCGGGATCAGCTCAACAACGGCGAGGATGTCATGATGAAGTGTCTGCGGGAGTCTGACCTGACTCAGGAGCAGCAGGACCTGGTGGTCAAGATTGCCAACAACATGAGCTACTCCACCGAGAAGAAGCTGCGAGAGGCCGGCCAGTGGGGCAAGTGGCACAACGAGTGTGTCGAGCTCCACCTGGTCCAGGACGCCGACAGATTGGATGCTATTGGAGCCATGGGTATTCTACGACTTGCCGCTTACTCTGGCGCCAAGAACCGACCATTGGTTCTGACCGGAGACGAGGAGGACGAGGATACCATGTCCCATTTTGGAGCCAAGCTCTTGCACATGCATAAGAAGATGAAGACCGCACCTGGCCGAGAGGTTGCTCTCAAGCGAACAGCCATCATGCAGGATATGGTGACCAACGCCTTTGATGAGGTGACTCTTGCTGACATTGGCGAGAAGACCCCCGAGACGGAGGCCATTGGAGAGGTGGTCAAGGAGCGATGGATTATGTAATTTCACCGGGTTCAACCAAATCCATAGAATATAGAGCAACATCATTCTAGACGAACCCATTGCATCGTTGCACCCTCATTCGCATTTGCATCATACATAACTTATAATAATATCATCATTGCATTTATCCGTGTTATCCGTATCCGTATTTAGTTGTATCCGTATATCCGTATTTAGTCGAGTCAACAATTAGTCCCACCGAATGTATCTCCGATGTGATGATTAGCTCACCGTGCAGTTGGAGGCCACGTCTTATGCATGTGGATTAAGCAAGAGCACTCTTTTAATTTGGGCTGTAAGGCTGTGCAGGCAGCGGTTATCGGGAGTGAGATTATTACGAGACCTGTGAGTACGTACGAGTACACTGAGATGATTGTATATTGCACCTACCAGGACTGTCTCGGAGCAGTGAAAAATATTCTCGGGGAGGTGGTGCTTGGAACATTCTAGAACACTGTGGATATTTCTCGGCTCAACAAATATTTCCGACCCCTGGTCTTTGAGCAACGTGACACTATTAGCCGACAATCGTCACCTGCCGAAACACGTGCGTGGAAGGGTGTCTGGAGATCGTGACGTCATTGGCGGTTGGTAGGGGTGGGCTATTAGAGCCACTATCGAGCAATAATGAAACGTACCGTAGGGCAGCAATCATGAGTCACTCACACGAGTCATACTTGCGCGGCATTGTTTGTATGACTGGATCGGGAACTGGGCCAATCAGATGAGGGTGTAGTTACAAGTGTTCGGCGTGTCTTCATTGTGTTGAGCCGCATTGTTGAACTGTTTGTTGAACGACAGCATGCCCTCAAACTGAGTGTTTATTTGTCCGCGTAATTATGACCTGATGGTGGGTTCGGAACCTGTGCCTGTATCACCGCATCCCACTCCCTCCCTCCCCCAGCTCCACGTGCAAACTTTATGCGGGCTCTCTCATCGGTCACCGTCTAACTTGCTTGACGCCCAAAAACAAAGCACGAGAACATTCAACCATGGCTCTTCGCGACGACCGAATTTGGATCGATGGCTGTTTCGACTTTGCCCATCATGGTGAGTGTGGCGGAAATGTCCGATATCATTGGTTGCTTGACGTCTACCGGCTTGTGCATACGTTTATGACGTTCCTGGGATCAACAGGACGTGTCGACAGTTTGCGTGTCGACGTGATGGAGACGTGTTTGAAGGATGAGGAATCGACTCAACCGACCCGGATCAATTGATTCCCCGAATCTCGTATACTAACCAAGGACACGCCGGTGCCATGAGACAGGCCCGACAGCTCTGCAACGAACTGTACGTAGGAGTGCACTCTGATGAAGATATCGCCCAGCACAAGGGCCCCGTGGTGATGCACCTGCCCGAGCGAGCTCTGGCCGTCGAGGGATGCAAGTGGTCCACCAAACCCATCCTCAAGGCCCCCTACGTGACCGACCCCAAGGTCATGGACGACTACCAGTGCAAGTACGTGGTTCACGGAGACGATATCACCACCGACGAGCACGGAAACGACTGCTACCAGACCGTCAAGGACGCTGGCCGATTCATTGTCGTCAAGAGAACCCCCAACATCTCCACCACCGATCTCGTGGGCCGAATGCTCTCCACCAACACCAACCACCATCTCTCCACCATCACCTCCAAGGAGATGCTCCATGGAGAGCATTTCCTGCTCAATCGAGATCATCTGCGGGTCTTCGAGGCGTACTCCACCGGCGCTGATGCCAAGACCGCCCATTCCGGAGTCTACATCTACACAGCAGATGATGGATTGACCACCGATCTCATTCTTCCCTCTCCCGAGGTCAAGAAGGGACTCGAGAAGGTCTGGTACGTGGACGGAGCCTTTGATCTCTTCTTCATGGGCCACATTCAGCTGCTCAAGGATCTGCGAGCTGCTGCCGATAAGGAGGGTGCTCTCATTGTTGTTGGTCTCCATGACGACAAGACCGTCAACGAGGTCAAGGGTGAGAACTACCCCATCATGAACCTTCAGGAGCGAGCTCTGTGTGTTCTGCAGTGCCGATACGTGGACGCTGTGATCCTTCAGGCCCCCTACATTGCATCCGAGCAATTTGTGAAGAGTCTGATCCCCCGCGGTATCCATGTGGCCAAGATTGTTCATGGAGCCACTCCCGTTACCGAGGTTGATGGCCAGGATCCCTACGCCTGGGCCAAGAAGGCTGGAATATACGAGAATGCTCCCTCTCACGAGTTTGCCGGTGTTTCTACCCGAACCATTGTCGACCGTGTTCTGAAAAACAGAGACGCTTACGAGGAGCGACAGCGAAAGAAGGGCTGGAAGGCCGAGAACGAGAAGAAGCTCAAGGACGAGGAGGGCGATCGATTTGCCAAGTAGACATTTGCTAGCACGCACCACGAGCACATGCTTGAAACAGTACTATGGCAGGATACGGAGTTTGGATCCGTAGTAATTTACTCCAGCTATTTATAGATTCAGTTCATTCTAGAGCTACTAGCCCGATTTCTAGCGCCCTGTAGAAGCTACCGAGGTGCTTTCTAACCCTCTGCCTTAGCGTCTTCTTCTTTTGATGGCTATTTTGATGGCTATGCTGTTGTCTCAGGATCGGCAGAGACTTTCCGCAAGCAGAATTATAGAGTGTGGTTTAGACAGCGACCAAGAGTATATCTGGTTGTCGTGGCAATGTGTGTGGTGTAAACAAGTAATAAATCCAACCCCTCTACAATAGTTCTCCGCTTATGTCATTATTGCAGGGGTCCGATCTAGATGCCAAGTGTGAGCTGTCAAGTTGACCTTCCATGCTGACCTCTCCTGTCTTTGCTGGTTACGTAATAAACAGCTAAGGTAAACATGCGTGGAATGTAGTCGAAGAAAGGCAGCCTGATTGGTGTTTGTGTTTGCGGCGATTTGGAGACCAGAGAGAATGCCCTATTTGGAAACCTGTTGGCTCAGAGCGGATCTCTCTTAACCACTATGGGTATACTTGTACAGTTGTCTTTGCCGCCAAGACACGGCTAGGTGGTGCGGCGCATGACGTCACGAGTGCGGCAATAAGGCACATTTCAACGGAAAGAGGAGAGAGAGAGATCTGTATGAAGTGAGAGGGTGAGAGACGAGTTTCTTGTCTGGGTGTTTGCAGCTTAAAATATTCACTGGCACGAGTGTACAATACGGTGGGTCTCGTCTCCTGGTTGTCAGGGGAAGGAGCCTCGGCAGATTGACTGTCACACGCTCACAAAGTTTCGCAGCCCGAGTGGTACGGTGGCCTGTGAGAGTGTCTAATGGCAGATATAGTGTTTCTTTTGGGAGAAGGTCCAGGCTAATTAAAAGCGTCTGCAAGTGGCGAGAGATGTAAATGAGGCGGTCGAGATATTATGAGAGAGAGAGGGGAGGAGTGGTGGTGTGGTGAGGTGAGGACCAACAGATGGGCGTACATATCAGACACAAACAGAAATACTGAATATATATATAGGTGGCCACAAACCAGCCTCACACTACAGAGTACTGTACTCACACTCGTGTTTACTCTTCGGTTTCCCTCTCTGCTTCTGCTTTAGGGTCCGGGTCCTGCAGGTGAAAATCAAATCCTCCTGAGCGCATAGAAACTTGGTGTGCAGACACAGACGGTCATAACAAGGCCAAAAAAAACACACCCACACAAGAACATCACACCTTCACACTCTCCACACCACACCCAGGTCCCACACAAACCAGATATACGCGGTCACAAGTTTGCGAGATGGCAAAACCAACCTTCAAAATCGAAACGCCCCACCCGTCCAAGTTTCTCGACGACAAGCAGCTCGACTTTCGAAAGGAGCACCCGTCGCAACAGCACGCAGACAAGCCCCAGGGCATCATGCAAAAGAGCAATCTGGCGGCGTCCCTGGACTCGCTGGACGATGTCAAGGACCCCCTCAAACGAGAGCTCTCTCGAGACTCCACCGCCAAGGACAAAGAGGAGCTGATGATGCATCTTCCGGAGCCCCGGTCCAGACAGCCCAGCATCATCGATACCTCGGTAAAGCACTCCAAACAGCCCAGTGTTCACGCCCATTTCAAGCTGGACGACATCGACCAGCACGCCAACACACGCAGCCGGTCGGGGTCTGCTAGTGGCCGAAACCAGACCGTCTCGCCAACCCTGCAGACCCCCAAACAGATCTCCATTGTGGAAAGCACCCTCAGCAACCCCGCCGGAGGCCACCCGCCACCCACAGAGATCCCCATTGCAAGGCGCCAGTCCACGGTGGTGGGTGGAGCAGAAGACCCCGCCCAACAGGGCGACCCCCGACTGCCCCAGGACGACGGCAAGATCCACATTCTGCTGGGCGGTACGGGATCGGTGTCCACCTCCAAGCTGCGGCTCATCGTCAACAAACTCGAGGAGATCTACGGACGCAATCGAGTCGCCATCCAGATTGTGCTCACCTCTGCCGCAGAACACTTTGTCAGCCGCGGCGAGTTCCACACCGATGTGATTCTGTGGCGAGACAAGGACGAGTGGTCGACCTGGAAGTCGCGATCTGACCCTGTTCTGCACATTGAACTGCGACGATGGGCCGACATTCTTGTCATTTGTCCTCTGTCCGCCAACACTCTGTCTAAAATCGCCATTGGTCTGTGCGACAATCTGCTGACCAACGTGGTTCGTGCATGGAACACCCAGTACCCCATTCTGGTGGCTCCCTCCATGACGTCGTATGCCTACAACTCGCCCGTGACCAAGCGCCATCTCAAGGTGATCAAGGAAGAGATGCCCTGGATCGAGGTGCTTCGACCGGTCGAAAAGGTGGTGGGCTCGTATGGAGAGATTGGCATGGGAGGCATGATGGACTGGAACGAGATTGCCGACAAGATTGTGCTCAAGCTTGGCGGCTACCCGGAGGAGGAAGATGATGATAACGGAGACGACGATGATAATGGAGATGATGACAACGGCGACGATATCGATCTCGACAACGTTGACAATGACGACAACGACGACGACGATGATAACGATGACGACGACGACGATGATGACGACGACAACGGAGACGATGACGACGATCTCAGAGCCAAACGAGAACGCCGTCAGACCCGAAAGGCGCTCAACAAGCTGGACTACGACTACGACGAGGACGAGATGGACAAGGTCATCAACAAGTTGTCTCTTGCAGATCAGGACGAGCTGATGAAGCGAAAGTTTAGTTTACGCGAGAGTTCCAGTTTCACCGGGTAGCAAGGGCTACTCGATCTTCACCACCCCCTTCCACCACTTTCGCTTTAGACTAATTTTGAGATTTTTGCTGCAGCACGCCACAAGACAAGAGTAGACATGACATCCATGCTAGGTCAGTAATATATGCTTGATGTAGGGCGTTGCCCGAGGTAGATGACGGCAGTATTTGGTTGCTTGTAGGGAGTCTTACACTACGGAGTACTTGTACTGGTATATAGGACGTGCTTACAAGGCTGGTTCTAAAGTCAGGTAATCATGAATTAGAAGTATGTGAAGATGTTAACGAAGAAGAGTGCTAGACCAGCTAGTTTTTTACTCGGTAGTTCACTCGGTAACAGTCTTGGTCTTGGTGTAGGTGACCTGGGAGTAGACTGGCTGGGTCTGGTAGTTGGTCTTGACAATCTCAGAGGTCCAGTGCACAGTGGTATAGTGAGGAACCTCGAAGGTGTGTCCATCAAACACACTCTGGGTCTTGCCGTCCTCAGACATGGTCCAGCCCCACTGCTTCTGAGTGTAGGGCAGAGCAATGGTGGTCTGTCCAATCTCAGTAGGGTAGTTGCCCCATTCGTAGACAGTCTTCACTCCTCGTTTCTCAACGTCAGCAGCGTCAACCACAGCGTTAGGAATGGGGTTGGCCATGGCCATAGAGGCCAGAGAGAGCAGGGTGATTGAAGTGATTGAGACCATTGTGTGTGTGTTTGTATTGGAGGCTGTAGAATGTGTTGATGATGTCTACAAACCAAGGAAGGGCGAGAGCTTTATATACAGCACTCCCTCTGGCTATAATTAGTCCGTGGGAGTCCTCTTTGGCTCGGATTCCAGGGTAGCCAAGGTTTTCAAGGTATCCAAGGTTTTCAGATGTCCCTTTTACCGCGTCTCTGGCGTAACTCATCCCCGGCCCTTTACCCCTTAAGAGGTAAGATGTTATGAAACGCATATTGAAAGTCGAGTGAACGGAGTTGATGGCTGCTAGATGGGGTAATTGATGTATGCGCAATGATCAGGGAGCATCAGATTGGCGAGATTTGGTCTATTTTTAACAACTCGACAACGTACTTCGTGTAATTATCTCCTCTTCCCTCTTTTACGGAACTCTTTCTGAAAGCGTCTCTTTAGCCTCCGTCGTAAAGACCTCGTAAACAAAAGCGGAAGAGTCGTGTTGTCCACGGATACTTGTTCCAACCGCGTCTTGACACGAGGGATTCCGTCGATCGAGCTGATCAAGGGGTTTCCACCCTGGTTTACCGTGCTTCCATGCGTCCTCCTTTTTGGCCGCAATGGCGATCTCTGCCTATATTTAGCTGTAACGGTCTGTAACCTAGAGGTGCGGTATCATGTCTACAGTGCCAAACAATTCCCTGCGTGTAAACAGACGGATCGGGAGACGCAGGCTGGTGAAGGGTGCGTGATGAGTGTGATGTGCTCGCCTACAAGATCTCTCTCTACACTCCATACAAATACGTATATACACATCCACTACATCATGTACCTCAGCGTACGGTTGTACAGTACGTTGTAAAGCTCAAACCAAGACATCACCACTTCACCAACAACCCCATCTCTACATCGACCAATATAGACGGATTCGGAAGTTCCCCCATTGGCACCTGCTTCATGTCGGCGATGCGCGACGAGGCTGCTGCGTAAAGTGAGACATCGTGATACAACATCTGAGATCTGACGATTTCCAGGAATGTGATGGATTGGGGTGTTTGCTATTGACTGTCAAGGGATGGAACTTGTGGATAGAAAGCGATCCGTTAGGAGTATACATGTACAGGATGTTCAAGGTAATGATGTGGGAAGCTTGAGATATGAGAACATTGTCGTCTCGGTAACAGATGAACGTGTCAGAGTGTCTCATTCAGTGCCGTATTAGACTGCTGCTCACTACAGATCCTTGTTGAGGGGCTGTTCAGGGCAAGAAACAGTTAGCTACGTATACGTGTAAGAACACACACCAGGCCTAAGCATTCTGAAACCAGACATTGAAGACTTGGCTACGCTGTTAGTTGATGCAAGTCAATACAAACGAGCCGTACACCCATTGATTGGTTTCGGAAGAAAGACACCCCACAACAGTGTTTCATAGAGTGCATCTCAAGTGACATGACCATCAGCTCAAGAAGCGAGGAACTTCTGCTTCAGTAGCCTTTCGACATACAGAGAAGTGAGCCTCTGTCCCCATTCCTCTGATCACAGCTCTCGGCAATGCGCAGCACAAGGACAAACCGCTGTGAATGGGAGGGGGGTTACAAGTAGTAAGGATGACAAGAACTTGTTCGACGAAAGAGTACTCGTACTTGTAGCCACACACGAAATTGCAGCAAAGGGATACTCACAAGACAGCTACCTGATACGGCATTACAAACGCTGGGACATCACCCCTGACAGAAAAAGATGCCCACCTCTGGAGGCAGACGATAATGATCATGTGTCAGTAACAGGAGCGGTCCCCCAATGGACCTCCAGTTGACCTCAAGTCCTGGCCAGACAGGATAATGTGCGAAGACGATAAAGGGTTGTTCAACCGCACACGGCGACACGACCTCTAACGAGTTTCTGAACACTCATCCCAACCGACCCGTGGACACAAGGCGACCCTCCATCAAACGATACTCATACAGAAATGGCACACAAGGCGGACACAGACACAAGAGCGACAGTAGATGATGACGTCGACACATGAGAGCTGAACCAGGGAAGATGCTGGAGGTGCGACTCATGCTTGTGCGTCGATGTTGTTGTGGGACTGCTGTTGTCGTGTAGAAGCCGTCAAGCTGGCTTACTAATCGAGAGGTAGGAGAGTGTACTGAAGAACTAGAAATCTGAGAAGACAGTCTCCTTATATAACTATCAAGGCGGTACGAGTTCCCAGACCGGTTGGGCTGAGAGGGGTACGATAGCCCCACCGGTATGGGTACGGAGTGGTGAGGCAAATATTGTTCCTAACTGAGTAGTGAAGAGGAATATGGTTTACGGCCTGACAGTTGGGGCTGTCGTGACTGTTGTCAATGAAGAAGAAGAAGAGCTGAAGGGGAGCGAAGGGGTCCTTATATAGACTAAAGAGCTGCCAGAGCTGTTTGTGCAACTATGCCCTATCGTGATTAAGGTGGTTTCCAATCGTGCCTGGCAACTCTCTCGACAACTCGCTAATCACACTATCTTCATATTTTTGTCCCAAATCTTCACTTGTGGAAAACGACCCACATCCATCATCTCCACCTGACGCTCAAAACCTACTCTCGGCTACGCCAAAAAGACAGTGTGCGGCTTATACCAAGGCGTTGGGTAAACCGATGTGATAGTGTGGAACCTCATTATTGAGGACTTTTTCGGTAGAAGAAGCGACGAATTCAGTTAATACATCTCTATGAGGTCCCACGTCTTTTCCCAGACTTTCCAGTTGCTCTATTCATCTCCCTGGAAACATCCGAATATCCGTGCGGCTCATCAATTCATTTCCGAGCCGCATACCGGGTGGTCCAACTATCGACAACTTTTCACCAAAAAATACTAATGTCATCGCCACTTTCCGCCACTATAAATCAGAACCGTTTTCTCGCCACTTCAGCCCCGATTCTCTTTCCACAATGGACGCCTGCTCAACACTCGTATGTACTCATTTCAACGAAGACCCTCAATCGCCCCGCCTGTCGCAATCTCCGTCGCCGAACCCGGCCTTCAACAACAACCACAACAACGAAGCTGTCCACCCACCCCAGCAACCCCTCCCAACTCACCCAAACTCGTGCCAATGCGCTACACCTCCCTCCGTCATTCATCCCCCCAAGAATCTTTCTCGCTGGGAGTCTCTGCTAACCCATTGCGAGGGCTGTCGAGCATTGCTGAAGAAGTGATCGAGTAGCGAAGGAAAACAGCTACAAGCGAAATGCCTCAAGGGGCACTTCAGATTTGCATTCCAGGTTGATGAGACAGTCGCCTGGACACCCCACATTACGTTTGGAGCATGGAAAAGCCCTTTTCGGAAGGACCATGTGCCCTGACGAGAGATACAGTATATAGTGAATGAAGAGATTGTAATTGAGTGCATGAGCGCACGATAGGGATTGTACCAGTAGAAGCGATTATAGGATTGTCTACACTGGAGAAGATCCACGGGCCAACATCCACTTCCAGCAAGACCCTATTCCACACGTCGCCAAGCTCTCAGTCCAAGTATGAGCTTCTCTCGGACCAGAAGTTACTCTGAGAGTATCACCAGTAGTACAGAGTCGATACACGTCCACTAGTGGCAGTCTAAATCTCCTTGTACCATACCGTACCCTTCTGGTATCATAACTACCAAGTTATTAGCCGTATCATTATCTTACAAAGGCTTGATAGAGTCGGTAGACGGATAAGACGGCGGATAAGAGATACGACAACGGATCGGAAGGGTCGGGACGTCAGCAACTGCTGTAATTGCAACAAAGAAAGCTCTTCCAATTACAAGAGAAACTTCTACTTGGATTGCTCAGCCGTACGGCAAGCATGAAAAGTAGATCGATAGACTGGAGGTAGACTGATCGGCTGCAGTTCCGGCTGATACCGTTTTTGATAAGCCACGTTTGCACTGAGGGAAAGAGACGGACGACAATCAGAGTTGTCCAGTTTACCCTACAGTGTGTTTGTACGTGGAGAATCGATCAACTGTGTCAGGAGAGAGAGAGAGAGAGAGAGACAGACGACAGGGTTTGTTGTCTCGGTGTCCAGAGGGTGTCTTTCTGGAGCGTTTGAGCCAGGGAAACGCTATAAAAAGTAGATCAATCGAATCCTCTCAGTTCAATTAGTCGACTAAAACACTTACCTCATCTCTACATCCCCCCACCACCATCTTCTGTCCATCCCGTCGTCCTCTTCGAAACAAGAATCGTCCTCCAACCTTAACATGCCTTATCGTCCTTTTTGGGTTGCAACCAGGAAGACAGCCAACTGTATTCGGGCATATCCAAACGAACTAACCAATAGCCCCCTTCAAACAATGGCAGTGGCAACTAACCGATACTAGTAGCAGGACTAGTCTGAAGCACGGATGTGTGATTAAGGCTGAGGCGGAGAATCAAATACCTACTACAGTATTAAATTCAATGTATTATCAAGGGGCATTTTACAGGGCTTTCATAGGTTGGCCTGGATGTGGAGCTTGTGTGTGATGAAACAAAGCGTATACAGATGTGGGTCCAGCAGCAGATCCTACGAGTACAAGGTGCAATGATGCAATGGCGCAATGATGTGGTTGATGCAGTTGTTCAATCAATGGATGATGCAATTGATTGTATCGGGCCACTTGCGATTTGTCCATTGATTCACCCAATTGATGGTGGTATTACAATACTCTACAATTTTCACTCTGGTCATAATCATAAATACTCATTTCATAAATACATACCGAGCTCCAAGGTGGGAACTCGACAAATGTCATAGCCTAGCTCTATCGATGCTCCTAGGACTGGTATTTGGCCTCTTCTTCGACAATGGCCTGCTCGTAGTCGTCCGTCATTTTGTTAAAGTCCGGCCGCTGAATGTTGCCCACGCCATTGGAATTGGTTCGCCGTCGGTGGTAACCTGTGTTGAACTCGCCGGACTCGACGAGATCCTCAATGTCGTCCTCGGGCTTGCCCCAGTTGCCCTTTCCGTGGCCACCCTTCTTGGTCTCGTTGGGGTTCTGATCCTGGTGGCCGTGCTTTCCAAAGTACTTGGGGAGGGAGTTCTTGTTGTGGGACATGGACATGATTGGTTTGGGGGGTTGTGGTGGTTGTGGTGGTGGTAGTTGTTGTGTTTGCGAGTGTGTGTTTCTGTTTGAACTAGTCAAAGCCTGATGAAGAGAAATTCCAGAGGGTCTGGCTGGCCTCTTTATATACTTGTTTCGGAGCTGTGGATAGACGGCCCCGGACGACTCTGCTGGCGTCAACTTTAAGGTTTGCACAACGCTATGATAAGAGGTCACTTGAGCGTGGCACGCGCATACAAAGTCAGTCACCACAAACAGCGCTATTTTGAGTTGAACCGTAAATTCGGGGGAAACCTTAACGTCAGACAAGCCCAAGTCCCTCACTCAAAGACTGATTGAAAGTGTGGGGCAGCCAGTTGTGAAATGGTGGATGATTTCGCATGTTTGATAATTGTCGAATGTGTGACGAAAATAACGGTTTGTGAGTCAGTCGAATCACCCAAAGAGAGGCCAATCTGATCGGCTCATGTGAGGCCCACTTTGGACCGCATTTGCCACCGACAAAATGGGGTGGTGCAATGGCCTGTCGGGGACAGGACGAGCCGACGGCAGCAGACGACACCCAACAATGCTACGTAACAGTGCATAGCATGTCAACTAAAGGAAAGTGTGGATAGGGAAGATGGAACGCCACCCGTTGAGGGATATTCCGTACAAGTGTGTGTCTACGGTGACGCAATTGGGTGATGCGATTGTGTAACTGATCTAACCTATACGATTGTGTGGATACCGAATCGACAATTGCAACATGACTTTTCAACCGCCGTCTCTCCAGTTTCATCTTGCCCTGTCTTTTCTTGTCTTTCCCTGCCTTTCCCTCTCCTTCCCCGATCCGTTGTTATCTTGTTGCTGTCTCGAACTCTGATGTGTCGCCTGCTTGTCCCGATTGCGTCATGGTTTGTTTGACGTTTAGACAAGGTGTGAAGAGTTCGTGGTTATGGTGCAAAAGTAGTGAAAGATGCGGAAGCTAGTGCAATCCACAGTTGCGAGCGACAACGTCCGTGTCGTGTGATGGCAACTTCCATCGGTTGTTGTAGTAACCATTCACAGCCACCGTTACTACTGCCCTCCCATTAATCACGTCACTTGAATGGCTGTACAACGCACCAGGTCAGGTGGACAGGTAAGCTGTATGTGCTCGCATGATCCAAGTGAGTCACCCCTTTAGCTTTGGCGGAGAACGGGTTGTACGTATAGCGACAAGTCCGAAGGCTGGAAGAATAGTTTCGAAAGCGGTGGAATAATGAGTGAAATATGGATACGGTGAGAAAGTGTCAAAAATAGCAGCATTTGTGAAGCCAGCGTCGGCGATACCTCTCAGTATGTACGAAGCTCCCTCTCTTCATATTGAAACGACTCCTCGATGTCTCATCTTAAATGGTGCCATTGATCTACTGTGGTGATGACACGGTAATACCTGGCATGGTAGATCAGAACACCACAGTTGATCTTGCACCATCTATCCCACTTCTCCACAGTGACTCATGTGGGGAAGCCCACCTCGTCTTTGTCAGCATCGGAGCGACTCAGAGAAGACACTCGAACATCAAACAAGCACGATACGTCGTCTAACATCTCCGTCTATCTCTTTGACGAGGAATGTGGGGAACACTACGCAGGGGCCGTGTGAAAGGGCTGTACGTACTTTGTAGAATGATCTAGATGGGTCTGTGGGAGTAATGAGCAAGTGCAGTCCGATGTGTTCCAACAAAATCAACACATCCTGAGCTCGTCATATAATTCCGCTGATTAGATTTGCCATTGTTTATCTTCTCATTTGCTCAATCGCATCATCTCTATCCATAACCACCACTTAACTTTCCACCCAACAAATCATCATCCCCTCGATTATGCATAGCAACCACAAAGTGTGGGGTAAGAGAGCGTCGACAGGTCTTGTCAGAGAGCAAGTGGGCAGTGTCGAGCTACGGCGGTAGTTTTTGGTGACGTCATTTAGTAGACTGTTCAACTACCTGTACACTTGGACACATGTCATAACAGACTGTGACATGCTACATTGTTGCAGTGGATCGTTCCACGACCTTGTCCAACAAGAGTTACCTGACTGATAAAAGCTGTGCCTCGATCACACAACACACGCTCAACTGAAACCGATCGAATCATTGTTGCAACTATAAATCCTCCTCCTCCTCCTCCTTCTGCCACGTCATCAACGCTTTAGATCCGGCCAGATATTTCACACAAGACTGCCTCATGTTTTTACCCCACAAAATTCAATTTCGCGCTACCAGTAGCTGCATGTGGACAGTCCGTCTAATTATTGATAGTTCAACGTTGCAAACGTTGCTGGGATGGGCTGGGCTGTGGGGTGATCAAACGGGGGCCAGATTGAGTGCAAAAGAAGACCATTCGCGGGGGGCTCCTTAATACACGGTCTGCCAACCGCTTGAGCACGTGATCCCAATACTTGTATCGTTTACCATATGCTTGTGAACCGTTCGATAGTGTTTCACCTGCACATGCTGGACCCTGGTTGTGGAACGTTTGCCTACGAGTGGTCCCACACATTAGAAGTCACCAAAAGCGACCAGAGATTTGCTTGGCTGGTTCTTCCGCTTCTATAGACGTGTTTTGATTGCATTCTTCGCCGCAACGTCCCACATTCCCGTCTTTTCGACATGTTTCCAACCACCCCAGTGACATGCCTATGGAGCATAAATGGACGTTCTATGGGATGCATGATGTCAACAAATGTTCTTCGAAAGTGCTATTGTGACAGATGAAAGAGTGCCATATTGTTTGACACTCGATATTCTGCTCTCCAGGCTCCTCCTCGACTTTACCTCTCTTCTCTACCAGCTCTACTGTACAAATGGCGGTATCATCCTCCTTCAGATACACCCACCCTTTCCTATCACTGCACCCTGTAAGGTCGTATTGGCCGTATCCACAGACGCCACCCAGTTTCATAGCAGCGGTCATCTGATCTGGACACTCCAAAAGTAGCAGTACAAGCGTCGTCAGAATTCTCGCCTCCGATGTACATCGCCTTCCGTAGGTGTGCTCTCATAAGATCACCCCATTCCACCCAGCCACCTTCGAGGCATCAGTCTCGATACTGTAAATGTCCCAAGGCCAAAAATAGATCCAGAGGGACAGTGTGCTTCTTCAACAGTGGTTATTTGAACACTCCCAATACGGCTCTGGAAGAGGAATGAACTGAATTTATTGTAGCCGGTGGGCGTCGTTGGCTACGGTAACTACGATCAGAGAGGGTATCTGGTTGATTCAGAACAGTGGAACATTCTAGAACATTCCATGGACCAGATTCCATGTCCCCAGCCGTCCCTACATCCTCCAGTGACCACAGAATACATCTGAAATTGAAATTAGGGAGCGCCATGGTCTCGAAAGTGGGTCTCTAATTATCCCACACCACTGCTGAATTTTCAGTCCCCACAAGCTTATGAGTCAAGCTCTGAAAATCCTTAGCCAGATGAGACAGGCACTAGTGTTTGTGGCCGTCCTGGATTATTTGCACTGTTTACCATGCTGACTAACCCGTTCCGACAACTCTGGCTGACTAACCATCCCTCTGCTCCACGCCGATATCGGCACGCATTTGCAATCCAAGCCTTCACATTGGTCAACCGGCCCCAGCACTGACAAAGCCTTGACTCACTCTCTCGCTTTCTGCACGATGATAAACAGAGTTCGGCGTAATTAGGCAGACCCGCGGAAAAAAAGCTTAATGTCGAGAAAGCTGTAGGAACGGTTATAACACTTTGATATTCATCTTCACAACTTCATATCAATAGGGACTTGTCGACTCGCCTAAGTTTCGTCTATCACTCACCCCACCACATACACACCACCACATCACATGTCAAATCTACTAGTGTTCGACAACTCGGTGGTCACCGACGAGGCTCTGGTGGCCAACATCATGGCCCAGAACCAAGGCGCATCTCACCAGCTGCTGGAACGAATAGGCACCCAGGTCCAGCTGCCAGCAAACACATACGCCTCCATCCAGGTGTTCACAAAGTCGCCACAGCCCGTGACTCTGCCGGCGTCGTTGCTGGAGACTCTCAGCGGTTCTCTGGCGCCCGGAGGAGCTCTGCACGGAGCGGTGGACGGTTCTCAGGTCATGGACTTCATCATGGCCGGTCTGGCCCAGGAAGGAGACAAGTGGGTCAAGCCCGCAGCCACAGGAACCACGCTGCTCAAAAAGTCGGGAGGAGGCCCCAAGAAGTTTGCATTCAAGAGAGCCAGTCCGGCGTCTGCTACCAGTACCAGCACCAACACTAAGAACAACAACAACCCTGCCGCCACCGTCAACCTCAACTCGGTTGTCACGCTGTCTATGGACGACGACGATCTCATGGACGAAGACGATCTCATGGCTGACGACACAGACCTGTCCATGCCCATCAAGATCCCCGCCAAGTGTGATCCTGGACCCGGCAAGAAGCGACGAAAGGCCTGCAAGGACTGTACTTGTGGTCTCAAGGAAATGGAGGAACAGGCCAAGGACGCCCAGTTGGCAGCACAGAACACCGTCACCCTGTCGGCCGAGGACACCGCTGAAATCGACTTCACCGTGCAGGGCAAGACTGGAGGATGTGGATCGTGTGCTCTTGGAGACGCCTTCCGATGTGACGGATGTCCCTACCTCGGTCTGCCTCCCTTCAAGCCCGGAGAGGCCGTTAGTATTGGGGGAGCCAGTGATTTGTAAGCAAGCGAAAGTGAACTTGGCTGCTAAACAACGAGCTACAACTGCCCTCCCTACAAGGCTACCCGTACAGTACTTGTACAACACAACCACACAAAATGAATACTAAAAGTACCCGGTGCATACCATCTAACATAAGTTATATACATCAAGAATCATATAGATAATGATAAGTTATTGGAGGAGACTGAGTGGGGTTGTACATGGGTTCTATCATTGACTGAAGGATCATTAATGAAAAACACGGACACATACTGTAGCTACGGTGAAAGGTAGGCCAAAGGGATACATTAGATGTGTGTTTACTTGACTACAATGAAACCTCCACTAAAACTAGCTAACACACCGCTCATATTAGGAACTAATGAACAATATGAGCCATTCGTAGTTTCGACGTTCTACCTCTTACTTGCCACTACTTATGCCGATACCATAATCATTCTCCACTCGACTGACTCAGATTACACATTTACAAAGGGTAGCTAGATGGCACTTTAGTCTTCGTGACAACATATCCTCTTCAACAGATCTCAGCTACAAGGCCCAACCTACTCAATACGCCAGTCACTACCTGCAGTCCTTCCCGCCATTCCCTGCGCTCTTTTCAAATCTCTTAAATAATTAGTAGTAACCCGCCTGCTGGACTCCACTCTGGCCAGCCTTGCCCTTTGTCGTTTTCTTGGTCGCTGTCGTAGCCTGGTAAGCAGATGGTGGAGGCTGCGTGTAGAGATTGTATTGTTGTTGTGGTGGTGGTCCTCTAGTCTGAGGAGGTGGTCCCTGTCGGGGCTGTTGACGCGGCATCTGTCTTGATTGTTGCTGTGGAGGTGGAGCTCGCATGTCTCGAGTTCCTTGGGCGTTTCTGTGAGAATCGTAGCCTCCGTTCTTGCCTCCGTCAAAGCTCTGGGTGTATGTAGGAGCCCCCAGACCTGTTCGGGCCGTGTTGCTGAGTCCTGTTCCATTGTGTGAGACCCATCCTCCCTTCTTCTCCACGTCTTTGGCCAGCCATTTGTGAGCCATGGCTGCGTTTCGGGTGGAGCAGCCGTTTAGCCAGGCAAACCAGGGTCCCAGAACAGGAACCAGACCAAGAAGAAAGTCAATGAGAATGTTGGAGTTCATCTTCAGAAGAACTGACTCGGGACAGCCCAGCTCCTGGGCTTGAGTCACGATATGGCCTCGCATAGCCCACATGATAATGGGGCCGATCACCGGAATGATGCACACTAGAGGACATAGTCCAACGCCACAGTCGGCCCAGAAGCACCCACAGCAGCAGCGGTCGTGGTTCCACGCCGTCTGTTTCAGCTCCTTCCACTTTTTTGCCTGGTATTCCGAACATCCTGGCGGTGCCTTGAGTTTCTTTTGATTTCCCTGCTCGTCCTCGTGGAAGTAGGGGTCTTTGTTAGTAGTTGAAGAAGCGGTTTTTGCAACTCGAACAGATGTTCAGGATATGTGTTCGTGAGTGTCGCAACTCGTACGAGTTCGTACCATCCTGTACCTGAATACGTCATCTGTCACTCGCCCTTCCTGATTCACTCACCTGCGTTAAGATGGTGGCCCGCAATGTCGCCAACTTTGCCCTGAACGTAGTCCAGGCCCACGGATTCGCCAACAGTTTCAATGAGCCCCATGGTGGATGTCGAGAGAGGGTGTTGTTGGCGGAGGTTGAGATCTGGATGCGAAAATAGAAAAGGAGGAAAGCAAGCGCAGACTTGGCTCCCCCCGCCATTTCGCAGCGTTAAGTGCTTCTGAGGAGCACGCCAAAGTTTAGAGCCAACAGAGCCTTGACAGGAGATGGGAAGGCATGGCTGACAAGCTTGCGTGTGAGTGGGGGGTAATTGGGAGCCAAATTAGGAAGGGGGCAGGGGCCAGTACTGGAAGACGATTTGCGGAGGAGTTGTTTTCTTGTGTCATACCCCCACACCCCTCCACAAGCTGCTGTAACTGAGCGCGATTTTTTGGGACCTGACAAAAGATTAAAGCTCATTAGCATTTCATCACGTTTGTTGACTCTTGTGTGTTTTCAGCTGATTATGCGGGTCTTCCTTGTCCCACTGACGAGCTGGCATGACAGGTGGGAATAAAGAGTGTCCGAGATAATACATTCCCTGAAAAGGGCAACTCGACCTGTTTATATAAACACAGGGCATAACATGGTGTGTGTAATACTGACACGCTCTCCCTCGCCTGCGATACGCGATGTACTATAATCGTACCTGTAATAAACTGTAGTCTGTGCTTTGGAATGTTGTATCGCATGTTTGTCACCCTACTTTTGCTCACATTTCAGTATATGCCTGGTCAAGTGTTAATTACCACCTGCCTAAACAAGGAGCAAGATTCAGGTACACCCAGGACAGTGTTTGGGTGGGAGGCAGGTCACGTGATTTAAGCTGTAGAATGTTCCATGGGGTTCCACAAGCGAAAGCAGAGATCGTGAGGACTCTCCAGCACCCCAGCAAATGTCTCAGGAATCATTTTGAGCTGATCAGAATCTTCTTGTCCCATCGCTATTCCAGTCACTAAAATCTCTTGGCTGTCATAATAATCATTCTACACCGTGCATTGGTCACGTACACATTTGGTGCAAGGCTACATTCGAACATTCTAGAACAATACAGTTTGGCTAACTATAGTGATACCGTTGTGATGGTGTCTTTTGCTCACCAACTCCAAATCGCAACCAAAAGCCTTGCTTTGCTCAAACTCTCGCAAGTGATAGTCGCTCTGTGCGTCAAGACATGTTCCAGAAGGAAATATTGCCCGTCGATAGAGTTCACCGATAAGCTTATCGTCGATGAGATGAGCTCGATGGGTGTAATTGAAGTGACGAATATTCTGGTGGTTTGGGGGTATTGATACTACATTGCTGTTATTCTAATGACAGCATTTTCACTGTAGATTAGCCGCCTACAACACAATCATTCCTTATCCATATCCGTTATGCTATATACTATACTAATGCGTGATCAAACTGTCTAGAGCTTGCTGTCAAGCTTGTAGACCATCTTTCCGGTGTTGGCACCCTCAAACAGAGACTTGAGGGCGTTGGGGAGACCGGTGACGGGACCCTCGATGAGATGGGTCTTGGCCTTGAGCTTGCCCTGAGAAATCAGAGTAGCAAGATCCTTGATGATCTCGGGGAATCGCTCGGTGTGGTCCATGACAATGAATCCCTGCATCTTGATTCGCTTGGGGACGGCCTGCAGAACGTTGTAGAGAGGCTGGGGCTTGTCGAGGTTGTACTGGGAGATTCCTCCGCACATGATGAATCGAGCAAAGTCGCTGGCGGCCATGAGAGCCATGTCGAGGATCTCACCTCCAACGTTGTCGTAGTAGACGTCAATGCCGTCCTTGGTGGCCTCCTTGAAGTCCTTCTTGAAGTCGGGAGACTTGTAGTCGAGGGCAACGTCGAAACCAAGATCCTTGGTGATGAAGTCGCACTTCTCCTTTCCTCCGGCAATACCGATGACCTTGGCGCCGGCAATCTTGGCGAGCTGGCCGGCAACAGAGCCAGTGGCACCAGCGGCACCAGAAACCAGAACGGTCTCGCCAGACTTGATTCCGCCGGCAACACCGTTGATACCCCACCAGGCAGTGAGACCGGTCAGACCGAGAACACCAAGGTTATCCTCAAGAGGGACACCAGGGATGTTGGGGATCTTTCGGTGGTCCTGGTTGTGGCCGATAGCGTACTCGGAGAAACCAACGACACCGGAAACGATATCGCCGTTCTTGTACTCGGGGTTCTTGGACTCAACAACCTCTCCGATACCCCAGGCTCGCATAACGTCTCCGAGCTTGACGGGCTCAATGTAAGACTTCTGGCCGGACATCTGGCCTCGAAGGGTAGGGTCCAGAGACACGAGCTTGACCTTGATGAGGTAGTCTCCGTCCTTGAGGTCGTCCTTCTTGGGAATGGGGACGGTCTCGTCCTTGAAGGTGGAGGGCTCAATGGTGGTCTTGGGGTGCTGCTGAAGAGTGACTCGAGTGTAAGACATTGTGTTGTGTGTGTGAATGTTTTAGTGGGTGATGAGACTTTGACTGAGACCGGGAACACCCCTTTATATATCTTGTTGCGGCGGTTTGGAGATATCAGGAACCTGCATCCCCCCCACAAGACAAGGTTCGTTTTTGGAAGCGTAGGGAAGGAAGAGGTGGGAGGGCTTAACTGGGTCTAATAGATGTGCTTTTGGGCTGAAATTCCACCAATTGAAAGTTGACACGTGACAGTCACCAAATATCACTCTTAAAACCCGAAAATCCCCTCAATTACCCGCCACGATCACTCTGTCCTTTCTACATTGCGCTCCCCTCGATCTTACAAAGTTAGTGTTTGCCTTGCCCTTCATCCAACGGTTGTTCGCTAATTGCTATTAACATTGGGCTTGTTTCCAACGGACCCGCCTTAGTGCAAACTAAAAGGTGGTCTTAAAGGAGACGTGTAGCTATAGATGGGGTAAGAACAAGGGGCTGGAAAGATTGCTGTGGACGTATAGACCCGATTGCTGTTTGCTTGAGACCGAAACCTCTTCTCATACCCCCAATAAATCGACTTTAATCACCGCTGCCCTCCATCCTCAATCTCCGACTGTACACTTGTTACACTGTCTACTGCCGCTCTCATGTATCGCGCTTACAAATTGGACCACCTCTGCCAACTCTAACGCCGGATTCCCTCTCAGCCTTGTTTAAAACCGATGCGAAAGCCGAAGCTCATGGCCGGGTAACCCTTGGATAGGAGGAGTGAGAAGGGTGTGGAAAGTGGATAATGTGCAAGCCGCCGTTGAAAGCGGAGATACAGTCAGCCGGCGGAGGTGGAACATTATTAACAGTCTTCAGGGGTGGAAGAAGAGTGAGTTATTCTGGTGTCGCTTAGATGGTGTGTTGAAGCTGTAATTGCAATATGGCCTGTTTGATGATACCGCACGATACTGAGCAATGTAAGCCTGTAGACAAGGACGTACCGGTACGAGTAGTTGCAAAGCCGGTTACGGACGAGCACAGTTGCTAGTCACGTGACCACGATGAAACACCCACACTCCTGCCTCTGCATAACCGCTTCACCATCACTTCCACCTCCCACCAACCCCCCAAAAACAGACTCTCTGCTTAACTGCTAACACCGACTACTGTACTTTGTCGAGGGGTAAGTTAGTCTCATCTTTATTGGTGAGACATGGCCATGGCTTGCACGGGTGCAAATGTGAGACGGGTGAGACAAGTGGTCATATATACGGCGATGTATACGGTACACACGGCACACATCACACATCCCTCGTACTCGTTCCAGTGGCCCTTAATATCGCTTGACATGTGGGTCCTATGCTGTGCCATGGGACACCACAATATGTAACGTTACCCTGACAACGGGAGATGAACCAAAGCATCGTAGCTAATTTGTAGAACGGCAATTTAGTAGCAGCACAACAAGACGCATTAAAAGCCGTGTTAGAAAAGAGATATTTTGGTGAAACGCGAACAGGTCAATAGCCGACCTTTTAGTAGCCCATATCTCTACCAACCAACCCACTAACACCCCAGGAACCTCGCTTACAACGGATAGCTCCTCTCTACCCGCTGCATACCTATGCATAATCTTGCATATATAAACAGAGCCCCTCAAGGTCAAACGGCGAAGCATGGACAAATCGCTCACACGGGATGTGGGTGATACGGTTGATTAGATTTCTCGTGTGGTATAAAAGTGGCCACAGTTGTTTCATGTTCAGTGGGGTTGTTGCATATACGGTGAGGACCAAAAGTCTGGGCTCTCTTCCTGCTTTGTCCTCTTACTATCTGTCTCTCTCCGCTCCACACTCTCCACACCCTCTTCGTACAGTCCACTTCTCTACGTTGACACACGAACAACATGAAGGCACAGGTGCTTGTAGAGAGCTACAGAATCCACCAAAAAGAACCAGTTTGACCTTTGACTCGCCATACCGAATCTGGTTACCGTATCTCATTCTTGTATTACAACAGGCCACAGTGAATCAACACTGACAAAACTGTAGCTACCAATAACCATTGTAACACCCACACGAAAAACACAGGACGTACAACTGTACACTGACGACATCCTACAGCTGCGTAGATTGTCCCTGCACTCCACCGATGAGATATTATACCACTCCAATGCGAATACCCCTATATTTCCTGCGTACCCCACACCAGCTCTACTACGAGTACTCGTACTCTCCATCGCTCTCCATCGCTCTCCATCTCTTCCTCTCTTTCTCATACACCATCAACTCCGCCACTACGCCCACCATCACGTCTCTTTCACGTTATGCATTACTATGTTCTGTTTCTAAGCGGTCAGTCTCTCGGATGAGTGGGTAACAGGTCTCTGCCCGCTACTCGTCGTCTTCGTCATCATCGTCATCGTCGTCCTCATCCTCATCAGAGTACACCTCGCTCTCGTCGATGGACTCGTCGTCCACCATGCTGGCATCGTCCGACTCGTACCAAAAGTTGTCGTCCACAACGTCCTTGTGCTCGGGAGCCTTGGGAGCCACGTAAGCGGAGGACGAGGATGGCACCACGAAGCCCTCGGGAATGTGTTCTCGACTCAGCTTCACGTCCTGCAGCACCTTGGTTCGGTACTCCTCCTTGTCCTTCTTCCACATGACGCTGGCGTCGGGGTTGGCCGGAGAGTTGATGTTGGGGTCCTCCAGCAGCGACACTATGCTAATGAGCACAGACTCCACCGACTGCACTGGCGACCAGCACTCCTGGTCTGGTTCTCCGCTCATGACGTCGCCTCCGGGATGGAGAATCGAAATGCACAGCCGCCCGTCTCGGTACACGTTGGGGTGGAAAATGGGCGGAGTGAACTTGAACTTTGGCGGCGCGTATGGGAAATCGCCGGGAAATGTCATTTGTGCCTGGGTTAGTATTTCGTGTCTGGAGTATTTTTATCACCGCCATATCCCACCGTGTGTGTCCTATAGATTCCCGATCTCGGTTGCAAGGGCAAACTCAATAATATACAGGCCACACCTTGGTAGTGGTGTGTGGTGTGTTGTATGGGGACAGGTGGGGAGGTTGGGGGAAAAAAAGGGTAGCGCAACGGCGGAAGAGGTGTGAGCCCATATGCCACCGTCGCCACATCGTCCATGTCGTGGGTGGTGTTGCGCTGTGCGGGGTTCGGCCGATGGATGTCCGATGTAGCTTCGTGAGGAAGATGGTTTTAAAACGCCGGCGCCACAAGGAAGGACAACAGCAAACCAACTTTGGGACCACCACGCAAGGGGGGTAGTTTGTGGCCTCAAAATATCGGGCTGCGTTGCATGTGACGGACGATAACCCGTATGCATATCAGCGTACTTCCTGCGCCCTCTTCCGCGTGTGTCGTTGTGTGTCTTCCACGTCTCTCTCCCCTGTCTTCTGTCCGTGTCGTGTGTCATGTCATCTGTAACCCTCTCAAGAGACCCGTGTCTCTCCGTCTGTATCTTTGTACTCACTCTAAAGTATCCGCCGTGGTATACCGAGTCCTCGTTGAGGACCATGACGGCCACGTTCCATGAATAAATATTGTCGTCCTCAAGCTGCGGTTAGTATGTGTTGTGTGTGGAGCGCGTGTAAATGGGATGAGTCAGGTGGGGGGCGTTGCAGAGTGTTGTGGAAGTGTTTGGACATGTCTGACACGTCTTAGACACTTGTTCGACACTCTCGCAGCTTCTTGTGGCACGGTCGTGAACGCTCGGAATGCCCGAAACGCCCTGTAACTGGAGCCACCCTGAGGTACGCCTGCGTAAGAGACACCGCCAAAGGGTCTGGTACAACAAGCCACCGCCGCCGCCCAACAACCACAAACCTGCTGTCGTCTGTCTGTGTAACTGGGTCACAAACAAGATGTCGTCCGCTCGAGACCTTTGGCCTCTCGCTTCGGTGGTACTCACAGTAATATGAAAACTAGGGATGGCCTTCTTGGGATCGGTCAGCTCCCGGTAGTATTTCATAAGAAGGTTAGCACTGCTGGAGCTCATGTTTGTCGTGGGTGTTTTTTTTGGTCTTTTTGGCGCCCTGGTCTTTTCTCGGTGCACTTGGAGAGGTGGTGATTTGAACGTGGGATTGAGAGAAGAGTTGGAAGAAGTGAGAAGACACAGCTGAGGAGTGGGAGGCCCTAAAGGTTAATTTGTGATTTCCTAACCGCAGATGCACCAGATGCTTGGGTTGGGTTGGGTTGGGACCAGAGGGCAAGTGTGGCAAGCCCTGAAAGAGGTGCATGGAGGGGGAGGGGTGGTCAAAGGGAGGAACCCTCTGGCACAATACGATACGATACGTTATTCTATGTGTGGGCCAGAGACCGGCCGTCTACAGCATTCCACGACCCTCTACTCCCCATACCAGCCTCAAGTCTGTCTCCTCCCTCATTTCAGCCTCATGTCCTTTCTTGACCCCCCTGACTCACCCTCCACCGCCCAGTGTGTCAGCATGACCACTAATTTACACTGGTGCAAGCACTTGACTTGACTTGACTTTGACTGGCTCCAAGTTCAGATGCCGTCTTCCGCTTGGGCAACCATCCTATTCTGGCCACTGACTCCCTCGCTCCCGGCTTCTCAAAGTATATGCGCTGATAAGGGTGTACGACCAGAGAAGGCAGACCAGCAGAGGCGAACGGCAGAGTATATATACCTCTGGGGCTCGACACAAAGACGGACTTTGCACACACAGAATCCTCCACTGACACTGCTCCCTTAGGTGACACAAATACCGCACCATGGTGGGCGCCAAACATACCCCATTTGGTGTGCCCCCCAAAACGACAGTCGTCCAAATGACAAAGCGATTGTCTTATTTTAGTCAACCCAGAAATAGGTTTCTGTCTAATTACCGGATGTGGTTTGGGTTAGGGAAGAGTAGTGAAGATGTGGTGTGCTTCAAGCAGCTAATTATGCCACTGTTTGATAGTTGGAAGATGATATGAGGGATTTGCGTGATTATGTAAGCCCGTCAGCGGGTATTTGGAACTGTTCAGAGCTAAGAAATGCCGTGTTTTGATGGCAACCATGACCACTCCTCATAACCCCTAATTAAACCGCTCCAAAACATCATAAATGGTTGTACGAGGTATAACAGTCACGTTACATTGCTATAATCTACACCATTGGAGGTTTACACGACCGTCATTTGCCGAAACATTTGCATGGTTCATCTGACTCTTATCTGCGTTCTTCATTTCCCAGATTTGTCTCTTCCCTGACTCACTCAGAGCCCATACCTCAATCTCCTCAAACACACCATTGCAACGCTAGCACTTTCAGGGGACTAATCTGTAGTATTGTCATTAAGACCAAGTTGGGAGCTTTTAAAACGTGAATGGACAATATCTGTCCGCCCATGTAACCCTGCTTAGCGAATATTGTGTATATAGGTCGGAACTAACCGTGAGCACGAGATCTGCACACATGGTGACGTCATGTGTGTGTAGGAGAACAGTTGATCAGATGGCTGGAAATGAGTCAGTAGTGGCGGTGGCGAGTACAAATGGATTGAAGGAACTGTAAGCTCTTCAAATGTACTGTTACTAGATCTAGGGGTCTGTTGATAAGCTCTCGGGGGTCGTGATAATTATTTAGTCTCTCGTTCAGCAATTAAGGAAGCTTTTAGTTGGGATCTAGCGATGAGGGAGAATTACTGGGGGTGCAACAGCAGCCTTCCAACTTTGGTAAAAGGATGGAAGAAGAATAAATGTATTACTCGCTGTTCCTCCATTCACGTGATCACAAATTAACTCCACCCTCTCCCACGCTTCAAGAACTATTGCTATTATTGCCAAAAACGAGAAGCTCCAATTACTTAGCTTTAGTTAAGAGAGCTGAAGTGTCATTGAGGTCTGAAAGACGACTGAGCTGTTGGATATCGTCAGACAGTGATCGAACAGGAGGTTCCCATCTGCTAATGACATCTCAAGTTGCCCCACATTCACAACAACTGATGTGTTATTCATCAGCGACAATAAACGAAAGCAAGGGATCGTCCCGTTCGTCCGGCATACCTTGGCTACACTTAGCTACTGGTTTGGGTGAGTCAGTATACACGATAATGAGTGAACAACACGAGATTTGTCTTACAAATTAACGAGTATACTACTGTACGGAGTAGTTCATCACTGTACACCTTTCTTGTAGCTATAGTAACTCATCTCTTGGTAACTATGGCAACACACCCTTATAGGCACATCAGACTTCGATGTATGAGAAGATTCAGACACCTCGACAGCAACCAGAGAAACATGGGAAGAGCTGAAAACAACCATCAGTAACTCGAGCCAATCAACATACTGGATGTATGGACCCTGTTGCATCCGCTCAAACATTCATACCCCTCTACACGCAATCCCTTCCCCTCCAGAACAAGGTGTGTTAGAGTTGAGACTGTTTGACGAACAAATAAAGTCGGTCGGAAGAACTATGAGTCAGACTGTAATAAGAAGACGATAATGGTGTCATCACTAGTTGTACCATACGACGCTGAAACAGTAGATACTTGTACTCCTGTATTCGCCGTTGCACACACCTCCCAGTTACCCTACTTGCGCACCCTACGCACTTCCCCACACCGCATATTACAACTTCCCCGGACTTATGCTAAGGGTGCATGCCGAACCGAGGTTTGAGGTTGTGTGACGTGATGCGTGTACCTGAAAGCGGGGTAGTTAAAAGACGGTGTGTAGGAGGGAGAATGCGAGGAAATGGCGAGCCTTATATACCTGGAAAAAGCTGCTCTCAAACTACGCCAGAACATCACCTGACATTTGCCCCTTGCCAGACTACGAGCTAGAGAATCCTTCGGCACCACGCAACATTAGGCTCTTTTAGAGTTGGTAATCTCTCGCATTTCGATTTTTGGGAGGATGGAGGTGAACGTGGAGGCGATATAAATGACCATGGAGTGATGTATCTGAGAATATTGGTACACAATTTGAATTACATAGTCTGGAGCTCCATGTTGGACTTTTAAAAATCGAAATCGGACCAAAACTCGCCATTATAGCTTATTTGCCTGAGAATCTAAACCCACAACAGTACGAGTAATACTCACCCGATCATTACAAAAACAGCACCAATGAACTCCTCTCATTCCGAGGACTCTTTCGATACCAGAAACGCCACCCATACCTCCTTTTCTCCCCCGCTAATGCCTCACTCCAAATCCCTTACATGGAACTCTAATTGCAACCCTACATGTCGCCATTATCTCCAGCATCAAAGGAACGTTGCTCCACCACACACACACCACTTTTCCCACATATGTCGAAAACCGAATCCGCCGCCGAGAGAGCCGCCAGTTTCGAGCCCTCCGACATGAGTGCCGGAGCTTCGGCTCTTTCCGGAGCTATTGGAGGCGCCGTGGCCAACCTGGCTGTTTTCCCTCTTGATCTGGTCACCACTCGTCTCCAGGTCCAAAAGGGTTATCTGGACGAGGATGATCAGTACAAATCGCTTCTGGACGCGTTCACCAAGATTGTCAAGAGCGAGGGCATCTTTGCGCTCTACGATGGAGCCTTCCAAGACACCATCTCCACCATGGTGTCTGCCTTCTTCTACTTTTTCGCCTACGACTTTCTGCGAAACAACCGATTGAAGATGAAGCGTCTGCCCAATGGCCGACTGCCCAAGACTCTCGGAATCGCCGAGGAATTGCTGGTTGGATCGCTGGCCGGAATCTTCTGCAGATTCATCACTTCTCCTCTGGGTAACATTGTCACCCGACAACAGACTGCTGCTCTGGTTCAGAAGAGCAACAGAGCCACCCCAGACGTGGAGGTGGTCACATCTGAGAAGAAGTACGGTCACGTGATCACCGGTGTCCAGCCCCAGGATCCCAAGGTCCCTCCCGTCACTCCTACTACTGTTGAGACTCCCTCTGCTGTGCAGATCGCCAAGGATATCTACAAGGAGAAGGGTATTACGGGTTTCTGGACCGGTTACAAGGCCACCGTGGTGCTTTCCATCAACCCCTCGTTGACCTACTACTTTTTCCAGGCCCTCAAGGCCAATCTGATCCCCTACAAACGACGAGATAACCCCACTGGAGGCGAATTGTTCCTTTACTCGGCTCTGGCCAAGTCTCTGGCTGGTCTCATCACCTATCCTTACATTCTGGCCAAGACCCGGCTTCAGGTCAAGTCTGATGGAGGCAAAACAAAGGCTAGATCTGCTTCTCAGATGGTGGTGGATACAGTCAAGAAGGAGGGTGTCCTTGGACTGTGGGAGGGCTGTCAGGGTCAGATTCTCAAGGGCTTCTTTTCCCAGGGAATCACCATGCTCATCAAGGACAAGATTGCAAGATTGCTCATTTATATTTATTTCCTGCTCGTTAGATAGACAGGGTGATAGACAAAAGATTGGTTTAGTGAATTGTGAAGATGTAAGACGATTGTAGGACGTGATCACGCGATGAGATGGACGGTGATTCCTAGCCGTAGGTGTCTCAGTCTTATCAGTCTCATTCGAGAGAGATGTGATGAAGGTTCCTGACACATAAAGGCTTTGGTGTTTTTGAAGAACGAGAGTAGGTGTTGGCACAAGGAGCCAAATACACACGGTACACTCACTTGACCCTATTCCGTTCCTGGTGTCTTCGTATAGATTACTCATTATGTACTTGAAGAATAGTTAAGCTTCAACTACACTGTGCAACTAACTTCCCACTATCGCTCCGATTCTACTGCCAAATGTACTGTATAACATCGATCTATGAATTGGCGGAGTCCACATTCCGACAGGTGGACTGTGCATAGAAAGTGCACGGCTTGATATCACGAGAGCAACTGAGCTTGTATAGCCACTTGTATAGCCTTCTGGACATCCGCCTGGATCATGTCTTGGCCATGCAGTTGCTTATCAAGACAACGATGAGACGATGAGGTGTGGGTGACTGTAGCGTGAGGCTGAGACATGTCAGAGTGATAGAAGTGCCTCTCCGAGCCTGAAAACACCCCGATAAAGCGACACATTGTAGAGTCGACACATTGTAGAGTCAGATACCCCTCATGGAAGCAGTAGTTCTGATTGCATTGTGGTTATCAGTCCTCTCCCAGAAGAGCACATGACTTGTATCTACAAACCCAGATCGAATCGATAACGAACAATCTTGCTTCTATCACAAGCGGCTCTGCCTTACCACTGTTTAAATACCTTCAAACCCCCTAATGTTCTCCTTTGGTCAGTTCTTTTCGGTTTCCCACTTTTGCTTTTTCTGCGGCTAACAGCCTTATCAGGTCGTGGCATGCGTGCAGTGTAGATCGTCCAAAGGTGGAGGTTGATGGGGTGAGAGGATAATAGAAGGCACGAAGGGCTAGTCACGTGATAAGAAAGCGGGGCGATTATAAGTGTATGACGTCACTGTGATTTGAAGGTCTCTACTGTTGCCAATCTGAGTCTCCACAAGTTCTGTAGACACTATCGGAATGCTCAACAGACGTATACGGTTCATCGATTCAACAACAATAGTGACACTAATACGACCACCCAAATACCGTATTTGTTTACACCCCTGCTTGTTCCGTTCCGTCAACCTCTTCCGTCAAAACACGCTTCCGTGGGCCCTCTTCTGACGCCTACTCGCTGTGCGACAGAAACGTGTGTCAAGCTTCAGCCACTCGCGGCAGAGTTTGGGTCTAGCTTGGACTTTGAGGGTGGGCACAAAGAGCTATTGTGAGACCCAGAGATGGCCCTGCTATCGCTAGCGGGAGTTTATCGGCTTTTGATGATGAGAGTGTGTTTGGTACGACCAGTTCTGGTCACTTGTTGAGTGTGTGAAGCCACAATCAGCATCCTGGCCCTGTTTCCTGCAGCTTGCTAATAAGACAAGGCAGTGTTGAGACATTGACAGAGATGGAGAGAAATGCGAGAATGAGCAAAAAAAAAAGAGACTCGAGAAAGGCACGAGAAGGTCAATCAGACCAGAAGAGAGCTGCATCAGTACATACCGTGGAGGTCTAATCTGGTTAGGGTCGATGATACGAATATGGAAGAGGTGAGGGAGTTGGTGGGGGTTGAAGGAGGTGGAGACATTGTTGGGCGATGTCTAACAAAAAGTAGACGAGTGTGGCAAAGACCAGTTGCTTCAAGTCCTTCGTTCTGGTTGAACACAGTGATCAGTTGTACCACGCATTTCAGAGACTTTGCTCTTAGTTAAGTGCTTTTAGTTGAGGAAGTTACTTGAGAATAGTTAAAATAACCTGTTCCAAAACCACTCTTCTACCATACGCTGTCCTCATTCAAACAAACACTCATTAATTAATACTAGTCATAAAATCGTTACTTTTGCCCGGTTACAAGACCGGGGTGTTATTGACAAAGCCGGCGGCAGCAGCCTCGGCCGAAACTCGAGGAAGATGGTTGTTCTCCTCAGAGTTGTGCTCGCCATTCTCCGAGTTACTCTCGAACTTTTCGTCTCCGGAATGCTGCTTCTCCAGGTCGCCTTCAGTTCCGGGTCCGGGAATGGGGTTAGGAGCAAAGATGTCCTCTCCATCAGAGGAAGAGTCAGGAGCATCGTAAACGTCCTGAGAGGCCTCGTTGAGGTTGACCATGGGGTAGAAGAGAGACAGAACAATCATACCAGCGACACAGCCAAAGGGACCCAGAAGCATGTGTCGCATGGCCTCGTTGAAGGCCATGTTGATCTCGGTTCGCACCTTGGAGCCCATGGGGTACTTTGTGGCCTTTTTGATCTTGTTGATGATCATGTTGAGATCCTTCTTGGGGATATCGGGAGCGTACTTGTGGATGTACTTGGGGTAAAGGGTTCTGTAGATGGCTCCGGAGATGGAGTCACCAATGACCTGACCAACACCACCAGTGGTGTAGTACAGAGCGGTGACAGAGGCGACCTTGTGCTTGTCGAAGACTGCCTGAGCCATGGCAACAGCAGGAATGTAGATCATACCTCGTCCCACACCCTCAAAGACCTGGGCGATGATCATGACGGCCAGAGATCCATGGGGGGTTCGGTAGTGGTAAGTCATACCGATACCGACGAGATGCAGACAGGTTCCAATGACAATGATTCGCTTGCAATGGCCTCTCCACCACATGTAGGGAGCGACAGCAAATAGACCCCAGGCGTTGGCAGTGACAATGAGAGTGGAGGAGACGTTGGTAGCGGCCTTGGGAGACTGGCCCTTGACAACCAGAAGCCAGGTGATGAAGTAGGGAATGTAAATCTTGTTGGCCATGGACAGAAGGAACATCTGGGCTGAGGAGATGACCATGATTCGCGACTTGAACAGTCTCCAGGGGATCAGAGGGGTCTTTGTTCCGTACACCTCCCAGATGGGGGTAAAGACCATAAGGAAGGATCCAATAGTGAGCATGGCAATGTACGAATGGTACTTCCATTTATCAGTTCCGGCGGCAAAAGTGATGGGCAGGAAGAAGAGGATCATGGCACCTCCCACAGCCAACAGACCAATGATATCGAAAGATTTGATGAATCGCATGGGTCCTCCAGGAGTGTAAAAGTCACCCTGACCTCCCAGTCGGTTCTCGTGCTTGACTCGCATGTAGAACAGAGTGATCAGAATACCAATAGAGGTTCCAGGAATGATAATAGCCATAGATCCGTAACCCCATCTCCAGGTGGTGACTTTGAGGAATCCGGCAACGACAGGAGCCGAGATCCAAGGAGCCCAAATGGAAGGAGATTGGATGAAGTAGGAGGCCAACACTCGAGTTTCGGTGGTAGAGGTATCAGCAGCGTACAGTTCCATCATCAGATGACCTCCTACCATTCCGATTTCCCAAAAGACTGTGCCTGCAAAGTAGCATCCAATGTTAGGCGAGGCAGCGTAGAGAACGGCTCCGATGATATGGGCAACAACAACTACCACCCAGGCCTCCAGTCGACCCATATGATCACTGATCTTGGCACATGCGGGTCGGGCAACAACGAAAATGGCAGATTCAACAACAGCCTGAGACGACAGAAGAGCCAGACCGGAGAAATGAGAAGTAGCAAAGGGAGCAAGAGAAGGGAAGAGATGCTGGGCAATGGTTTTACCCGAGGCGTAGAGATAGATGAAGATCCAGCCCACAATGACGGTGGTGGTGGTCCATCCTCGTTCCTTGGCGTTGGTGTTGCAGTCCTTACGAGGATAGTGCTTGACGGGGACTCTTGAGAAGAAGAGCTTTTGGCATAGAGACCTGTACTTTCCCTCTACTGCAAAGGCCATGGTGTGTGTGAGGTTTCAGGTTGGCGATATACTGATGGATCCGATAAGAGAGAGATTAGAGCTGTTATATATATCATCTTGGTGGGGCTTTTGAGATAGTGTGATTGTCGAGAGGGATATGATTCTTTTGGCTTTGTCGAGAAGACTCGCAGAAATCACAAAAGCAAAAAGGCACTACTGCACGCTTAGCGACATGCTTGAACTTCTTTGGCACGAGTCAAAATAAAGCTTGGCATATCACAATCAGATAGGGTGGGCGGTGGGGGTTCATGGTAGGAGGCAACATAGAGAAGGGCGGAATTTAATCTTTTATCAATCAGCTAGTTGATGTTACTATGGCGGCTCTTGTAGCCCTGGTAACGATGTATCTGGTGTTTCTATCCGCTAGTGCAGCTATATGTACCTGGTTCCCCCTCTTGTGCTCTGTTCCTGAATCCGTTTGCCCCTGTTATAGCCATTGCCAAGCGTAGCCTTGAACTTTCTGCGGGAGGTTATTCCGAGCTTGATAGGGAAGATTGATTGGAGCGTAGAGAGAGAGAGATGGTGAAAGATCAGAGCAAGTTTAGTTCTTGTAGAGCAAGTGGTTGTTCGTGACATTGAAAGGAGGTGTAGGAGTGACGAACAACGTCATCGAAGATCGTCCGAGGACAAGAGGAGTGTCAGATCAGTCTCTCGTAGCCCATAATTTCCGTGATCGCTATAATCTCCCGCTAGCTCCTACGAACTTAACACATTGTGGCTCTCTCTTAGTGGGCAACAGGTGAAGTGTCCGCTGTCAGCTAAGACTAAGTCAGAGCTCAGTCAGCCTATTCTGCAGTAGTCTCCGTCAAAAAAGCTCAAGCATCACGCCAACTTCTCTTTTGTAGCTGTACAATGCAATAGATGTGAATTATCATCATCTATACAAGGAGATCAATCCAGTTCTCTGTAAGTGAGCTAACTGATAAGTTCAAACGACAAGATCGTGGACCTGTCAGTACAATCCGTTCAGACTGCTCCCATCAGTAGTGACGAGAACAACGGTTTCATCAGCAAGACAGGTCTCATCTTGTCAAACCAGCTTACACCTACCGAAGTCTCTATACTTCCACACAAGCTTTTGCCAAGAAGCGTATGGCTGAGAGATGAAATCGATAAGAAATCGCGCATGAGCTTGGCAAAAGAGAAGCAGCAGAGCCGTGTCATTTCAGACCAGGTGCTTAACCGGTAGTTTGAAGCCAGATACTAAAGGGGAAATAACTGTAGCGCATAAGGGAGGTTCTCAACAGGACTATTGGCACCATCCAGACCTCTCTCCTCTATCACCATCGTATGCCCCTTTCCCCTCCGGAGAAATACAAAACACTTCCCTGGCAGATTTCAGACCTTTTTTGAAACAGGTGAGACAGTGCCCACCTTCGACCGCAAGTTTATTTGGTTCCAGGCTTTAGTATCCTGTTCGAGACGATCACTTTTGGGTGTAGAGGCCGAGAGAGGGATGCTTTGTCCGATGTTGCAGTACGACCTCCGAAACATAGAGTGCCTTGCCATGGGCTGATGGAAACTCGGAAACACAAAGAGAATCAGATACATCTTCCACCGGATGAAAATCCCGGAGTCTTGGCATCCAATCTAATCCATCTACACAGCATCGGATATGTAGTCAGATGAGACAGATGCGACTCGTGACAACGTCTGAAAGGCATGACCAACAGACAAGGGGAATCAGCTGGTATCAGATGGATGGCGATATATCAGATATATCGCGGGAATACGCTTTGGGAGCAGTCACGTGACCGGTAATAAGCCGGGTCGCTTCTCTTGCAACGTACTTTTTGCGTGTCTCTGAAAAGCTCAAATTTAGGTGTTCCCAAAAGGTGGGCGGGTGGGCATGCTAGAGTGTCATGATTTGGGACTAGTCTGGGGTGCGGTGATCTGGGAGATTTTGAGGTACGATCTGATTGATTCATGTATTCACGTAATTCTATGTCTACTGCAACTTCCCGATTCTCCGTACCTACTCTGGATCCCATTCTATGAGCTCCATCTTGCCTCGTATATCATCCATCAACTAGCGGCTTTACCGAGCTTAATGCTTATAGTTGGCACCTTCTTAACAAAAGCCAAATTTTATCAGATCCATCTGGGAAACCGCAGCTACTGTAAAATTGGTCAGGATGCGTCACGAGCGGTGGGATTTCTTGGCAGCAGCTCTCAAGCACTGGTCAGAGTCTTGGCATATGCAGAAGACGTACACTTTGCCCGTTTGCAACCCCCCCATCAGGCCCCTGTCTGACTCCACGCAGCACGCCATCTGTTCCCGCGCCTTGGCACTGAGCGATATGCGTGCACGGACTTGGCAAGGGTATTGTGATGCAGTAGTCTTCTGTGATAGGTCTCTTGGCGTTTCTTTGTGTAGGTTCCATCCAGTCTCTGAAGAGATCTAATTGATGGTGAAGTTACGAGTTATACAGCCACACTTGGCCATGTTGCACTTTAGGGGGTATTCCATTGTTCACTACATGCACTGGTTCCTGTACAATACGAGAATCAAGTCCGCTCTTCTCTTCTCTCAATACGACCAATTCCGTTCCAGATCATCCGCTTTTCGATATTTTGTTCCACCCTGTTCCCCAACGGCACTTGGCAACAGTTTTTTAGCGGTCTCAGGTGTGTGATCGGCAAGCAAGGTGAAAGTGAGACACTGAGCACTCTGTACTGAATTTATGACGGGTGCTACTGTAGGAAACGGAAGCGAGCATCTTTCAAAGTCAGTCAGTGCCTATTTCTTAATCTATAAAATCGAAAAGCGAACAGGCCAACCTTGTGTGTTGCCAAGTTACATTTGTGCGTGTGATTGTGACAGCAGTAAGAAGGGTGATACGGGCTATAGAAGGGTGGGGAGTTGAGAAAGAGGTATCTTGGGGCGACACAATTGTGTATACAAACTGTTTAGACCTCTTCGAGGTCTTAATCAATCAATCTAAGACATCTTAGGCTTTACATCACCGTCGACGTTTTCAAATAGATTAGACGTGATTGGATCTATCGCCAAACTGATTCAGATTCTACGAGTAGCTCAGCATACAAACTTCCCCCGGAGAGTCTGTTCTCGTGGCCCCCACGACCGCTAACCCAAGTTTAAAGCCAACTACTATAAACGAGATGCTAAAAGTGGTGATAGGCAGCTGATCGTTTTGAAATAACCAATCCTAATCAAAGAACATGGGCGCCACAGTCAACCAAGGGTTCTCTTTTTCCGCTCCATGCTGCTATTCTGGGCACTGGGGGACGGACTTGCTCTTGAAGTCTTTGTCTCGTTGATTAGTCTCTTCATCTAATCAAAATGATCAGTGCCGTACGAGGAGGACTGTTTACTAGAGTGTGCGGTCTTTGTACGAAGGATGTAAGGCGACAACTGGAGCACTGTGCATGCGTGTGTGCATTTCGAGAAGAGCCGTTCATTGATAGATTGTCCTGGTGATCTCACCATGAGCCCAAGAATGTTACGACTGCTTTCACAGTCGCTTTTCTTTCTCATCTCGTAAATCTCGTCGTATTGGTTATACTAGTAGTTTACCCACCTTTTCCACTGCCCACCTTACAGTGCGCCCTTTATTGAACGATACGGCGTCGATAACTGTCATTTATGCCAACAAATGGCACGAAACAGGGGAGATCGGGTGGATGGTTATGCCTTGTAGTCCGTGCAATAAGAGCGTCTTGTGCTGAGGTTCAGCTAGTCTTGCTGAGGCTGAACTGAAACTAGCTGATGACTTGAGTCTTGGCGTCTTGACGTGGAAGCCGTGGGAAAAGAGGGTCAATTTGTTGTTTGGTTCACTTTCTTGCTTACTCGTACAACGAGTGCCCCAGAATGATCAGTTAGACGGACTGAGTCGATTGTGTGACTGCTGTAGCTCGTCCATGTTATGAGTGCGAGCAATCGAAGGCAATGCTGTGAGAAGTCGAATGGACAGGAAGGGAACTTTGGAGAGTTCATCAAACGATTCGACGTTCTTTCAAGTTTGGACTTTTCGAGTTTTTACGACACGTTCAAGACTATGCCACTGTGTAAAGCTCCAAAACTACTCCAATACTGTAGGTGGACCATGGTTTATGCCAGCCGTAGTTAAGCGGAGAAGGTGACGTCTGGGGCACAGTAGATAAGTTATGCTATGTACTTCTGCTCACTTACTGTACATGGTAAATAATGTTCTCTTTCAGACCTTCTCCCACTTTTCATTCTCCTTCTTCTCTAGCACCCCTGTAACCCCGTCTTCTCTCGGACTGCCATGAAGATAGCAGCTGAAAAACTATCACAGACCAACATTCGCTTCCCTCATTTCACATGGGAGCCACATTTGACCGCAACAGAGGATAATATAGCTGCAGACTGCCGCAGCAATGAGACCTGCTCATACCAGCACCATCGATAATTTCACCGCCATAACACCCTGAGACCGTACCTGTCCATACCATACCTGAGCACCCCACCAGTGACCTGTCCTCGTCAAGCAATTGAGTACCGGTAGGCCAACCAAGGCCAACTTCAACAGCCACACCACGACCAACCGGATCCACTTTCTCTGTAATCCACCACCTCCTACAAGGCGACCCAGATGTTCAAGACTAGATATCTGACCGCACAACACAGCACGACAGCACAGTACGATCAAACACGCCATACGACGTACTGGCTGAGCCCAGATCAATGACAAGAGACTGTACCAACTCATCACCACTCAAGGCAGGCTGAATACGTCGTTCTATTCAGCATTTCAACCGCCTTTGATCATGACCCACCACTCCTCCTCCAGTCGGCCCGGCCTCTACTGAATAACCAACAAGCTCACACTCAATCACGAGACACCAAAAGTGAGCGATTCACACGGCTCACACAGCTCATACGACACCTTGCCATATTCAGCATCGGCCCGTTTACACGAAACACGTACGATACTACACGGTACACGTCTTGCCCTCTACACACACACATTCACATCAGTTAAACCACTGGCGTCCAGCCAAATGCTTTACAATTACATGTTTTAAAGAGTTGATTTTGTGGGGAGTTCGAGTGCACCGAATTGGGTACACTTTGGGGCTGAAGGTCAAAGAGCTCCTGAGCTGAGCTTACTGCCGACCGTAGGTCAGCTGCTCCTCGGTCCACAGAGGCTCGACCTCGACACCCTCGCCAACGCCGCACAGACCGCCGACGGCAGTCCAGTCCTCAACTCGCTTGAGGTCCAACTCCTGCCACACGTCCTCCAGGGCAGCAACCAGCTCGTCACACAGACCCTCGTGGTGGCCGGGGGTGGGGGTCACACGGAGTCGCTCCTGGCCAATAGGAACGGTGGGGAAGTTGATGGCCTGCACGTAGATCTGGTGCTTGGTCAGCAGCAGGTCGGAGGCAGCCTTGGCCTTCTGGGCATCACCAACAAGAACAGGAACGATATGGGAAGGGTTGGGGACAACAGGGATACCTCGGTCGGCAAGCTTATCCTTGACGTACCGGGTGTGAGACTGCTGAGCAACTCGGTCCTTCATGGTGGTCTTCTGGTAGTTGATGGCAGCTCGAGCTCCAGCCATGGTGGCAGGAGGAAGAGTGGTGGTGAAGATGAAACCGGGAGCGTAAGATCGCACCATGTCGACAAACTTGGCGGATCCAGCAATGTATCCACCAACACATCCGTAGGCCTTTCCGAGAGTTCCAGTGAAGATATCAACTCGGTCCATGATGGGCTGTCGCTCAGTCTGGGCACCAGAGTGGTAGTGCTCAAAGTCCAGGTGCTCAGCAACACCGGCTCCGGTGGGGCCGTACATTCCAACGGCGTGGACCTCATCCAAAAAGGTGATGGCGCCGTACTTGTCGGCCAGGTCACAAATCTCCTCGATAGGGCCAATGGATCCGCACATGGAGTAAACAGACTCAAAGGCAATCACCTTGGGGGTGCTCTTGGGGTATCTGGCGAGCTTCTCCTCGAGATCGGCCAGGTCATTGTGCTTCCACACAACCTTGTCACTGCCACCGTGTCGGATTCCGTGGATCATGGAGGCGTGGTTGGAGGCGTCGGAAAAGTAGACGCAGTTGGGGAGAGCCTGTCCGAGCAGCGACAGAGTGGAGTCGTTGGCCACGTAGCACGAGCTGAAGACCAGAGCGGCCTCCTTCTTGTGCAGGTCGGCGATACAGGCCTCAAGCTCCACGGCATGTCGGTTGTGGCCAGCAATGTTTCGGGTTCCTCCGGCTCCGGCTCCGTACTTGTCCAGAGTCTCGTGCATGGCGTCGACGACGACGGGGTTTCGTCCCATTCCGAGATAGTCGTTTGCGCACCAGACCGTCACCTTGTCCTCCTCAATGGAGCCTCGGTGGGCTCGGGGGAACTCGGCTGCCAGTCGGTTGATGTTGTTGAAGTACCGGTACGACTTGTCTTGGTGCTTGGCGTTGATTTTGTTCTCGTAGAAGGACTCGTAGTTGAACGTGGTGGCATTGTGGGCGTCCTGGGTGGGCACCTTGCCGAGACCTCGCTGAGTCATTCCAAAAGGATAGTTGTCCAGTCGAGAGGAAGGGTAGACGGGGGAGTACTGGGCGGCATGAGGACAGGTGCCCTTGGAGGTGTCGACGGCAGCATGGACATCAACAGTGGCGGACTCGGCGTTGGATCCGGCGTCGGACTTGAATCCTCGCACTCCCATGGCCTTGCCCATGACGGGGCATTGGCCGGCCTTCTGTGTCAGTCGGCCGTTTCCGAGCTGCTTGAGGCTGGAGGCCGAGGTTCGACCAATGTAGGGGCAGAGCTTCTTGGACTGTCGAACGAGAGATTCCATGATGGGTTGTCTGGGGTTGACGGAGGGGGATGTAGTGAGAAAGAGGGTGAGGTAAAATTTCGGGGCCTTTTTCTGTCACCCGTGCGGAACCTTATTTTTGTGATTTCCAACACTGCGGTGTCAGCATTATTGGGTGCCGCAGCCTTTCTCTCTCCCAACTGCAACAAACACCAATGACGTGCATTGTTAGTAATTGGCATTTGAGGTTATTTACTGGTGGTCCAAAGGTGACAGCAAAGAGTGTAGGAGAGGTAGTGAGGAAAGAGGTAGTGTGACCAGCTGTATATATAGACTGTAGGTGTTACACGGGTGGTGTGGTGGGGGAGAGCAATTAAGAGCAACTGTATGAGATCAATTACAAACAGTCTAGACCTCTGCTCCATTATAGCAACCACACGAGCTATCAGCTATCAGCACGGCTAACAACACATCTATTATGCTGCTTACTCCCAGCTGCTACGCCCTATTATAAGCTCTCCCATTGGCCACACTCGACCTCTCTCGAGACACATCACAACCAACTCAACCGCCCCCCCACAACTTTATCCCCACAAGCATGTGATGAGCGCGGATGAGGGTCTAATCCGAGAAAGCTCTTTTGATGAGTGAGTAAAGAGAGTGTTTGAATTGCTAGCAACTAAGATAGCCCCATGAGGGGAAGCAGAGAGGGGGTGGGGTGTGAGTGTGGTAGCAAGAATAAGTGGTCTATTTACGTACCGGTACCAGTAGATAGTATGTAATACCACTATCCACGAAGCTGCCTCTTGGGTGCCTCTTGAGTGCCTATTTGGTGCACCTTTTTCAAATGTTTTTCACAGCTTTTCACAGCTTTTCACGCACTTCCGTTGCCCCTGATTTTCAGACTGTGATTGCATGTTATCGCACTGTTGTGTGCTGCAGTTGTGGCAAAAACGGTGGCTGTGATGTCAGTTTGCAGCAATCGAAGGAGTTGATTTCTGTGCATTTAACGAGTCACTTTTCAGCCCATGTTTTGCTCCCCCCGAATAACTACAATCTGTTGTCATATTCACTCCCTCTATCTCCGTCTCCGGTTCCGTGGTTCCGCGCCACTTCAGGGTAAGACAGCCACTGTGGCTGGAAGACCGTAGCTTCCGGAACTTAATTTTACCGAGGCCGGTGGGTCTAGACCGAGTCGGCGTTAGCGCGATAGAGAGTGAGCTGATAGTGGGTCGGGTCTAGAAGAGTATTAGTCAACGGATATTGGCGGGAGAAGTGTTAGTATAACCGGCTATAGGTGGGGGAATCGATTAAACCATTCGATAACCACCCAAACCTCCACCTATAACAGCTGGGACACCTTCTCTACGTCTCTCATTTCGCAAAAATTCCTGCACATACTGCACATACTGCACATGCATCACACTGTTGACAAGCGGCTGAGTGACTAAATGAAGGCCCTGAGTGAGAATCACGGAGGTCGTATTTGTCGTACACAGTCTGGAACGGCTGGTGATGGTATGATGTTAGATCTGGCTTGTGGATGGCTTTCGTTTGTTGGTGGTTAGCTTACTACAAGTACCAGTATGTGCCAGTAGAATAGCTTCTGTTGCTTACAGTATACACTCGTTTCTATTTGGTAGCTACAGTAGCTAACACCTGTCTCATAATAACGAAACCTCACACTGACACAACCACCAAACCACCAACCACACGTCTTCCTTCAGTGTCAGATCATCAAGATTGCCATTCGTTCAAAAACCAATTAATGCACCTTTGAATCTTCCTGTTCAGGTATGAGAGACACACCCGGGAATTATCTGATCAACTTAAACAGTCAGCAGCTGTTGTGACTATCACCAGGGCTGGAGGTGTGGTAAAAAGCAATCATTTGACACGCCATTATAGGGCTAGATTCGGCCATTGATGATAACTGCACTTTTACAGATTGTAGCCTGAGCTGATAGGCCAATCCTCGCCTGCCTCGAACTGTGCAGATCTTATCAAATCAATCTGAGACACACTGTACAGGGAGAAAGACGCCGAGAACAACGCCTACACATATCAAAGACTTGGCATGTCGCAAATACCGCGGCCAGTAATGCAGGCCTGCCACAAACATTGTAAAAAGTTTTAATCAGCCCATTTTGAGTCGTTCATGAAGGGTCCAATAAGCATAACCCTGTTGGCGGTGATCAGGTGACGACAAGTACATACTCCGTACAGCTCATCGCCGAGACTTTTTAGGTAGAACCGTTAAGCATTTGACAACCCGGAAAGGTGTTATTGAGTAGTTCAACACACACGCCAGTAACTCCTCTGCTCAATACTGCTGTTGGCCCGCCATCTACAGCCATCTACAGCCTCCTACATCTCCTTCTCTTGATTAGTCTGCTTCATTAGACACCATTCGATGCCCTGTCTATTTACAATAAATACAATGTCCTCCGTTCCCTTCCTCTTCTTACCTCACATCCTTCATCTGCTCTTCAAGCTCATCTCTTCGCTGCTTCTCTCCCTCTTCAGTTAGGCCGGCCAGATCCGGTGGAATCTCTGCCATCTGAACACTTGGAGCTCCCTGCAACGTTCTCAACTGCTCCATCACCTGTACGTGCACCGAGTCCAGAAACTTGCGTGAGTTCTTGTTGTCAATCTTACCAGCCAGGTTAGGATGCAACGAGTAGTCTGGCGCAAAGTACTTGAGAAAGGGCATGGAGCTGGGCAACCGGGTCTCCAGATCCACGTCCAAACAGACACTCGTTTCGTAACACCATAATCGAGAAACGTTTCGGGGAGTATATCCTCCTCCTCCAAGCACAATCAAGGGCAGTCCAAACGACTTTGTGTATGCAACACACTCTCCATGAGCCTTGATGTTGAGGTTGAAACATCCCAACCGATCACCTCCCAGCGAATCAGCTCCACATTGCAGAACAATGGCTGATGGTCTGTAACTGTTAAGAACGGGCTCCAAAACACTCTTGAATAGTCGCACGTACGACTCGTCGTCGATTCCGTCCCGTAGCGGCACGTTTAACGAGTAGTTCTTGCCCAAACTGGTTCCAATCTCGTCAAAGTTGCCCGTTCCAGGGAAGAACTCTCCGTTGTACTTGTGGAACGACAAAGTCATGACTCGATCGGTGGAATAAAAGGCCTCCTGAACACCGTCACCGTGATGGATGTCAATATCAATGTAAAGGACACGTGGGTACATTCTCAGAAGGTTGAGAATGGCCAAAACAATGTCGTTCACGTAACAGAAGCCACTGGCTTCAAACTTTTTGGCGTGATGCAATCCTCCAGACCAGTTGATAGCGATATCTGACTGACCAGCCAGCAGCTTTCGACTGGCATCCAAACTGCTACCGGCGTAAATGATCGAGTAGTCGTACATACCGTCGAAGATTGGACAATCATCTCCAATGTTGAATTTGGGCAAAACTCGCTGAAACTTCTTGATGTTGTCTGGAGTGACCCGTTGCAGAAAATCAATATACTCCTCGGCATGGAACTCGCGCACCTCGGTTTCTGTGGCTCTTCTGGCTCGGTACAAGTCCAGTTTGTTGTGTAGTTTGTATCCCAACACCAGATGGTCGGTCAGCATCAGTCGGAACGGTTTCATGGGATGTCGCACTCCATAATGGTATCGCGCGGCCTCTTCGTTGAAATGGTACGACACTCGACGTTTTTGTGTTGTCAGAAACGACTCGTACAGAGGCGTGTTTTCCACCGTCTTGGAGTCAAACACGATAGTTGGTTCCGACATGGTTGTGGGGGTGGTGTGGATGTCGTTTTGTGTGATGTTCGCGTCGTGTCTGTGTTGCTTATATCGTGTCTGTGCTGTATATCGTCGTGTTTGCTCCACTTCTCTCTGATTCCCTCCTGTCGTCTGATACCGTTGTTTAGTGCACTGGAGATGGGTGATGGAGGTGAATTAATTGTGCATATCGAGAACTCTATTGCGTGGTGGGGGACACTTGACGACTTTGAGAAGGCAGTAGGAATGTGGGTTGAAGAGGAGGAGATGAGGTGTATTGTGAAAACTGGACGATATTCTTGAGAGTATCAGCTTATGCGGCTTTGTCTTTCAATACAGGCCACGCAAGTCGAAAAACACACTACTATGTTCAGCCACTCAAACATTCACAGTTGGTTAGGTGTAGTCCAGACTAGGGTACCACAACTCCTTCAAAAGAGGAGCTGTCACTCTGGGATCTGGCAATAGCACTCCAATAGATATAAGTATCCTTCCTACAATGTTTCAGCCAGAAACAACTTTTTTCAGGATGAATAAAGGGACCCTCAAAACTCATCCAATCACTCCAAACCTTGCATCCACTTTAACCATAGACACTTTGGCATGTCTTAAACAACTCCTTAATACCACATCGAACACTTTCAATGTGATATAGACAGGTATCACCGGAATTACAGCTCTATTAAGCAACTCACAAACACCTCCAAAATAACCCCTAACCCTTTCTCTCCGCCACACTCACCAATCGCCACTTTCCCAAATCCTTAACCAGCACCCAACTAATCTCCCAACAATTCTACATAAGTAAAACACCACGCCCTAACCCTACTCTCCCACATGGCCACATACATCATGCTCACACTGACGATACCTTCATTGCCACCCAGAACCACACAACACAAAAATGTCAGGTGAGTATCGAGAGAAGTGATCAAGAGGTCAATGGACACGTGATCAACCACGTGATCCGAATGTACCGTCAAAAGGACCCATCACGTGACCCGATTGGACTTAACTAACCACAGGCTCTGCTGGATTCGATCGCCACATTACCATCTTTTCGCCTGAAGGCCGACTGTACCAGGTCGAGTACGCCTTCAAAGCATGCAACTCCGCCAACATCACGTCGCTGGGCATCCGAGGCAAGGACTGTGCTGTTGTCGTGTCACAAAAGAAGATCTCCGACAAGTTGTTGGACCCTTCCACCGTGTCTTACATTTTCCGAATCTCTCCTAGCATTGGAGCTGTTCTGACCGGCCAGATCCCCGACGCCCGAGCAGCTGTCCAGCGAGCCCGAGGAGAAGCCGCAGAGTTCCGATACAAGTACGGATACGACATGCCCTGTGACATGCTGGCCAAGCGAATGGCCAACATCAACCAGGTGTACACTCAGAGAGCATACATGCGACCACTTGGTGTGATCATGACTCTGATTGCCATTGACGACGAGCGAGGACCCGAGCTTTACAAGTGCGATCCTGCTGGCTACTACGTGGGTTACAAGGCTACTGCAACGGGCCCCAAGCAGCAGGAGGCCACCAACTTTCTGGAAAAGAAGCTCAAGAAGAAGGAGTACGCTGCCGGCGATCTCAACGAAGTGACCGAGACTGCCATCACCGCTCTGTCCACCGCTCTGTCTGTGGACTTCAAGAAGAACGACATTGAGATTGGCGTGGCCACAAAGGACGGATTCAGAAAGCTGACTGTGGACGAGATTGACGAGCGGCTGGTGGCCATTGCCGAGCAGGATTAATCGGCGTGAAACGGCGACATATGATTGAATCAGCGATGAGCATGGTAAATGAGCAGGATATCGTGGTACGATGGGCGGGTGGTGTTTGGGTATGATCTGAGATACTATCCCCCATCTAGGCCAATTAGAGATGGAATAAATATATTGATATGAAAACTGACGTACGGTGGGAGTGCAAATGGCTATCTACAAGTTGCCAGGAGGATGACTGTGTACAGTAATGAAGATAGATGAAGAAGTTGGCTGTGGTTGTTCATGGATAGTGGTCAAGGGTGATGTTTAGAAAGTAGCACCCCAGGTCGATCACGTGACCTGTCACCAAAAATATGGATACACTGGCTGATATCATGAGAGACACAAATTGGTTGTTGCTGTAGATGTTGTCGATGCCAATGCTATCGTTGCTGTGACTACCAATGCTCAGTTGTATCTGCTATGATTGTCCTCATCACCCACCTTAACTAGATATTACCTCCAGTAACCTTATTACCTGCCCCACTAACTCTATATAGATCACAACAAAACACTCTACCTTGTCCTTACCACCAACTAAACACACATCTGGCTAACTACGCACATGATCACCAACACTCCTCCGATCAAGCAGGACTCCTTTCTGGCCCTCAAGGAGGCGTGCGAGGCCAATCCGCGTCTTCGGCCAGTCTCAGCTGTCATTTGTGATGCTGCTGAAGACCCCTCTTATCGAGCAGGTGTCATCACCATGTTCAACGAGCTCAAGATGCGTGACCAGGAATTGGAGGACCTGAAGTGTGAGCTCCAGTGTATCAAGCTACTCAACAATGAGCTCCGCACCAAGAACGAGCAACTTCAAAGTGCCAAGAAACTCATCTCTGTGTCTCTTAAACGCCACATTTCCAGCCAGAGAGCCGCCAACGACTCCAAACTCGAGCCGCTGCAAGATCTGTTTGACTACGCCGCGGGAAACACGACAGAGATTGATTTCGACATTGAGTGAAGGAGGGAGGTGATTGTCTGAGTGGTTATGGACTCGCTTAACAGAGCTTTGAAGTCTACAGTGTAAAAAATCAATAAATGGTTGTGGTCAGTGGTGTCCGATGTAGTAGTTTGAGGAACTCTGTATGTACATTGGTATTGGTAAGAGGTACAACTGAATGTATGGAACAACAAGTTGAGAGGCCACTGTGGGCTATCAAAACGCATTCGCTATCTCATCTGAGTTATCGATGTAGTCTCATCTGGCCCAGTCAGTAAGAATCTTCGTTCTAGTGCTATCGACCGTGTCTGGATTCATATACCTGGCATGAAACTGGCCTTCTGTGAACCCCAGAAAGAAGCGATGAGATCTGTCACGTTCCCACCCATGAGGAGGTGTAATACTAGTAACACATCTCGACTCCAGGTCCACCAGATCCACCGTACTTGTACCTTTGCCAGCTCCCATCAGAATGTATCTGCCCAGACCTAGTGACTTGTCTCCTTGGATGCATTCGGATCTTGCCCTCAGTCCCGTGATGACTCTGTCGGGTCGGTAGTAGGTCTTTTCCGGTTGTTGCATGTCCACAAAACTAGGCACAAACTTCTGTCCATATGCCCACCAAATGGTTCCATTATACCAAGCCAAAGGAAGATCTCTGTTGTCCCAGGACATCCAGTGCAAGGGCAAGAACTGTTGAGTTTCAACATCAACATGAAACCGATCATGAGAATCAGGCTTTCCGAGGTCCAGTATTCCCGGTATGTCCTCTGCGGCAGTGGTATAACCATCAAAAAAGACGCCATGTTTGTAATGCGGCTTGTCGCGGGGCATCACCCATATTTGGTTCTTGATCTGTGCCGTAATCCAGGTGAAGAAAATGTTAAGATACACAGTTTCTTCGAAATCGACAGAGCCCGGAAGAGTGATGAGTACTCCCTTGTGGAGTATCACAGCCTCGGTTTCGTTGGATAGATGGTCTAGTTCGCGATACCAAGGGGAGGTTTCTTTGGTATCTCCAGACCACATGTCCATGGTCAGTTCAATTCTAGCATGGAGTCCGGTAATACCTATTTTCTCTTCTTGATGGTTTGCATGAAAGTGACGACACAGCTTCGCTTCGCAGCCGCCATCTTGAATCAGACTTTTGAAATTGCCAGGGAGGCGTTCTCCTAGCTTCAGTTCGCTTGCAACCACCGCTTTGCGCCTGGGGGGCTCTACTCCAGTATAAAGACTGTCCCCACCGGTACCGGTAGTACACTTCCACTTCGAGCTCTTGATTCGCGCCACAAACACCAGAGCGCAATCTGTCCACGTGATGAGGTCTCCATCTCCAGGCTTGATCCACGGATTGCGATATTTGAGCATGCCCTTGAACAGTGGTTCAATTTGATTGAAAGCCGAAAACCAGCCCGAGTTGACCCCTCTGAGAGCCACACAGGTTTCCACATCACAAAAGGAGTACAGCATCAGCATTATCTCAGGCGGAAATCGGGAGTCGGATCTATTTTGGCTAGAGTCGAGGACAGTAGCTGGCCTGAGATTCCCTCCACTCTTGTTTTCCAAATGAGAGGCATATTCTGCCAGATGGAGTTTGTAAAAGCAGAGCTTCACGTTCTCGTTCTGGTTCTTCATGAACTTGAACAGATTCGTTTGCACAAGAAGCTGCCTTTGGTTTTCCACCTTAAGAACATGGTCCTGCGTCAACCTCGCTCGTTCAAGGTCGAGCTTAATGGCGTCCAAGCTTTCGATGCTCAGTTTTAGCAGCCTCGGGTCAAGATCTCCCGTTTTTTTCCTCTCCCCCCATTGACGCTTCATCTCCTTACTCATTGTGATAAGTAATTTCGATTGGCGCTCCAACTTCGCATCAACCTCTTTCTTTTCGAGCTGGTATCGTGTATCAATGTCAGAATGCTTCAGTTTCAATTTGTCAAACCAGTCATTGCACTCTGCCATTGACACGGGTTTTGGTGGTATGTCTTCAAGGGTCAAGACATCTTCCAGCTCCTTCACAATAGCCTCGAGTTTGCTTGTCACCGCATGTGACTCTTGCGCTAGACTGCTACGCAAAGCGGTCACGATTTCGAGCAAATAAAAGCTCTTATCGGGGGTATCCATAGTGTTGGGTTGGCTGAGAGCTGAGTGCATACTCACCCAGAGCTTTAACATAGATTCACACCCGAAATTATGTACTCGTACGATTGTCCTGCATTACAGTGCATGCTAAAAGCGACCCCTGGTACAAGTATAGCCCCCTGTGGAGCTCTGTCTAAATCCCCAATTACCACCCATTCATCTACATCAATCACACATCTACACCCTCCTTATGCCAAACGTCAACACCATCTATAATACATTATTTACTGTCCCATCTCTCTTCTATCTGGATCTCCAAACGACCATAAAGTCGCACTTTTGCTGCTGCTTGCCGCGGCTTCGCTCCATACAATGCTGAAGCAGCCGACTCAGCTCCTGCAGAATCTCCCATCGCACCTTTTCAATCGCCTTCCAAATCACCTGAAGCAGACCAATGATGTTCTGCAGATTGGGGGCGGTTCTGATCTCAACAGGAGACAGACCAGAAAGCCGCTTCAGGTACTCGTAGCCGTCCTCCTTTGGCACATAACTGTTGATGGGCCGCTCCTCGCTGCGTGTAAGCATCTCAGAGCCCCATTCCGTGATCTTGCCCTTCTCCGCCGTCAACCGAATATTGGGGTCCTTGTACAACGCCATGGCATGATCCTCACAGCCAGAGTTGACAAACACAAACGCCCAAAGAGCCAGGGCGGCCATGGTCACACTGTGAGGCCGCTGAATCACAGGATCAAGGTGACCTCTGTATGTGAGCTCATTGGGGCCATCTAAAAACACATCCCGTAGAATTCGAATGGCGTGCCACACAGCGATACTGCCGGGCTCAGTTCTAGCCCACTCGTGCATACGAGAATTGGTAGCGTCATACTGCGCCTGGCGCATCTTGACAGTCAACATTCGCGGCACTCCAGCAAAGATCTGGAAATCATGCGGCGAAAGATGCAACACTATCGATCCCAGATGGTAAATGTGAAGAGCAGACAAGCTAAGCGCGTCAGAAAGAGCCTGTTGTTGCTGAGGCATCGTGACGGAGAATGCGTTCAGGAAATCAGGGGGGAACTCACCAATGGACAATCCAAGGTTAGGAATGTCCATTCTGGGATGCAGATGAGGAAGGGGACCACATGTGTAAGCCAGACCGTACTCGTGGGCCCAAAAGTCGTAGGATCGTGAAAGAATCTCCTTCCAAGGCTTTCGACTCTTCCATCCAATACTGCTGGCCTGCAGATCACGCTGCTGCATCTGAATGGCCACGGACATGAGTCCAAACAAGAGCACGTGACGTCCAAAGGGCTTCACATCCACATGCTGCTTGTTCAGCACACGTTTGAGCGCAGACAAGAACGTTGGAGGCGGCTTGCCAGCTCCAGACGCCCTTGGTTTGCCTCTGGAGGGAGTCAGAGGCGTTCCAACTGCATCGGGCTTGTCTCCGTTGTTGTCGGAGGACTCACTGCTGTTCCACAATGCCTCATCGGGCAATTGGAGCCGAATCTCATGCGCTGAAACGGCGGGTGTGTGTCCAAATGTGACGGAATGAAGCACATCGAGACAAAATGCGAGATATGCCACCCGCTTGAACGACTCCACCTTGATTCGCTGCTCGTAAATGCTGGTATCTTTGCTGTCTGCTGAATCGTAGTAATCGAAATGGTCGTCAATGGTGCCCATGAAAACGGACGATCGTCGCATGAGCTGGATGGTTGTGGCATGATGCACGTGACCCCGTTCGTGCAGAATTCGATCCGTGTACATCTTCTCGTAGCACTCGAGGATCATGAGTGCCTGGAAGACCCACAATTTGGCGGGAGGCTGACAATCAGGCGAGGCAAACGAAATCCACCGCAAGGGNTGACTGAT
>ULGS01000006.1:1011866-1059620 GCA_900519055.1 Yarrowia galli | reverse complement strand
AGAGTCAAACTGTTCGGACAACGACGAGGAGTCTCCAAAGAGCCAAGACAAGAGCTGTGAAGACTCGGCGTTCAGATCGTAGTCGGTCATCTGATCAAACGAAAACATGGGTCGTGGGCTGGGGATTTCGTCTGGTTGCCAGGGTTTGGGTAGAGCTCGTGTGGAGTGCAGTTTTGAGCGCATGTCCATATCCAGAGCGTTCACCAACAGGGTGTTGTTGTTGAGGGGAGGCAATGTGTTGTCCATGTCGATTCCTGGGCCTGGACTGTTGACAGGCAGATAGTTAGCCATTCCTCCTGAGTTGCCCATACCTGAATTGAGCATGCCTGTTGGGGGCATGCCAGCAGTGTTTGGAGGCACTGGTTGCTGCTGTTGTTGCTGTGGCGGAACATTGGCCTGAATGCTGCTGATGTTGTTGTTAGAAATGCTGGGAGGGCCGTTGGGAAGACCGTTTGGACTGAGGGCGTGGTGCTGTCCGAGAGAAGGTTGGGGTGGTAGGTAGCCCAACGACGGAATTGGCGGGTTGTTGACACTTGCCATGTTGGTGGTTGGAATGTGACCCATTGGAGGTCCTGGAACCGGTAGTCCTGGACCTGTTGGTAGAGCCCCTGGAGATCCTCCTACTGGACCTCCCCCTGATCCTCCGATTCCGGGCCCTCCTGTTGCTGGACCCAACGCGCTCTGTGTCGTTTGCTGTGTCTGGCCGGGCTGCATCTGTCCCGGTTGCATCGCCACATCGTCCTCCATCTTAACACCGTAGCCAGCATCGCCTCTCTCGTGACGCTGGGCGTGACGTGCTCTCAGGTCGGCTCGCACAAACGTCTTTGTGCACCCCGGAAACTGGCACGGGAAGATCTCCTTGGGCCGGTGGTTGAGCTGGTGTCGAGACAAGTGCTCTGCCCGGGTGAACCGTTTGTCGCAGCCGGGTTCTTCGCATGCAAATGTTTTCTCGAGCCCCTTGCGCGATCTTCGCGGCCGTTTCTTGGGCTGCTCGCCATCACTGCCGTACTCGGGGCTCGTTCGAGGCATGGCCGAAAAGCCCGTCTTTTGGTCCATGTGGTGTGTGAGTGGTTGTGTTACTGAAAGATGTGTTTAGTGTGCTGTGCTGTGAGAGGAAGTCTAGGTCTGATGGTTGCGTTGGGTTTGGTGTAGATGCCCGTCTGTGTCACTATCTCTCCCGTCTGTGTCACTTGGGCGTGTGTGTGTGTGTATCCGTGTCGACCCCTTCAGTGTCTCTCAGTCGTGTATGTGTCTCTGGTCACGGACTACTATGTAGTGGTTTGCCTGACTCAAGTATGTCCGCCGCTACACTGTCAAAGCTGCAGTCGAATCTACCTGCGTCACTTTCTGCCCATTCTACCGCCGTAAGAGGCTAGTGAGGAGAAGAGTGGGGGTGGAGGAAGCTCTACTTGTAGTGGAAGGCTCGGTGGGTTGCTGTCGAACCTGTATGTGTCCGTCTTCTCGGATTTTGCTTTCACTAAGAGCAGTTCTTTTTGTGGTGCTCAAACCCCGATCTCGCTCTCTAAAGATTAAACCACACAAGCCGCCGCTGAACGCTGCTTCTGTACGAGTGCTGCTGCTGGGGGACTGCACTGTGTGGCCCTCCGCCGTTTTGACGCTTAGACTCGCAACACTAATTAACTCTCTTGTGGTTTTCGGCATTGAGCTTATTGAGTGATATGAAGGGTTGAAACCTAAGGGAAAGATATTCGCAGTGAATCGAGTAAAATAGGTGACCGAAGGAAAGTACCGGGAATCGACTCTTCTATCCTGACTCTACCGATTCAAATCTTCCCACATTGCCATTGTCCCCCCTCACCCTTTCATTCCCTGGCCAAATCCATCCACCTGCATTAAACTCCACACAATAAGATTGTCCCTCCCATCGATGTAAGACAGGCTTGTCGATTCCGGTGGATACCCTAGCAAATGTTGTGAAACCCGACAGAAGCGGGTAGATACGCAACGGCACCTTCCCGACCGTTGAGTCATTGCTCCCGAACTATTGCTTCAACAACATACGAGTGCTTGGCCATAACACACCTCCTACACATGTTGCATTACTTCTACCAGGTACCAGGCACACCCCTACCCGTACACTCCTCACCCCCGCTGTCAAACTTTGCACGGGGAAAATAAACCGACTTGGACATGCTGAAGAGAAGAGGGGTGAGCTATGTCTTTGTTCGCCTTGCCCTATGTCTTTTCGCACGTGCAAGTCGTTGACAGGCGGTACCTGGTAGAATATGTTGAGGCGTTGGTGAGGATGATGCCGGTGCATACTCGGTGGATAGTATGCACCACAACAAGACGCGCACAGGAACTGCTACATAGATGTTGGAGACAAAATAGTAGTACCATTCGAATCTGCGGCTCGGGGGCATTCGATAAATGCCAAGAACGACCTTCTTTAGGCAACCTATCGTCCTTCCAAAGACACACTTCAACACGATAATGGCGAGAACAAGGCTGGTTAGGTTCAATGTGGATCGGAGGTGTGCACCAAAAGACAAGCAAGGTATCGGAGACTTGTAAATGATTCTTGTAAGTCGGAGTTTTGTAGCATGAAACTTGAAAACAAGACAACCGGCATCCTTGCACGTACCTCAAACTGTCTACATCCGTCTATACGGCATTTTTGCCGCGAGTGTGCGTCTTTGTACGTTACACTGAGTAGTGCAGTGGTCGCAAAACATGGCATTAGTGTGGATTTGGTGGGTGGACAGAAAAGCCGCAGATAAAAGCATCGCGGCGACAAAAACTGTCACGAATGGATCAATATTGGAGCTATCAACTAGCAAACAAATGCTGCAGTTTGTCAAGCTCTTGACACTACCTCGGATGACCCCCGACCTATCTCAGCGACGATCTACCGTATCTACAATTACACCTTGTAAAAGTGGAGCCTTGCTTGCTTTTTCGTGGGCACAACTGAGTTGGGAAAAGCAAAGCTTAGTCGCGGGATTTGAGATGGCTCTAGAATGGCGGCTAGCACAAAGAATTGATACCCGAAATGTTCGTTCGACTTATTATGAGTTGTTTAGTTGATTCGGCTTACGAAAACCCCTTGTTCGCTCACAAAATCATTGTCAGGAGTTGTTTGAACCCTCCAACCCAAAACACAAGGTCTAGAAGCAGGGCCATAAACGCAAAACAGGGTCTGTGGATTCGAGGACGACGCGAAGAGCAAATCGTTAACAAATGGGATAAAAAAGGGGTATACTTGTTCAGTAGGTAGATCTGGATTTCTACTTCATATCTATAGGTCTTACTCGACGAGTAGAGCTATTCTATCAGATATTTCACGTGACAAAACCACTCCCCCCTTCCCGACTCAATGCGGCGGGTTAAAACCCAAACAGGTCTCGCCCATCAACACCACAGCTGCCACAGAAACGGAATCACATTGCATGGCGTCTCAACAGCAGTGACGATATGAAAAGCGGGGTCGAGTTTAGTGACGGACAAATTTCTGACGCCATTCATTCTTGACAACGTGTTACATACTCTTCAAGAACTCTTTATATGTCTTCTCTTCTGCTTTCGGACATTCAAACGAGCTAAAACCTCGTATACGGGACCAGGAGCTTTTAGCCACAAATGCAGTGCTTTAGCCACAAATGCCGAGCTTTGAACTGCTCTAATTTAGCGGCAGCTAATGTCTGTGCGTGTGACATGTCCGCGTATTCGCGAAGGTCGCTGGGCTTGTGTTTGTTAGTCATAGAATATTGGTCGAGACCGGTCGTTGTCATTCTTAGTAAGCTGTTGGTAAGACAGAATCAAGTAGTCGTGCGGCGTGAAGAGATAAGGCTACCAAAAGCTGATGCTTACCCAGCTTCTGTTGTTCACTCCTCGTGCTGACTGTGGAAGTCAGACATCGTTCACAGGTAATACGGAATGTATCTCGATGAAGTCCATCAGTACAACTTCGTACAGCACAAGTAAGCATGAGTAAGCCAGACGTCTAGTTGCACTAATTCTGACCAAAGAGCTGGCTTGTTTGGTGTTTGTTCAACAATACGTGTACAGTATTTTGATGGTTTGTGGCTCTAATCACCGCAGAAAACAATAGCTACAATACCTTCTAGAAAGAGCTACCATTTGTATCTAGTGTCTTGGAGCCGCTTCCCTGAACCACCAAAATCACGTGCTGAAACACCCTCTTCCATAACACCCTCTTATGGTAATACCTCAACTCCTCCTCCACCCTGTAGCATGTCTCACCATATTAGTCTAGAGTGCGACTGAATCATTGACCGGGGTGGATTATCGGCAGGTGGATGTCAGACAAGGTCAGATCCCCTCTATATTACGAAGAGGGGACTCTTTGTCTGATAATACAAGTTGCGGGAGTGATGACAATCCCGTGAAACACGTTTTCGAGGTATGCACATGGCAGGCCGATGCTATCACGATATTGGAGCCTGTAGAGGCTGGAGGACTCTGTATCAGTGCTTCTTTCCGCTCATTCAGACAATTGAAAGAACATGATCAAGTCTTCAGAGGTCCTAGACAGCCCTGACCTCATATGAAGATATACTCCAGCCACTGCAAGACCCTCAATGGATCAAATCTCTACAAGTAGTGACATCTACAACACGTGTATCAGTAAAGGAACTTTTAGTGGCGGTCAACAATGACTGAGGGCGAACATTTTCCAACTCCTCTTCCTTATCTGATCCATCGAACATAGAAGTTCCCGTAATGTTCTTAGCCTTAATCCATCAGATAGCTACATGCCGAACGTAGGTAGTGGAACAGGTCACTGACTGAAGACAAAGGCCCCAAGAATCAATAGTAGTCTACGGAAGGGACCGCTTATCGAAGTGCTCGTGTAACACCTCCAAGATGGACAGCCTGTGACCCATAGATTGTCGCTGTCGACACTTGGTGTATTATCACAGGGTCTATATCTCCAACATCTACGAAGCGAGCATCCAGAACCTCAATCCTTACAACCAACTACATACTGTACTATCGTATGACACAAACTCGCTTCGCTCGTTCGCCCTCTCTTCCGTCGGTTACTACTATACATATAAATTAGTCCTATTTGTCTACAATACCTGTGCGAGCCATCAACGTCACACAAGTCAAACTAATGAAGGTGGAGCCATATTAACCCAGTGATCCTAGTAACTAGTGAAGGCGTTGCTAGGGTTTGGTAAGGTGAGCCATATTGAGCAAGACGGATTGAGATCATGCTCAATCACACAACAACGAGAACATACAAAGGAGAGACTCGTTTTACCCGTTTCGAAACGTCGCTACGCTCCGTTCCGTTACTGGGGGAACTGCATGGCCGCATTAGCCACATTTGCCAAATCGCCCGAGTAAAATCCTCCTCCACTCTGCTGTGGACTCTGGCTCTGGCTAGGAGGCATACTCTCCACACTGGTTTCCCGCGCGTCCACCTTTTCTTGCCTCCTCTCTTGGGCATGTACGACTCTGGATGCAGCCGTCGGATATGCTGCTGTTTATGCGTGGACGGCCTTGGGGTCCCCCTTCGTAAACGGCCGTCCACAAATGTTGCACTCCTCCGTCTTGTACTGCTGCTTGGGTCCGGATGCATGGCTGTGGAGATCCGTCCAGACTTGTGTGCCGACGCCGAGTGTCGTGGGGTGGCACTTCCCGAGCTCGTGTTGCCGGGCAACGAGTCTCTTCGGGGAGTCATGGACAGCGCCCGCATGTTGGGGGACGGGGTGGCTCTGGCATGGATCGGAAGCCCCTCCAATCCGGGCGATCCATGTTGCTGCTGCTGCTGATGATGCTGCTGCTGCTGCGCCATATGTTGTTGTTGTTGCTGCGCACCTACGGCGACTGCCACCTCAGCTGAGAACCCGGCGCCGCCAGGAGTCCCCACTTGCTGCTGAGGAGCCCGAGGGAGCTGCTGACGTGGCCCCGGCGACATGGCCGCGGTCATGGGAGGTGTTCCTGCGGGGAGCCCGCCCAGATGTTGGCTCACGGGGCTCTGCGAAGCCGCCACGGCAACCATGTGCTGCTGCTGCTGCTGCTGGGTCTGCTGCTGTGGAGGCGCCGGGGGAGGTCCTCCTCCAGGTCCGGGAGCGGGTCCTCCGGGTCCAGAACCGGGTCCGCCGGGTCCGGAGCTTGGTCCAGAGGCAGCAATGCCATGGGGCGTGTAATGGGCCGGCTGATGGGTCAGGTACGGGTGTTGATTGGGTCGTTGATGAAGTGGAGGAGTGTGTCGAAAAGTCGGGTACGGCGCAAACTCATTGAGCCGTGTTTTTCGGGGAGCTGCGGGCCGAGGCTGGGGCGCAAAGTTGAGCGGCTCGGGCGACTCGGCCTTGCCACAGATGGCCAGAAAACCCACACCGTCGTAGTAGGACGTCATTTGCAGTGAGGAGCGTGGGAGCGTGGTGATGGAGGTAGAATTAACGTGTTTGGGAGGATTCAAAAGTTAGTCCGAGATGACGTAATGTGGAGGTTAGGTGTGGTAGGGGGTGTTGTAGATGTGGTAGAGAGAAACAGAGAGTTGGGTTAGAATCAGCGGGTCAGGATTAGTATTTCTACGTCTTCAAAAACTCATATATAAAGCTCTAACGTCAGTTTGATCCAACCTCCAAAACCATCAACATTCACTCCACCCTCAGGCTCTGAAACTTACTCACAAGAACATGTTGCCCAAAATGGTCCCAATGAACACAAAAGGAAATTGGCGACGGAGACCCCGACAGGCGGGTCACGTGACCGGCAAGATGGACGTGTTTCGGTCGTGGTTTCGGCCCGGTCACGTGTCGTTTTGCCCGTCTTTTCCGTCTTTCGTAGCGTAGTTACCCGGAAGTGCAAATCTCTAGCCGTTGATTGGTGTGTTTCGATCGGCGGTATTGGAGCTCAGGTGAGGAGAATACGGGGGTTTGAAAGGGTTCGAATGGTGTCATTTCGGGTAGAGACGTCTGATTGGAGCTGCTGGTATTGTTTTGAGGGTATTTCGGAGATAAGCGGAGATAAGGACCGAATGTTGGTAGAGGTGGTGGGAAAGGCTTTAGAATGATTGTGGAGAGGAGTAGGAGGGGCTGGAAGGGTTCAAAAGTAGCTTATAAGCAGTATGGAGTTTTGTTTTGAACTTCTCGTGGTCGCTTGAGCTGTTGTGAATTGTCACGTATACGTTCTCTTTCTCTACATCATGGGGACCAACATGTACAAGTCTAGATGTGGGTCCGGAGCTGAGGGAGAGTGATTCAAGATAAAGAGTCCCAGACTGACGATTGTCATTTGATGTGATCTTCTCTTCGTTGGACTCGGTCATTTTGACATTTTCACATCTTTCCTTTATGCATCAGATTTGGACAGTATATAGGAAGAGGGCAGGGTTAAAGGAATGGATCCCGTGTCATCGATTTCACGGACAGTTGATTGAACGATTCAAGTACAAGTACTTGTAGGTTCATTTTGATGACTTTTGAACTGCCCTGCTCTTTACCTCGTCGGAAACAGAATATAGCTACCTGTACAGAAATGGTCAACTTGTTCATCTCCACACTCCACACCAACGTCAACAGACCACCTCTGAAGAATGAATAAAAAGGAGCTGAGTCGTCGGCATCAAAGAAGTTCAAGACATCTCGTATCTACAAACAATAAGTGAATTTCTCACTGGTGGTGTCTTCTGATGGCTTCAGCTGTAGTTACCCTTGGAGTACTAACAAAGCCGTTCTGTCTATGTCTCGGCAGCAACGAAAACACGAGCTGCAGTCTTAAGGCGTCTCCTCCTGCATTGTCTATATCTCTATTAACCACCTTTCTCATGATCACCCTTCACTTCCGCTTCTACTCCGCTTTTTGGTCCTCCTATACATGCAAGCACATCACCTTAAAGCATCCACACCCCTACAGTAATTACGAAACTACGATGTATGAACCCACGGCTTTATAGTGTCTTCAAGACCAACGGAGAAGAGTGTACGCTTATTTCAACTTCCTCTTCTGACCTATGGACCATTCCATTGACCATGTGCTAGAGCATCAACACCTCAGCCGATGTCTCTTCTCACTCATCTGGCTGTGATGTCTTGGCCTGTTGTCTCCATTTGTAAAGTTGGCTGTTCTACTGAACTGTACACAGTAAATACTCCATCTGCTGCTGTCCGCTCAGACCTACGGCCTTAACTGCCTTCCCTTCTACATAGCTTACTGTTGTCCGCTCAGACCTGCGGCCTTCGCTTCCTTCTACAGTGTACATCTCGCTTCCGTTTTGTTTCTTCCATGCATTATCTATACGATATAATAAATATTCGGGGGCCTAAGCAGCCATGCCAGACATACCAGGGTTCTCGACCCGGGTGGCCTGGAGACCAGCTCGGTGGATTCGGTTTCCACTCTCATCGGTAACAATGTTCTGGTCCTTCTTTTCGTTCTGGGCAGTCTTCCACACCTCGACCTCCATGCCTCCTCGGATGACGGAGACTCGCATGGTGGCCAGCAGGTTGTGGGCGGCGTTGGAGTGTCGGTAGACTCCTCCGTTGAACACGGCGGTACCGTCCTTGCCGACAGCGCTCATGATGAGGGCCTTTCCACCAGGGTGGTTCTCGACAAAGCCAGACACGTCGTGGACAATGCCGGAAATGAGCACCAGATCTCGGGTCTTGGCCTGCTCTCGGAACTCCTCAAACTCAATGACGGGAAGCTGCTCAATGGGAATACCCCAGTTGAGGTTGTTTCGCCACTTGTCGAGCTTCTTCTGTCGCTGCTGCACCAGACCCTGCTCAATGGCGTTCTGGGAAAAGGTCTGCAGGTCCCAGGCGAGTCCGACCTGCTTGAGGGTCCAGATGAGCCACTTGGTGGGGTCGTACTGGTACCAGATGAGGGCGTTTCGGTAGTCCGAGGGGAACTCGTGGTGGAAGTTGTGGTAGCCCTCTCCAAAGGTGACGAGGGCGGTCAGAGCGTGGTCTCGAGGTGTTCGTCGGTCGTCAAAGGGCTGCTCTCCGATCCAGTGGGCCAGAGAGTTGACGCAGAAGGTCACCTGTTGAACAAAAGTGTATCGCATGACACCGGCGTAGACAAAGCCTCCCTTCCAGTCGCCCCAGCCCAGACCGCAAACAAGGGTGGGCAGAACAATGGCCATGAAGAGCAGAATCCACACGTAGTACTTGTGCTGGAGTCGGACGACCCAGTCGTTGTTGAGGTCGGAAATGTCGGTTCGGCCCTTGTTCTTGGGGTTAGGGACGAGCAGCATCCAGCCGAAGTGGGAGAACCAGAATCCCTTTCGGGCATCATAGGGGTCCTTGTTGGAGTCGGTCCATCGGTGGTGGACTCGGTGAGAAGAGGCCCACCATCGGATAGAGCCCTCAACAGCTCCTCCACCGAAAACAGCGAGGAGGAATCGAACGGGCAGAGCGGCCTTGTAAGCTCGATGGGCCCACAGTCGATGGTAGCCAGCAGTGATTCCCAGACCAGTACAGATGTAGTAGGCCATGGCAAAGGCGGCGGTCTTGAGGTTGAAGGACACAAAAGGAGCAGCGGCAAAAGAAGACAGAGGCAGAGCAATGACCAGAATGAAGTTGAGCCAGTTGATGTGCTGGTGCCAGTTGGCCCAGGTGAAGGGCTGCTCAGAAATGTGTCGGCCCTTGTCGTCGTAGGCTCCCTGGCTCATCTTGACGCCGGAGGTGTACTTGACCTTGTAGTTGACATCTCGTCCAGAGGCGATGGTGTCGACCTGGGTGATGTCCACTTGGTCCACGTTCTTCACCATGTTGAATAGTAGATAGTGACTTGGAAGGTGAGGTGGTTAGAAACAACTACTTTTACACAGAGACGGAAGCGGTCTTATTATATATCTTCCTGTCGGGACGACACATGTGCCTGGGCTCACCTTCCATCTCACATGCATTTGTTGGGCTTTTAAGGTTTGACTTGTTGAGAGTGAGTTGGGGAGGTTGGTTGTAGGCATTTGGTGGCGTTGAAAAACGTGATATTTGAGCCGGGACAGTTTTGGAGCAATTGCCATCACGTGACTGTCCTATATATACCGTCAATTACCCCTTGACCACACCACAACCCCCTCCCCACCCTTCCTGGCACCGTTGAGTGAACACCAAAAAGGCAATTTCATATGACGAGGTGTGCAACCCAAAAAAGCCTAATCTTTTTGAGCTTACCCACAAGAAGCTGAAAGTCTGGGAGAGACACACAAGACAGGATTTGGAACAAGGAGAAATGCGGCTGTGCAGAGGAAAATGAACGAGTCACGGATTCCGGATTATCAGGACAAGCGGAAGCGAACTCGTACAAACAAACAGATGGGTCGATATGCGAAATTTAACGGCTCTGCTAAACGACGTCCAAAAAAGGTCCCACACCCTTGTCCACACTGGTGTAATCCAGCTGTTTTGATTTGATTGAGTGTTAGAGTGTCTGAAGGAGAGCTAGAGAAGGGGTCTAACGAAGGAGCTAACGGCCGTGGGTTTTGAGGAACCGACAGAAGAGGTGCTAAACATGTAGATCCAACGGGTGGATATATGGAGGGTACGGTGTGGAATGGCGATGTATACGGTAGCTGTGCGATAGGACTGTCTGAAATCTGTCTGAACAGTTGTCAATCACTTCTGACAATGTTTCACTCCAGCCGATCTGACACCAGAAGCATCGAGAACAAGCTGTCAGAGGACACAACTGTACAAGCACTGTAGTGAGGGTTAGAGGAGGGGAGAGGAGATACAAGACAGGCAAGACATACAAGGGCGGTTGAAAGGCGGTCACAGAGCGGCTACACTGCTTGAAGACCTTTTTTCAATCACTTACCAAGACCTACGGTCATCTCTTAACGCCCTACTATTCTCGTGTCTCACTGCAAACAAGTTTAGCACCCAGTTGTGGCAGAAAGACAGACAGCAGCGACCAAAGACAGCCATAAACACCCGGCTACGGGTGAGATCGGGGAGTTTGGAGTTCTTGCATGTGTTAACGACGACAACGAAAACGGACACAGCAACAACTGACAAGGGATCGGGACTGTAACGGCTTTTACGGACTGAACATTTACACACTGTTCAATCAATCAGCTACTTTCGCTATACTAAAACCGTTGATAGCAATTAAATCACCGACTATAGTCCATTTCATCGTATCAATAAGTGCCCACATGAAACGTGCAAAAATGGTTCGTATCGATCTCTAGTAAAATATCCAAAGATGAAGATCTCTCTCTCATACGCTTCATACGCTTGTGGCATTGTTCTATGCAGAGAGGCTTCTGGTCATGGGATCGTTCGATCAACTTCTTTGTCGATTTGTCTTTGTTCGACAATTTTCCATGTCCAACAATTGCACTCATTTTTGTCCTTTTCATTTGCTTCCCCCCATTATTCAACCAACCCAACCCACGGGCCAATTTTCTCTGCTTCAATTTTCGCCACTGTAGGTACCCCTCGTTAGTGCTGGAATAGGCTCGGCCCACAGCTCTACAGCCTCAATGCACCCACACCAATTAAGCTTCTCTTATCCATCCCCAATCCCAACTGGTTGGGGAAGTCAATGGCAAATTAGGTGCTAGGGAAGCAACTGACAGAGACGAATATATCGGGCCATCATGAGTGGACCAGCTGTAGATGCGTGGTTCGAACTGGCGGTAGTGCCGACTACAGGGCGCTAACATACCATTAACACGCCACTTAAAATCACCTAAACCCCTGTTGAGCGTCCTATGGCGCTACTCGCAAGTGCTCAACTGCATGTCACATGCTAACGCAGGTTCCAGACGATTATCCACGTGTTGAGGGCGGTTGGGAGAATTGAACTGGTGACCGGGTGGGATATTCAGTCTGGGTTGGTAATTTCGCAGAATCGAACACAGAACAACACTCACAGCCATCTCAAAAACCTGCACTCAAAGCACTCAACGCACAGAAACTTGCACTGCATGAATGCAGATTTTTCCAATATTTTTCCAGGTATTTTCGCCATTTATTCCGGTAAAATACTTCCTCCCATCCTGCACTCATACCCACACATTTCCCATACCCCAGATTTGATCGCACGACAGATCTGCCTTGCATACTCAACCCTCCTGTCATGCCATTAACAAACATCAATCATGCATTGTCTCAGCAGACCCCGGCTTATATAATCAAGCCGCAGCTGGCGCACGTGACCCAGGAGCAGCTCGTGACCTTTCTAACGGCTGACAACAGCTTCCTGCTATCCACTCTGCCTCGCAAGTATCTCGCCTCAGTCCTCAAATTATACACTCGAGGTTTGGACGAGATCAATGACGATCTGGCAGACATCTATGCAGAGGCTCTGGTTCCTGATTTTTCCGCTAATGCCGCTGAAGAAGAGGAGAATACCGTGTCGTACAAGATTGACGGTCACGTGATTGAGATTGACGAGCAGAGAAACGTGCTTTCAGGCCAGGGAGGAACAGGTAGAAGAACTTGGGAAGCTGCTCTAGCTTTATGTGAATGGTTGTCCCATGAACTAAGAGCTGAGAGGGGCCTGGAATGTGTTTCAGACGTTCTTGGAACCTTTGATTTTCTCAAGGACGGTCACGTGTGTGAATTAGGCGCTGGAACTGGTCTTTCTGGCCTGTTTCTGGCTAAAAACGGCATCAAAACTACTCTCACAGATGGAGACGACTTTGTGGTGCAACAACTACATCATACCATTGAAGCCAACAAGATACAGAGCAACTGTTTCGATCGTCGGTTGTTCTGGGGCCAGGATGAGCCCGACAAGAACGAAAAGTTCACTCACGTGATTGCCGCAGACGTTACTTATGATCCTTCCATTGCTCCAGAGCTCACAGAGTGTCTGGCCCAGTTTGCCAAGCTCAAACCTGCTCCTAGAATCATTGGATCGGCTACAATCAGAGACGAGGCGACATATCAGACGTTCCTGAACGAGTGTGAAAAGAAGGGATTGAAGGTGAGACCGTTGAAGGAGTTGGTGCCCCCGTACGAGACGGACTTTGTCTTTTTGGATCCGATCATGGCTCCCAAGGTGATTATCGCGGAGATCTCAGGTGGTGAAGGGCTGTAGGTCCGAGCGGACAACATCAGGTCAGAGAGAGTGAAGGACTTCTGGTTTTCTGAAGAACGTCATTCGGTGACCTTCAAAACGCATACAACAAAAAGAGGCAATGCCTCAGTGTATATAGTTGGAATGTATATAGCTAGTAGGAACGAATCAGGTGTGGAGGTGTTGTTGCCTTGTCAGTAACACATTGATTAGTAACAGCTTTATCTCCTCTCCTCAATGCACAACCATATAAAGACAAAGTGGTACCGCGTATTCATACAGCACTGCCCTCAATCCAAATCCACATCAATCGCAGTTCCTCCGGCATTCTCGATAAACCCCTCACGTGATTCCCAGAACCCTGTAGCGTACATTTACCCGTAACGTTACTCTGCACTGCCTGGTGCCGTGCGCATCGGTGTGGGTGCCACAGAATCAGTTGAACAGCGAGATTTTTGGCTGGCGAAAAGTTCCTGAAGTCACGTGACTGTTTGCTCAGCCGACTGCACTTACCACCACCAACGCCAACCAACCAATATCTCATTACTCAGAATCACTCCTCACGTGAAACCCAAATTTGGACTGACCAGATAACAGGAGGTTATACAGGACGAGAGTGTCTTTAACTCTTGCTATAGTAGCCCAATTTTTTATCTAAAAGGACTACTGTACTCCCCACAACAAGCTGATTCTAGGGGTACCAAAATTGTTGCAAAATCTCCCCCACCTAGCCTAATATACTCTCCTCAAATAAACTCCATCGCATGCACGACCCACGTCAACTGCAAGAATGCCAAGACCTGGAGATGAGTTAGCGAGGCGGCTAAGATGGGTGTAGAACAACCGGAAAACCCACTGGCCATATCTGGGCCAGGTGACACCACCGATCAGATGCAATTTCCTCGTCGAAAACTCGATCCATGGTTTTTTGAGCATTTCCCGCAAAGTCTCTTCTTGTATAAGATTCGGCGCCTTTTCCGATACTTCTGTTTGACTCTCGAGTTGTCGCTCTTCACTCACGTCCTACACATGACTCCGACATGTCGTACTCGCAAGTGCCCGTAAACCCGCCGCTGGAAACAGTGGAACTCGGCGAAATCAACCGCACGCAGCAAGACTACCATCCTGGAGAACATTTGCGAAGCCAGCGACACATCTGGACGCGTATCAATGCGCTGGAACAAGAGATTGAATTTGTGGGTGGCCAGCTTCGAGAGGCCAAGGAAGAGATGAAACCCACGGGTGGCAAGTCGACTTATGCTGAAAGTACGGCCTATGGCATTCTTTCAGTCATTGCTCTCATGTGTTCTATAATCCCGGGATTCTTTGTGGCCATGAACTTATCTGATGGACAGGCGACTCTGATGTGTTTGGGCCAGATCTGTCTCATTTGCTTCATTGTGCTTTTCACAACGCTGCCGTTTGCCCACAAGGATAGACACATCTTCCGCATCTTCACCGCTGTGGTCTATCTGCTACTACTGGCGTGGGAATGTTATGTGGATTTGTGGGCGGGAGTGAGTCATCTGGTGACAATGATTCTCACCGTTGTGTTTTACTGGTTGGATGCGAGAGAGGGAAGACTCAGAGAGATGGCTGAGAACGAGGTGGAGACAGACGCAAGCACGTTGGTTGAGACGGTTTAGACGGTTTAGTAATGTATTGTTGAGATTATGAATTGTTTAGGCAGGTGTCAACAATGTACTTGGCGTGTACTAAAACACAGTTGAGATTTTGTTACAACTTTTGTTAAGAGTGAAATGAAGCACAAAAAGTCGATAACCTGACTCAGCTATATCGAATACACGTGACCAAACCCTCTCCATTTGAATCCACTCAACCATCATCTCTCAAGACTCTTCCAGAACCCGTCTCTCTCCTCGTATAAATTCCGGGATATAGTTACACAGCAATTTCCGGAACCTTAATTGTGTCTTAAAACAGACATGTGTCTCCGAGGCAACAAGATCGACTTTTTGGGCAAAGAGCTATTGTGGCCCAATCTCTACAAAAGTCACGTGATATATTGAACGAGCTACTGTGACTCCGACACAGTCGTCATTTTCTCTCTACCAAGTCTGGTCAACATTTTTTGATGTGCTCATGTGCATTGCTACTTCGAGGACAACATCAAGACCTGAAAGATTCTACAGACACTCCAGAAGTATGGAGAGTTCACCAAAGTATTCCATTCACTCTGTGATTTACAATGGTGCTACTCAACCTTCAGTTCAATTCATCAAAATCACATTCATTCATACAAAAGTCCTCCGTTTTATCTATCTAAAGCTTGGCAGAATCAATACCAAGAACAACATCGTCGGGTCTCAGTCGCAGAACCCGTCTCAGAATCTTACCGGCCTGAGACTTGGGAATCTGGTCAATGACAACAACTCCACCATGAAGCTGCTTGTACTTGGGCAGCTTGGAGTCCAGCCACTTCTTGACCTCCAGAGCATCGCCGCCCTTCTTGAGCACGAGGAAAGCTCGAATCTGCTCGGTTCCCTTGGCCTCGTTCTCAACACCGATAACAGCGGCGTCAGAGACATCAGCATGAGCAAGCAGCATATCCTCAAGCTCGGCAGGAGCCACCTGCTTGGACATGGACTTGATCATCTCCTTGGTTCGATCCACAATCATGAATCGGCCGACAGAGTCAACCAGACCCACGTCTCCGGTTCGAAGCCACTTGGTGTTGTAGCAGACGGCAGAGTCGTTAGCCTCAACAAAGGCCTCGGAAGTGGCAGACTTGTTCTTGTGGTAGCCATCCATGACCTGGGGACCTCGAACCCAAATTTCTCCAACAGGCAGGTTGTCGGTCTTGTTCTTGGCAACGTCGGAGACAGAGCCAGAGTAGGCGGGCTGGTCGACTCCATCGGCGACGATTCGGACCTCGCAGTTGGGGACGAGCTTTCCACAGGCCTTGATGTGGAGATGGGGGTCTGCGGGGTCGAACAGAGTGACGCAGGGAGAAGTCTCTGTCATTCCGTAGCCCTGAACGACTCTGACCTGGGGTCCAACGGCCTTGATGAGTGACTGGGTCACTTCGGCACCAAGGGGAGCGGCAGCAGACATGATGAGCTTGACCTGCTTGAGGGACTCGCTGTAGTTCTTGACAAGAGGGTTCTTGGCAAGCTGCACGGCGATAGGGGGCACCAGAGGCAGGAAGTTGGCCTTGTACTTCTTCTGGCTCTCCAGCAGCTGTTTGAGATCAAACTTGGTATGCATGATGGTGGTTCCTCCAGATCGGGGCAGCACCATAAAGAAGATATAGAGGCCAAAGACATGGCAAGAGGGCAAGACGGCCACACAGACGTTGGAGGCCTTGTAGAGAGCCGGGAAAGTCACCTGGGAGACCTGAGAGCAGGCGACAATGTTGTGGTGAGACAGTCGAACGGCCTTGGACTTGCCGGAGGTGCCGGAAGACATGCCCAGGTAGGCGATTCGCTTTCGGGCCTGTTCGGTGGAGGTGATGTGGAACTTCGCCTTCTTGGGGGGAGGAGGGACCGAGTTTCGCAGGAAGAGCAGAGTCTCAAACTCAATGACAATGGGGAAGTTGGTGTAGCAGACGAGGTCAATAGCATGCATGACGGTCTTTCGGTACTTTCGCTGGTAGATGATGACCTTGGGGTCGGTGACTCGGATCTGTTTGGACAGCTCGAGGGGAGTCTGCTGAGTAGAGGCCGGGTTCATGCAACATCCAAGCTCCAGACAGGCGTAGTGGATGGCGGGCAAGTAGATGTTGTTGTCGATGAAAGGAATGACAACGTCACCAATTCGCTCGTCTCGGTTGGGGGTCTTCTGAACACCATGCTGGTACAGAAGCGATCGGAACTGGTCGGCACAGTCCAGAATCTGTTTCTGTGTCAGCTGTTCTCCTGTCTCAGCGTCAATCATACACGGCTTGTAATCATCTTCGGCGTAGGCACCGGTTCGAATGAAGTCCGTGATGGAGCCCTGGAACAGTTCAATGTCGGGAAAGGTGGACTTGTGGATGATAGTACCAGTAGTCATTGTTGTGGTGTGTGGTGTTGTATCAGTTGGTTGAGGGTGTAGGTGTGTGTGTCAGTTGGTGTACTGTGTGTAAACTGTTTGTGATGGTTGGTAGAGAACGAAACGAGAACAGGACGTACCCGCCCATCTATATATACCCCATCGGAATTAACCCATCTGCTTCTGTGTGTGTGAGTCCTGGAAATACCAAGTGACACACAGTCGGTGAAACCCTCTATACGATGCAGCTGACATGCACAATTAACGTCGTCTAAAATGTGGGGAAGGTCTCTGACCGAAATTCCAGTTTGCGCCGGAGTTGTGGATGGGGCGATGAAAATGAGATGACCTGACTAATTCTGGTACCATTAGAAAGCCCTCACCACGAGGAGCTCAGAACTGCTTTCAAAATAGCAATATTCCTTCTACATCCCAATCTACACCACTACCCATCATTGCTCTGTTCTCTCCCCCTAATTTAAAATTTGTGGGGTGTACTGGTAATGTCGGATGGTAGACAACCGTAGATGTTGAGTGTAGAGTGGCAAGCAGCTTTTGGCCGAGCATCTGAGACTTTCGGAGAGTGGCAGTTTTTCCGAGATCGGGATTTTGAGTGTTTTGATTGGTTGTAGACATTGTTGAGAGTGCCATTACTAAGCAGTATGTATTCTATGGGGCATTATAAGCACAGGTAGGCGTCAAGCCAACTATTGAGGCCTCCGAAACACCCTTCTAACACTTGCCACAGGTCTATCCTTAGCTCAACGTCTATTATAGCCAATATGGGAGATGTTTTGCCCTGCTCTTGTTTTACCTATTGCATGGAAGGTTGATGTTGAACTTTAGATTCTGATGAGTGGGGGGTTTGGAACATTCTGTAGTGATTGGATCGCAATAAAAAGTTTACCACTGGATTCTTCTCGTTCCAGCGACTCTAGATATGCCACTTTTATGTCATCACCTGCTCCCCATCAAAACCTAGCCTTTACTCCCCCAATCTCAGTAACCTCTTCCCCGCCGCCAGAAAGGCGCACCCGGCTAATCCTTCAAACCTAGAGCCGAAGATACAAGTCGAGCCTAGCCTGGGATACCTGCCGAGGACACCAGCGTCTGTGTTGTTTGATTGCGGGGAAGCAACGTAGGTGCCTGTTTGCGACACAGAATCCGGATCCAGCACAGTTGACTGAAACCAGCTGACCCCAAACAAGGGGGAGACGGAGGGTGGAGGCGGAGGGATGATAGCTCCGGGAATCTGGAGACGGAGATATGGCTGAAGGGGGTAATCAGATAATAGGTGCTTGCTAGACAGTAGCGGTGATCGTGGAAGGGGTCAGTACTACAAGTATACACCGGTTAAACGATCTGTTGAGCAGTGCATTGTCCTGCTAGAGTATGTCCGGTATGGCTACGCACAGCACAGAGCAGTATGATGTAAGCACCAGTATATCAGAGAGCAATATAAGTGGCGGTTGCTTAGACAGACGGGTATTGAGATGTCAACTCTCGAGTACGAGTACTGCCACATTGCCTCTACAAGGAGCTATAGATAGACAGCTGTGCTACATACAGAGGTTTGATGAGTTAATATTGTTGAGCTGGGTCATTTTTGACTGCTATAAAGCTGCGAACGAACCGGCCTTGGAACTTCATTCTCACCACGCCTACCCATCACGTGTCTAGTCACGTGTCCGTGTCGTTCTCACCGTCATCCTTCCTTTGCCTTCTTAAGCTCCCCCGTGACTACCCCACAGATCGACAACGTTCAAAGTAAATGACTTGTAGAGTTCTCCGGAGCATCGAGGCGGGAGATGGTTATTGAGGGCATTGGGGACGACTTGGCCGAGGATGAGAGGAGTTGAATGCTCTACTTTGTGAAGACGTGGGGGTCACTTAAACGAGAGTGGTTGATGTGGGGGTCAGCAAGCTCTGTCAGTAACGTGTCTATCTACAAATACAGGTAGCTACAAGCTAAGAGTTCAGTGTTGAGCTTCGGCCCCGGCTTCTTCTAGCAGCCACTCCAAACTCACACCCCATACCTGAGCTTTGCTTTGAGTTGACAAGTGGGGAAGCTCTGGTATGTAGGAAGGCTGGATGTGAGAATAGAAGGGGCTGGAATATGTGCTCAAGAACAGTTGTGGAAAGATGGAGTTGTAAGCGAGGTTGAGAGAATCGCCGGTTCAAGTCCACTCTCCTTCAGCAGGTCTTAATTATAGTGTTGTTGGCATGGTCGGGATGCTCATACAACACAGCCCACCACTGAGACATGAGGGATAAGAGGTAAAGCCGACAGACCACGAGGATGTGTTAAAGCCCGACAAATTCTAGCTCGGAGATTATTTGGGGTTACAGCTTTGGAGTTGTATATGTCCGAAAGTGAGCTGTTTATAGGAAGATCTTGAATGTACAAGTACTTGTAGCCAGGATCCATATCTGTGAAACGGGGGGAACATACTTGTACAGACGAGCCATGGCTTTTGTCGGCTACGAGTACCGTACAATCACTGACTGTCTACTCACCAGAATATCCCTCGGGAGCACTCCTCACTTACAGGTTTTTGTACTCACCAAGTCTTCACCAAACTGAGTGCCTTTCTTAATAAGTCTCAAGCAGTGGTTAACAAGAATAACTTGCTTAGGTGACTATTGAACTCAGATTAGTTGACTACGATTTGGGTCGTGGGAAGTTCAACTAACTTTACTTCAGACCATATCCAGCGACACGAGAGGGGAGCTGTGAATATGATTGGAATTCAACGAGTTTTCTGGCTGAGTGTCACGCTGAATTTGTATCAAATACAACATGTTGTATGTAGTAGTGATGTCTACACAAATAGATCCCACCCAGCAACATTGCTACAGTAAACTGTCCGTCTCCAATTGTTTAAAGGTTAGGCTACTACAAGTATCCCCTTAGACGTGGATTAGGTTCAAGGGGCCATTTTTGTGAGATGTATACAGCCCGTGGCAGGTGAGTGACGACTCCATAAACTGACCACCACCTATACATATGGACAATCAATTACACCACCTCTTATTGGCCAACTTTCATATAAACTACGTCTGTTTGAGATCTCATCATGTGTAAGGATGATATAGAACTTTATCGCGGTTCGCCACTGAATGTGGACATAACTAACTCGCTCTATAGGCATGGTGAGTGTACGGAAAGCAAACAAGCTGTAGATCGGACACCTAACAATCATCTCTGATGAATATCTCGGTAGTTTACAGTCTCCAACCCACCCACCTATCATTTCCCACATACACCCATCATGCACCTTATGCAGATGTCAGGCACAAAGATAGCAAGCCAGTCTTACATGTCAGGGCACTTTTACGCACAGCTACACACAGCCGCTCACAGAACTCCTTTCTAACGACCACTCACAAATCAATCACCACCAAGCACAGCCACAATGAGTCACTACTTCACTCCTGTTGGCGGTAACATCCGTCAAGTCACCAAGGACATTGTGATCCACTCGTGTCCTTTCACCCGAGGCTACCTGCTCAATTTCGGAGGCCGAATGACCTGTGTCAAGCTTCCTACCACCGACGAGGCCATTGTCATGTACGCCCCTACTCCTGTCTGTGAGCAATCGGAGGCTGCTCTCAAACTTCTGGCTGGAGACAAGACACCCAACGTCAAGTACCTCGTGGCTCCCGACTTTGAGCACCACATGGCTCTCAAGGCCTGGAAGGACAAGTTCCCCAAGGCTCTGATCATTGGACCTGAGGAGCTCAGGGAGAAGAAGAAGGCTGAGGGTCTGGATATTGACATTACTTTCAAGCCTGAGGAGGGCAACAAGCTGCTTACCGGCGCTGCTCTGTCAGCTGTGGGATTTCCCAAGGAGCTGGTCGACACCTTTGATGCTGTTTACTTGCCTAGTCATGCCAACAAGGAGGTGATGCTCTACCACAAGCCCTCTGAGACGCTGCTTGAAGCCGACGCCATCTTCAACACCCCTTCCAACGAGCAGTACAAGGACTCGGGAGTTAACCCCAAGGGATCCTGGGGTATTCCCAACCTCATGAACTACATGGGCTTTGACAGTCCTCTTCAGAAGCGGCTGTGGAAGGGTCTTTACCCAGATCGTCCTGGTGCCAAGAACGCCTTCAATGAGTTGTTGCGTCTCCCCATCAGACGAATCATTCCTTGCCATGGAGATGTCATTGAAGAGCCTCCTGCCGTGATTGCCATGAAGTTGGAAGATCTTGTGAGTTCTCTGTAAGAGACAAATCGGTGTTGAGTGTTTCATAGGGCCTGATAAGCCAAAGGGAGGGTGCATGCATTGAAAACATAGAAAATGGATTATCATCAGACGCTGGAAGTAGAAGTACGGACAACTGCTACAGATCTCAAATTTGGTCAATAAATATATTACAGTACAAACTACGACGGACGTTAAAATCTTTCAACATCCATTTCATTCTATATATCTCTTCGCGACAAGGGCGAGCGTTAGTTTTTGAGATTTGCAATCTCCAGGGGTGTTAAGCCCCAGAGATACAAGAGACTACAGTCTGTGTTAGTTTTAAAAGAGCCACCGGCCAATCTTCTGGAAGATGTTGGTGGGCGGCACCTCGACATAATCGTCGGAGTACTCGTCGATTTCCTTCTTGCCGGTAATAAAGTCGATATCCGTCAATTTCTTGAACTTGGTTCGCTTGATGAGTTTCCAGGCAATAAAGATGACCACGTCGATGGGGATCATAATGTACGAGAAGAGGAAGGTTGCGGTGGACCAGTGACCCTTGACGAACACGGTCCATCCAGACAACAGCAGCATGACAAATGCGCAGGTGAGACCAACCCAGGCACAGCCGGGCTGCCAGAAAGACTTGAAGGGCAGAGAGTCTCGAGAGATACCTTGGGCCCGCAGTCCGTAGAAGAACCGCAGGTAGGTGGAGCACAGAATGCAAAAGTTGATGAGCTGGGAGGCGGTGACAATGTTGACCAGCCAGTTGAGCACAACTTGAGCGGTGTTTCCGAGCTGCAAGAAGGAGAGCAGTCCGAAACACAGGACGACAGCGACGGCAAAGATGGGAACGCCCTGCTTGGTGCACTTGGCGAAGATTCGGGGAGCGTGGCCCTCAAGGGCAAGTCCGTAGAGAGTTCGCGAGGCACAGTAAGTGAAGGAGTTTCCGGCCGAGAAGGCGGAGGTGAGAACCAGACCGTTCATAATGTGGGGAAGCACCTTGATGTCGAGTCGCTGCATTCCAATGACGTAGGGAGAAGCAGCAGCTCCGGGCTTTCCACTGTTGATGGCGTCCAGAAGCTCGGGGTCGTTGTAGGGCACAATGATACCAACAGCAAGAGCACCGAGAATGAAGAAGAAGGAGAGACGGTAGAGGACGGCTTTGTAGGCCTTGGGCATGACAACTCGAGGGTTGACGGCCTCTCCTGCAGCCATAGACACGTATTCGGGACCAGCAATGGAAAAGGCGGCCTGAACCAGACAGGCGAAGAATCCGAGGAATCGGCCCCAGTTGCCCGTGTCCATGTACTCGGCAAAGGCTCCGGGGTTGTTCCAGTATCGGAAACCGTAGGCGTCATGTTGAGGGTTTCCTCCACACATTGTGATGAAGGTGAAGAGAATGACACCAACGGCCAGCAGCAGTTTACCAAGAGACAACCAGAACTCGGTTTCTCCGTAGATACCGACCGCAAAGACGTTGATGACGGCGTAGAGCACACACTGGATGACTAGAGGAATTGCGACGGAGTATCCATCGATCCAAAAGTGCAGAATGATGTTTACAGCTGTGATTTCAAAGGGGACTTGGACGGCTTGCAACAGGAAGAAGTTCCAGCCAGCCATGACTTCGAAGGACTCGTCGACGTATCTTCCAGCGAACCGAATAAAGGGAGAGGAAATGGGCAGGTAGGTGACCATCTCTGCGACGGTCATGGTAATCATGAGAATGGGTATACACCAGAGTGTGAATCCGAGGAAGAGAGACGCGGGGCCTCCCTTGACCAGAGCAGCTCCGATCTGGACAAACAGAACCGTTCCGATCGTTCCTCCGATTCCAATCAGCTGGATATGACGAGCCTTGAGTAATCTTTGGGTGGAATGGTATGACGGGGGCTTTGACGATTGTTCCGAGAACCGCGGAGGCTCCTCAGACTCTTCGCCGCTCGTCCGGATAGCGTGTGTCTTTTCATAATCCGGAGGCAGAGACACTAGAGAAGATGTCTGGAAGAGGCCGGTAGAGTCTGTTCGGTTGATGACAATCTCGCCGTCGCCCCGGTTGCGAACCTGAGTCTTGCCGTCCGCGCTCTGGCTGATCTTGTTGGATAATGACGCCCAAATGCCGCCCATTAGATGCTGATAGAGGAGGTTGTTAAAGGTGCAGACATATCTGGGGGTGGGAAGGCTTGAGTATATAGGATATTTCAATAGAGTTTCTGGGGTTGTGCATTAGGGTCTTTGGGGGGGTGTTGTAGGGGTGTGTTATAGGTGGTGTTTGGGGACCTATGGGGTGGTTGAAAGACCGATTATGGGGTTATTGGGCCCTTAGAATTCGATTCTGACCTTCAAAACGACAAATTCTCGGCCCTGACACCCACCCAACTCACTCCATATCACTGACACTCGGTTCGAATATAGTTCGAAGCATTGCAGTCGGCTGATTACAGTTCAGAGAGGTACAAGAGCCGTATGACAAGAAAATTTTTAGTGTTTCTCTTGGCGGTGTAGTTGGGTGACGAGTCGAGAAATTCATCTTTGCGGTATCGGCCTTTCTTCGGTCACGTGGCTCCCGGACGCATCCCACACTGCTTGAATCGATGTAGGCAGACGCTGTGGACCCCGCGGCTTCCATTTTCGGACAGCCGAGGTCAATTGGGACAAGATACGCACTAGTTACTTGTAGTAGGGTTTTTTAGACTTTGGCCTTTAGAGTGCTTTAGAGTGTGGTACAAGGTCCAAAGGTGTAAGGTGATTAGAGGTTTGAAAGATATGGGTGAATGTGATATCAGACACTATTGTACGAAGGGGATGTGGTTGTCAGGGGTTGGAGACGGTTGGGGAGTTGTAATAAGCGGATATTAATCACTATTGGCTGGACTGCAAGGCCTGTAATTACCCCGATGACGTCTCCCCACATGAATGCATTCGGGGCTATGCATCCCCAGTGCCCGTGTTAATGCACGCGACAAAACAGAGACAATACAGGAGGACTAATGGGGTTTTGGAGAGGTTATGGGTCTGGAAAGAGTACAAGTGTGGTGTAGTTTGGTGGAATGAGACTGTTATCGCGTACTGGCGTCAGGTGAGACCTTTTGTACCCGATTGACATCTCTAAGAAGACACCCAAACTCTCGAGTCTATACTCTTATTTGTACTGCTTTTTTCTCAGCAGCCCTGCTACCGCCTCCACACGATTCACAGCAACAAAATGTGCTGCATGCTGCAGGTGTAGGAAACTCTTGCGTGAGGACAATTAGCTTGCTGTTGTGTTATTGATTGTCTAGTGTGGTCATTGTGGTTGTTCTATGGGGAAGCTGGGGTTGAAATTAGATGTGGAATCAGTATGGTATTTCCACTGACTCTCCCCTTTCAAGCCACAACCATATCAATACAGATTTGGTGCATCCAGAAGGGTATCTTTTTTCGTATCGTATGCACTCAAGCCATGTTTCAAACACACCCAGAGGAAGAGAGAGAGTTAAGCCTTTGATAGGCGAGATAGAGAATGTGTGGGAGTCTTCAAAAATGGCCCACACCAATATGAGACCCCAAAAGGTGACTACACTAGCCCCATTGAGAAGAGGGGTAATACGAGCGACTAGCCGCGTGCCCTAGACCCAGCAGGTTGTTCAACAATGACGTCATACAACTGTTGACGAGGCTAGACTGTGCTGTACGCTAAGCTCTTTTAGCCTGACTCTTAGCTCCTATCAGCCTTTTTCGTTAGCATCCAAAATATGGTCTACACTTCACCGGCAGCCGGTCATTGTGTGCCGAGTCTACTTTACTAGAGCCGAGTCTTCAACACGGAATCCGCCTTTGCTCCGTTTCTCATTTCTCCTTCTATCCGTGTGTTTCTCAAAGCCCGGTGTGTACCCCCCTCTCATTGGCTAACCACCATATTGGCTACTGTGCACACATTTTCTCTGTGCAGCGCTGTGACGTCACCCCACGGGGAAATATCGGTCTGCAAGTTATCCACATGTGTTCCGACATTGGCTGGAAAAATATTCTGGCTGAAATTTCGTCTAATTACGCTGAAATTGCACACCCAGAAGATGTCTCACTTTACCCCGTGTTGGGTTGTATTATCGTGATGAAAATTATCTGAAGTAAGCTAGAGTGAGAGAGAGCTTATATTGAAGTGGACAATAGCGAGAATCTTTTTGATGTGGCAGGTACTCATAGATGGTCGTATTTCGTTGCACAATGAAAGACGGATCCGGATGACGGTCACCTGATATCTCATTGTCCACCCACACTGAGATTGATGCCAGAATGAGACACCCTGGTATTGCTCACAGTCATACTCCATGCACACATGTATTGGGACGGTTCTGGAACACATCCATGCCGCCAACTCGGCCGACCTGAAACATAGGGCTCACCGGATCGATTGTGTGTTGGTCCGGGGAATTGGGGTCCGGGGATCTGATTGCCCTCGAATTGGCAATCATGTTCAGACTCATGCTATAGCTACAATACGTAAGGGCCCAACACTCGCAATAGTCGTAACTCATAACATTAATAAATACTCGCTTAAATACACTCCTCCAGCCTAGTTCTTCTTGTTCTTCCTCTTCATCACCAGGGTGCCCTCCTTGACATCCTCGTCGGCATCCTTCAACTTATCTCTAGCCTCCAGGAAGAACATGACGTCTCGTAGCTGTTCCTCCAGATCCTTGACCTGAGCCTCCTTGGCCAACTTGTCAGTCTGTAGCTTCTTCACCTTGGCCATCATGGCTTCTGAAATGGCCTTTTCGTCCTGCAACGACTGCCGGAACGTCTTACTCAACTGACCAAGTTTATCGCTGTCGGACTTGCACTTGGCCAATTCCTTTTTGAGGCGCTCATTTTCGGACAGTAACGCATCGTCCAACCTTGAAGCCTCTTTCCTCGCCTCGAGCTCCTTCCTGACCCTCTCTCGTTCCCTATGCACCTCCAATCTCATCTCCTCCACTTTTTTAGCCGAGTCGGCAAACAGAGCCTCGTAGTACTCCCGCTGAGAGTCCAGTTGCGAAGTCAACAACGCAGTGTACTCCAGAGCAAGCTGCTCCACGTCTCCACTCTTTTTGCCGTCATCAGAATACACAAACTTGCCATTGCTGGAACTACTGGACTCGTCCAGCTCAACCAGCTTGCCCACATCGCTCTGAATCAATCGATGGACGTATCCGTCGCTGACGTAATCCCAAACTCGTTGTGTGGACATCTCCATGGCATATCCATGTCCAGTCTGGTCAAAGTGAGAATGAGCATGGCCCAGAGCGTACCGTCCACATCCAATGTTACCACAAATGAGACAAATCCACGTGTTCTCCGTTCCTCCACATGTTGTACAAGCTCCTGGAGGAGCCGTAACGTTGCTTACACTGCTCTTTCTGCCACTGTAGCGACAGACAGGACAGTTTCCACCGGCCCATTTGCTCAGACAGTGGCAATGAAAGGTGTGTTCGCACAAGATTGTCGCCAAACCGGTGATGTCGCTGTCCATACGCTCCAGACAAACAGGACATGTGGGCAACTCTCTCAGATCCGGAGTAGGAGGAGGTAGTGGCTTACCCTTGCTGAATCCATTGGTGAACGGATCCAACAGCAGATACGGAAAGTTGTCTGCGCCAACTACACTTGTATTACCGGTATTACTAACTTCACCTCCCACACTGATATCGTGGATAAACACACATAGACACGTCTCTGGGTCCATGCTATTGAACACCTTACCCGAGTACTTGTCGACAAAGTCCTGTGCGCGTTCCACCATGCGGAATTTGAGAAGAACCATGTTTCTGTTCACCTCACGACTGGACTTGATGACTCTGATATGAGAGATATCCTTTTCACAAGAATGCAAGCTGATGAACCCCAGAAAGTCGGAAGCAGTCATATAACTGGGGACCGCCAGAATCGCCACAATCATTGAGGGTACCGGGGATACCTCCTCGACCTCAGCTGAGCTGCTTGATGCATTGTTACCTCCTCCTCGAAACAGTCTCACCACACCTTTGCCGAAATACTCGCCCTTGACGGCGTCCATGCTTTTGCCCGTGTCGTTGTCGAAGCCGGAGATGGTCACACTACTCACTCGCCAGTCGCTGAAACTGGAACGTGGGTCGAAATCGAGTTCTAGAGTGTACATTGATGGTGAGTCTAGAGATTGTGGAGAGGTGTATCTCGTGGGGTTAGGGTTGGGTCGAGTTGAGAGTGGAAGGAAGAGTGGTGTTAGAAGGATGGCCAGAGATGTTAGTGATGATGCGTGACTCTATATTGGTTGTAGATGGTGGTATTTACAACGGGCTCAAAAATGTAGCTCCCGGAGTCCGAAGAACCTCTAGTATGGGGTGCATACGAATGCGTCTATTTACTTAGCACTCCATAAGTAAAGGTTGAATTTAGTTGACCCTACCCTAGTAAGTCTTGAAGGAGCCCAACGCCACCCTTTTGTGTGATTTGAATATGTCTATATATGAGTGTTAGGCCCATCTAGAGGAGCCCTGGAGTTTATCTCCCCATTTGACAAGAACAAGAGGAATGAGACCCATGAGAACTCCAATGCAGCCTATCAGAGTGGTTCCCCATCCGACTGGGAACTTCTGTGGCCCCATCTTGTCAAACATCTGATGGGCAAACAAAGGGAACCCTCCAGCCACAAAAGCTCGGAACAGTCCGTTGCCCGCGAACACAGAGGCAATGTACTTGGGGTAGGAGCCTGACAGGTAGTTGAAGACGGTCTGGAAGATGAACAGCATGCCTATGATGCAGAGTCCTGATGCAATGATGGGAACGATCCAATGAATGGATTTGTGTGAAGTCCAGGCAAAGAAGAAAAGAGATGCAGGGAAGATTGTGGAGCCAATGAGACACAGTTTCATGAACATGGCTACTGGCGGGAAGTTACCTTGTAGAACTGGACGAGTGAACTTGTTGTAAATGATAGGTAAGTACATTGCTACTCCGACAAATCCTCCAACAATGAGACCGAGGTATGCAAGACCAGACTGAATAGTGTTGAAGCCATGTGTCTGGGTGAAGACAATAGGGAAGGCCTCGAACCAGCTGTAGAGTGTGGAGTATAGTAGAGCAATGTACAGACCCAGAGCGAACACGACTGGTTCGGTGAAAGTGATGAGAATAGGCCTGAGAAGGATGTCGTAAGCCACTGTCGATAGTTTCTTGCTCGCCCATTCCTGTCGAGCGGCAGTTGTGTATTTCTTTCCTGTTAGTTCCTGTAAACGTCGGGCTCTTCGATACAGGATGTTTCCTTCTGAGGTTTCTGGAAAGAAAAAGAAGAGCACAACGAGACAGAGTCCCGAGATCATCGACAGGACCCAGAGCGTCCATTTCCAGCCCTTGACCTGTGCAAACACACCTCCCAGAACAGGTCCAAACACAGGTCCGCAGATTGAAGAGATGGCCCAGAATGCCAATGCAAAGGGAATGTAGGCAATCTGGTACATGTCTCCAAAGGTGGCTCCGGATGTGGCCAGAGCTGGTGATGAGAAGATACCACCCAGAAACCGTAGAATGATGAGTGATCCGATATTGTGGCAGAGAGCTGTGGGGACCTGCAGAATGACAAAGATGGCGAGAGTGATGATGTAGATCCACATTCGTCCGACTGCAGGATGTTCAGAGAGAGGAGAGAAGACCACAGGTCCTATACCGTATCCGAAGACAAACACCGACAACGGAACCAATGCTGCCGGTTCCGAAATGTGGAACTGAGCCATGATCTCCGGAAGAGCCGGAGTGTAGATGGAAGAGCCAATGTAAACAGAGAAGGTGAGAATGAGAACTTGAGACGCACTGATAGACTTCTTCAGACTGGACCAGTTCTGAGGGTTCTCCGGATCATCAGGTCCGTACCATCCAACACACAACTCTCCGGACGACATCTCATCGGACTCCGATCCAGACCCCTTTTCCACCTGTCCTCCATTCACGATCGAAGAGCCGTCTGAATTCTCCAAGGGCCTAGTATCGTGATTCCCGCGGTTCTCTTCCACATCAATACCATCAAATGCATCCTCCAGACCCCGTTCCATGTCCTCATGATTGTGAGCCACAGGTCCATACCAAAACTCTGTGGGAACTTGAAACCCTGGCCGCTCCTCAGGATACGCAAACCAGCGCCCCCTCGAAGTATAGTTTATGAGTTGGCTGAAAGCTGTGTCCATGGCGATGTGTATTCGATCCGATACGACACATGAGATCCTTGAAGCACAAGAGCCAGAGCACCGGGTACTTATATATACGCCCACCCTGGTTCTATCCCCATTACGGTTCCTCGGAAAGGTGGCGGACATGCTCATAACCAGCCGCACCAATATATATGAAATTTGTAAGCCTTGCAGGAGCAGTGTCCAAACAGGGAGAAGCTGGGTAGAGGGACATGCAGAAAACGGTAAACACAGTCGAGAGAGAGAGAGAGCAAAGGAACCAACGCTGCTGCCAAGACCGGGTATGTATGAAGATAAACGAGCTCGAGGTCAACCAGACACAAACGTCCAGTAAGAGACACTGCGCTATTTGTTTCAGGGCTCCTGTTTCGCCGTGGCTATCGCGTCCACATCCCCCCACCTCGAACGGCCGATCCAGTTAGACTTTCATTTAACCGCGCTACCTGCAGTTTCATCCCTGATGTTTCTTCCACATCTCCGTTGCTCCCCATTAAATCCGCTCAACAAGCTCGCTTATGTCCGTTTATAGGAGGAGCGCATGAGAAGCGCACAAAGTTACCAATTTCACCAACGCTTTTTCCTTTCGTGCCTGAAAGACGTGCATTTATGAGCCGCATGAAACATGTAAGTATGAGGGTCGCTAAACGAACCCCCTCTGAGATGATGCATGAGCCAGTCGGCTGGCGACAAACACAACACGGTCCACCCCAGTCTAAAGCTGAAAGCCATTCACATTATTACAGATTGGAGCTATGTACATTTTCGATACGCGTGCTTCGCGTGGCCACGCCGTGCAACGCTTCCCTGGTCGTGCTAGAGGGCCAGCACGATCCAACACAAACTGACAGATTCCGGACTCGCCGGTACAGCTCCCAAAACTTGCCTAAGCAGCGACAGCAGTATTTTCACCTGCAGCAGGCTCAGCGTCGGCATCAGCAGCGGCAGCACCAAGGTCTTGACGGTCGCACTCGGGAGCACCTCCACCCTGCTCCTCCTGAGCCTTCTCCATGGCAATGCGGCGCGCAGACACCCAACCCCGCCCGGGGATAAACAGTCGCCGGTAGGGCTTCTTCTCGCCATCGCCGCCAGCACCGCCGTTAGCCATGTCGCCAATGCTACCGCTGCTCTCCTTCTCCTTGGAGACGTTCTCCTCGAGCTTGAGCTGCAGACCCCGACTCAAGGAGGCGTTAGGGCTCTGGGGCGAGTCGACAGTCTCGATGTAGTTGTCGAGCCCACCAGCACGTCGCTCTTCCTGCACGGCGCCCCCCTCTCTGGGCTTGGACGCCTTGCTGGCCTCCGTCGCGTCAGTTTCGGAAGAGTAGGTGGATGTAAGCGGCGACAGCTCAATGGTGTGGGACCTGGTGGTGGCTGTCCGCAGAGGGGCGAGGGGAGGCGAAGGGGTGTCTTGAGCCTGCACGTGACTGGGGAGTGTGATGGCCTTGGCAATGTTGCGCTTGGCGACAGAGCTCCACTGCTCACGGCCCTCAGCACTCGCCAGATCATACTCCCGGTCCCCGGCCTTGATGATGATCTTCTTGCTCATCTGGGGAGTGCAGTTGACCACCAACTTTGGAACTGCGGGAGGGGCAGCCGGGGATGCGCCCGAAATGGTGGTGGGCACGGGAACTGCAGAAACGGGACGAGCCACAGGCTGGATAGCTTCAGCGGCAGGCTCGACCATTGGGGCGGTCACGTTGGGTTTATCGGACCATTCCATCTTCTCAAAGGAACGCTTCTCGCCATAAAACTCGATGGGTGCAGAGTTGGGAGTGGAGTTGGCATGGGATCGTCCGCCAGTACGGTTCCAAGGCTTCCAAGGCCGAGAGTCGAGAGAATAGTTGGACTCGGTGAAGCGGGAGTCGTTGCGGGAATCATAAGACCGATACTCCCCATTGCTGTGACGGAAGTTTTCGTTGCCTCGGGGATCCCGAGTGACCTTAGTGCCTCGGTAAGGAGGGGCGCGGGGGTTGAAGTTGGAGCTTGCACGCTGGAGACTCGAAACGTGGTTCTCAAGAGAGTTGAGACGGGTCTTGATGGCTTCGATAGGATGAGTGAATCTGTCCTCCATTCTGGACAGCACCTCTGCGATCAGCTCTTCCTTGTGCTCGTCAGATACGCCACTGGGGGTCTGATCCTTGCCGTTGTTCTGTGCCACACGAGAGTTGAGCTCGTTGATGAGATAGTAGGCTTCCTCAACGGACTCCGTGACATCCTTGACGTCAAAGTAGAGGTCCTTGATGGTTCCCCGTCGCTTCGAGATGAAGAAGGCAGTGTAGAGACATAGAGACAGTTGGAGGGAGCAGAGGACCACAAAGGCGGCTTTGTGGCCGAGGCTGGGGAGCAGTGATGCGGTGACCGAGGTTGCTGCAGAGTCGGGGTTGAGGTTGGCGATGGAAGCGATTTCGCTGATGCATTTGTTGATTTGTTGTTGCATGCCAATGACACTGGTGTTGTCATGGAAGGCCTCTCGGAGGCATCTGTGTTAGTTTTGGGTAAAATCAGTCATGATAGACACAAAGGGAGCGTGATACTGTACACTGAGGGGATGTGGGCGACTGAGTGCCACAGCATGTCAGCCATCTGTTCCGGGATCACCTGTTCCGCGACCAGAGTCTGTGATTGATATCGACGGTAGTACTCGTAGACGGCCACAAGAAGAAACGCCGAAAAGCCGACGGCGAAGTCGATCCACGTGACATTGGTCAGTGAGGAAGGCAGGCTGCGTCGAGCCCACGCCTGAGCCACGGTCTTGCGGTTCCACAAAGCGGACATGTTTGTTTCGTGTGGGCGTTGTTTGTGTTCTCGCTCTTTGAAGTGGCGTGGGTTGAGAGGGTGTGAGAGAGAAAGGGAGGAGCGAATAAAGTGGGGCGCTAGCAGCTCTTATATAAGGACTGAATAATGACACAGACACAGAAGGATATTAAAGGCAAGGCTAAATTATGCTGTTGTGTGCTGCTCGGATGACTAGAGTACGACGTGACTGGCAGGGCGTTGCACTTGACTGATCGGATGCACCTTGTGAGGCCGCACTAGATGGATCAATGTGCCCCAAAAAAGGCGTGTCTCATGGGGTGTTCGTATGTGCACGCGATACTCCGTTGTCTGTGATGCTGGGGTGTACTGAAGGTGGTGATACTGATTGGGGAGCCGTGAGTTGTAGCACCCCCATCTAACTATCTCATTACTATATACAACTACAGCTTGGGGGCAGGTCCAAAAGCTCGCTTGTCAAACTTGGTGACAGTGGGAATATCTTCTTCCAGCAAAAATCCCTCCTTGACGAGCTTCTTGGCCGCCACGGTGATCTGGGTAGCATACGAAGAGGCAGAGTACCGCTCCTGAACACTCAGACGAGAGTCAATCAGTCTGGATCCGTCGTACCGTTCAGCTCGAGTGGTCTTGAAGGGGATGAATTCACCCTCCAAGAAGGTCTGAATACCATTTCGAGCCACCGAGTGACCGGAGTAAGTGCCTAGAGGAACCTGAACAGCAGGATGAACGACTCCACAGGTCTCATTACCGTCAGAGTTGACTGGAGGTGTGAGGATAGGATACGTTTCGATTGCTGTAGGAACGACCACGTCCTGAGACACAGTTTCCACGATATGACATGGCACGTTTCGAACACTCGAATATGGAACTCCTTCAATCTGAGGCCAGAGGCGCTGAGCAACGGCGAGAGACACCAATGAGTCATCTGCCAATGTAGGATATCGAGACATGGGAGGTAGTTTGATAGCATCCACCCAGTCAGCCATGGTTAGCAGGGATGCCTTCAGGAAGGTGTTGTAGTGAAGAGTGACACCGGTGGCACCCTTGGAGTATCTCTTTCCAGGAATGATGGGCTTGAAATACGGAATGTGTTGCAGACCAGCCAGAAAGTAATGTCGCACATTATCGAGCTCCCCAACAGGAGTCTTACCATCGGTTTGAGTGGTGCACAGCCAACTGAATCCGGCACTCATATCGTTATCTGTGTCGACATGGATGATTTTGGGCTGTAGCAAAGGAGGGTACTTGTGCAGGATACCGTCTGTCTTGCCTGTGATAGCGTCTGTGGTTGTAGCGTACGCAAACGGGAAGTTGTTGTCTCCAATTCGCTTGTTGAACTGTTGAGTCGATACAGCGCCAGCGTTGTTAAAGATTCCAGTAAAGTCGCCACGACGAGCTCCAGCAATGTAGTTGACAACTCCGTCGAGCACTCTCAGGCCGCCCAGGTCAGCGTTGAAGCCGTGGTAGAGAAACGTACGCAGGAAACGGGCACTTTGAGAAACGCCAAAGGCCACAACGTGACGCGGAGACACAATATCGAACTTGCCAGACTTGACGTATGACAGAATGTCTCTGTAAGCTACCAGGCCCAATCCAGACACTGTGGCGTCTGTGGCAAGGTAATGAATGTCGAAAATAGCTGTTTCGGGAACAGGAGTGGACGACATGATCTTGACCTGACGCTTTCCCAGTACGACTACAGCCGACGCGGGCAGTTGAATTCCTTTGTCTTCCTCAAATCGACGCACAAACACCCTCACAGAGTCGTGATCTGCCAAATTGTAGTCCAGATCAACCAGACCGTTGACTGTGAAGTTTCGAGACGCTCCAAAGAACCGAGATGCGGCATTCACCTCCTGTCGAACGTACCGCTGGATAGGTTTTCCATCCTTAGTGGCCACGGGGAATCGACTTCCCAGTTTGAACCCCTTACCAGCAGCCAGAGGCACATCATTCTGCCAGCCGAGGTTCAGAACAGCATGGCCAGCCCTCATAAGAGGCGCCAGATCCACGAAACCACCTCTTCCCCGCTTGGCCTTGTTCATTCCAGCCACCGTCGTATTGGCAGCCTCTTCATCAATTGACCCAGTTCCTCGATTGGGCACCTCGGCAAAAAGCGTACCTGAAAAGTGCGATTTCGGCACCAGTAACCGAGCATCGACAGAATACTCCACGGGCTCCGAATCAAGCCCCTCAAGCTTGTCTGTGTCGGGAGAACAGGTGCCGGTAATCACGAAATCATGTACCGAGTAGTTGCTGCCTTCAAAGTCGCGTTTCCGGATATCTGTGAATTTCATCGTTGTGTGGGGTGAAATAATCAACCTACATACCCCGGAATCGGCTGTCATGCATGTGCATGCGATGTACTACATTCACGTGATCTGGCGAGATGTGGGGAGGAGGGAGAGAGTACGAGTAGTGGAGGGTGTTAGAATGGTTGAGTCACGTGATGACCCATGATGGCAGTGTCGGCGCTTTTATGTGAGATTCCTCAGAAAAAAGCTCAGGTTACAACTGATTAGTAAGCTTTCCAGGATGTAGATATTAGAAAATGGGGAAGATGGTGGGAGGAGGGATTCGACGGATTAATACGAGATCGGAAGAGTCAGAGAGACTCGCGAGATCACTGTAACCATCGGGACGTTCTTTCTGAGTGATTGAGGCCATTGGGGTACATTCTCGTAAAACTCTTAACTAAACGCGTATATCTTAGCTGAGATTAGTTAGAACGTCTAACTAGAATCGAAATGAGTCAAGGAATGATCATATAGTTCGCTGTGGATGTCAGATCGCTACGGTCTCTTGTGGAAGCGATTGTTCATAGTATAATAGCTCGATCCACGAACAGTCACATGACTGGGTCTGTCTCGATCGGCCAATATCACTTTCCACATCGAACTCAAGTCTCACCAGACTCGAAACTGGAACACTCTAGAACAAGCAATACTGGCTGGATTAGCTGGATTTGAGGAATGAAGACATTTGCCGCTGACACACTCCATCCTATGTTCTTTACTTTTGCTCACGTCATCCAGGATGTAAATTCTGGACTATCGTCGCAATAGACGTTAAGTTAAGGTGCACGAATAGCCAATTAGTATGTTGCTGATGTAAGAATAAGCGGCCATGTTATAGTGGAATTAGTGGGAATAAAGAAGGGAAAAGCTGGAAATCGAAAATTCCCGCAGTGGCATTGAGGTTTTCTTTGTCCCTGTCTTTGTCCGACTTCTCTTGGATGAAAATACTGTGTCACGTTCACCATCCAGGCTTAAACTGAATTATGATGTGACAGTGGAAATCTCAAGAATTTCTTCTTGTATACGATTGCTGTGGGACTTATTGACATTATAGAGCAATTACAGCAAGACTGTATTATATTCGGCTTGTCTTCATATTATTATTATGAGTTCTCGGCTCCCCCTACCGATGTTCAGGTTTGCTAGAGGGAGCACTCGAAGAGCCAGCCTCGGTACAACACCCGTGAAAGTGCCATATGTGGTAGTCTTTTTTCAAGAGTCACCTGCCACATTGATTTTTTGCTACACAGCCGAGTTTCCAGCTCGTCACGTTCTAGGTCTCACGTGTTCTCAACCCCCTTCAGATTCCTACGTCATAACTCTCGGGTCGTGATCATGGACTCGATCACGGCAAAAGATACCTTTTGGGGTTGGAGAGTCACGTGACAGCAGAGATGAGAAACAGGCTCCGTGGGAAATGAATCTTCTCAGCAGACTCGCCGCATTCCAGAAGGGAACCCAAAATTTGCTTTTTCCTGAGACATCTGGTAAATGGTTGCTGACTTATGGAAGCCCCTTGTATCTGGACAAAAGTGGGTGGTACGATGTCCTAAACGAGTGAGACAACCAGCCGTGGGGGTATGATGATAAGATAGAAGATGAGATGGGGTTCAAGGTGCATTTGTCATCGACAGGGTTGGGTCTGTGGTTTTAAGCTGTAGCTAGAATGTGTGTAGAATATGACCATCAGAACATGATAAACAGCTCCAAAACGACCGAGTAGTTCGATAATTTACCACAACAGAGCACCAAATGAGCTCATCCTATTCTTGGGACTCACCTAGATCATCCATGAGTCACCCTTTCAACTTTTCTCGGAATCGGTCTTCCAGATCAGCTGCGGCGGCCGCCCTAATTAGTTTTCGGTGGCGTAACGTGGCTGAGGGGCTCGGTAGTGACCCTATGTCTTATCTGTTTCACCCAAAGTCGATTTATCTCGTCTCTGGTGACCGTGATCATCGCCTCTAGGAAACAAGTATAGCACGCTGCCTGGATTAATGTTTGGACTAAGCTTATCTTTTCATTTGCCATCGGCTCTAAACCGGGAGCTACAGTGAGGGTTGTAGCGGCTCAGTTACCGAGTTTACGACGTCATAGGAACTTTGGAGGAACTTTGGAGGAGCCTTGGAAAGGGAGTGTTGTATACGAGCCACCTGGGCTCACCAGACCTCCTCATGAGTCGGTACGACCCTCGCAGTACCAAGACTTTGTTTCCAACCTAGTCGCACCTCTAGAACGCACCAATCCCTCCACCCCAAGTGCATATTGTGGGTCCTCAGCAGGCGGCGAAATTGTGGTTGAAAATGCTCGCTGCTCACCAAGGCCATTATTTCACACTCGAGGAGGTTGCCCAAAGACACATCAATTAGGTTGTTTAGAAAGGCGTGGAATAAAGCTAATGTGGATTTGCCACCCTCGCTCCGCCTCTATGTTAAGCCAGAGGTCATCGATCGAGTGCATGTATGAAACCATGAGTTTGGGACAAGAAGGCGAAAAATGCAAAGTGAAAAGTCGGCCTGGCACACATCAGGTAACCGCAGTGAGATCAAGGGGAAAAAGGAATTTCCAGGGTCCACTTGCCAGATGGCAGTGGTGTGATGTGCGGTGGCTTAGCCTGCCGTGGTAACAGTTTTGGGCATTTGGACTACTGCTTGCTGTCTTTTCCCGCACCCCCTATAACTATTACTTATGAACACTAGCCTGGGCCCTTACAGTAGCCCTCCACTAGTTCTAGGATTAGCTCAGTTTTAACTTAACAATATCTACCGGTTCAATAAATGGTCTTCTATAGGTCTGTTGCACGGCTATAGTGTGTAAATCATGGCGGTGATAAACTCCTGGCAGTGAAGCTCACCTTGTTCCTTGTTCGGGCGATCGGCCCCTTGTCAATCAAAGTTGCGCTGCCTAAGCGAAATTTTACGCTGTCTGAGGCTGGCAGAAGCCCGGCTGATTGGCACGTCACCAACAGGCATGCCGTGTTCCTTAACGACACCAGAGTTTGGGGGCACCGACATTTACCTCTCTACAGTGTGTGCACTGGTAACGGGCCGATGGTCTACACCAAACCAAAGGAGAGTGAGTGTGATGCGGAGAAGGTGTGAGGAATGTGCGCACGCATCCGGGCGGCTGGCGTGGTCCTCCCCCCGAGCCGTTCTTTGCCCGAGGAGCAGCTGTATTTCCCTCCCCCCTTTCTGTCATATGATCATGGGACCTGCCACAATCACTAGCGTCGAGTTTGGGGGTCGCAAAGTTCCGATGAAGAAAGAAGAACCGGACATCGGGCATCGAGGTGGCAGATGGCAGATGGCGCTAACTCAGTCTGAGTTGGGCCCTGGATCAGAAAGGACCAGATGCTCTTCGGAATCAGCCGAAATGGAACTTAGGGTAGATTAGTGGATAGTGGAGTTTGGGGCTGATTGGAAATGCAAAAAGAGCAATTTACTCCCCGCGAGACGGCGAGTCAAACTGCGCTGTTGACTTAGATCATTACCACACAGAATAGTCGCCACCATCTCACTCTGGCTAAGTCCGCGATCCCCGATGAGCGCAGGCCACACAAACACCCAAAAAGCCGGGCTCCTATTCACAATCAGAAACCTAGAGCCCAATAAGCTGGCTTGGAGATGCAATGCAACACCAACCTTGTTTCTGTTGTTTTTTACGATTCGGACCACCAAAATCACACACCTTTGTTATGCACTGTTTCAGGCCTCTGGCTATAAGTTTAACCAAATCCACACAGAAGTTATATATACGGGTCTTCGTCCACATGAGCTGAAGGGTTTTCGCTAATTCTCGGGCGCACAACCAACCGCCCACCAACCTACATGCTCTGAATGCGAGCTTGCGACTGTTGCCGAGCAAGAAAGGTCAAATGCGATAGCCAACTGCCGTGTAAAGGATGCGTCACCTCCAAACTCACGTGTACCTACAACCACGTTCCCCGTAAGAAGGGGCCCAAGGTCGGAGGCAAGAGTGCCAGCATTCTTAACAAACTGAGACTTGGTCTGGATCAGGCCGATCCCAAGGCCCCAGAGAAGCTCTCATGGAATGTAGTGTCCCGGCCTCTTATGGACCGTGCTCTCAAGCATTTCTTTTCCTCCGCTTATTGATATGCTTAAGTTCAGCGGGTAATCTCGGATGAAAGAGGTGAAATGGATTTATTGAAGTAATAGATTCATTTCAAGAAAGCAATGCGATCCCAAAGGGAACACGCTCTTCCATTTAAGAGCTACTCATTGAACAAGCGGGTGAACACCCGAAAGCTACAGGTAGTACTTATTAGACCACTTACAGTGGACGTCCCAACCTAGCTACTGAAACGAGACTTGATGGATGCACTTTCCTGGACTCAGGGCTTTCTACCGACACCACTCTCGTTGGATGTGTGTGACCACGGCCGGTTTTGTAGCTGAGTCTAGTCACATATCACAAAAGGGTGTGTTCATCTACATTGATCATCGCCAACTGCTACAAAGAATAATTTATTAATACAGGTTGAAGACGTAGTCTTACTTGACGTCTACTGGATTCGCTCGAGAGCCTCCAGCATGACGACGGAGTTGCCTCGGATGACAGACATGCCGGCCTGCACCTTGTCTCCGTTGGCCTTTTCCTCCACAGATTCCTCCAACACAATGTTTAGGAATGCCTGAGTTAGTACATGATACTGGAAGTGTTTGGAGTGATGAAGTAACACATTCAGAACGTCGGAGTTGGAACGACTCACAAGTAAACAGCTGTGTGAAGCTTCCCAGTGAACCCCGTAATGCCAGAGTCAGCCAATAGCAGACATGGGACATCGTGCACAGAAGATATGAACCAACTCAGCTCAGAACAGGTTGATGGCAACAAATGACGAGCAGACGCAAGGTTGACAACACTGCGACCACCGAAAACACAGTTCGAGATGATGTAGGTCACAGTCACAGAGCGGTAAAGAGCCCGTGCAGCAGAGGACCGTATCACAGATCCAGTCGTTGTTGCCTGGGGGTTCTTCCCGTCTCCAGCCTGATCAGTCATGCATTTCGGTGATCCTTTCTGTTCTCGGGCTGCTCTAGTTGCAGATGCCTGTCTTGTGGTGCTTAGTGTCTGATAACAAGTGACTTGAAAGCGCGACTGCCAGGTTCAAATCAACAGAAAAGAAGCAGCAAAGTCTCCTCTCTGGTATCTGACCACGAATATCGGCTCCCTGACCACCCACCAAGCTGTTGTAGATGTCCATCACTCTGTTGCTGGAAGGAGCACTTGCATATGTACGTTGTACGTCAACACGATCACAATGAATTCCATCAAGCCGATACATCCAAATGATAAATGTGCGAGTCGCAATCGCTTCCCTCCGGTCGTGTATCCGTCTGTGTCCTGGCATTGCTGTCTGTGCCCGTATCATGCTGTTTGTGTCGTGCCACCTCTCTGTCTCTTCAGTTCACCATTTCGAGTCCGAAATAAATCCGATCTTCTCCGCAGCCATTTATACCATCTCTTTGTGTCCATCCAAGTCACTCTCCACACTTCTAGACCCTTCCATTGCCGTCCTCCTCACTCTTCATACTCACATCGTAACCTCGCAAAACACCAATGATCTTACGCTCTCCGTTGAGATGGACAATCAGACGTTTGTCCATGTACTGTGTTAGTCATGTGAAACCAAGTTGCACTCCGCGTATCCTTTCATACTCACGTTTTTCAGCTCCGGAACGCTGGTTCCCATTGTTGTATGATGCTGATGAGATGAGAGAGCCGTCACGTGAAGTTTTCTGCACCTATGAAAGTTTGTTAGTCAGCGGGGAGTTGGGGTGTAGGAAGTTGAGACATGAAGAGTGCAACAAGTTGATAGCGGCTTTTCCAATCACGTGACCCATCAACACGACCATGGCGACTAAGAATCCCCCAAAATCTCGAAGACACTCATAACCTGTGATGTAACCAAACTCCGAGCCTCCCAAACCTCACCAGCACGTGCATTCAAATTTCTTTTGTCATAGCTTCGGTTAATGCCGACTGCAGATCTTACGCAGAGTCTCAACTAAAGTATCAGCTGAACTTGAGCGGTCCCAACTAAAGCCAACTAAAATGAGATTCTCCGAGCCTTGGCAATTTGAGACATTATAAATAAGACGAGGAGTGCACCGAGAGGGGGGATGAAGGGTATTTCTATAATCAAACCGCCCTGGAAATACCCCATGGCCACCTCTTATATCCCCTATCACCTCGTAACCACTTCTACACACTCACTGCCACCCTCCAATCATACATGTTGCGTCTCAACACGTGGGTGGGTAAGGTGCATTTGGCATGTACGATTGTGCGGGTAGGTATTTGTCAGGGACATACGAGATGATAACAACAGCTAGGTGACTGAGACTGAATGAGAAATAACTACATATTCATCCTCTCCTGCCATCCTCATCACTTCTCTTCTTACACATCTCTCTTCTTTACCCACATTCTGTCACCTTGAAAACCACTACGTTAGAGTTGAACAGAGTTTCGGTTGATACGACTTTGTGTGATCTTTTCGGGGAGGGCGAAGGGTGTCTTCAAAACAGGTTTGAGGGCAATAATTGGTGTCCAGAATTACTTCAATGTCTTTGTGTCCGTCTCAGTCTCACCTCTGGCTTTTTCTCATCCTTCCAAGACCTATAATATCACTGTTATTATTTCTTCCTATTCGAGCCCGTGATACTTTCTGGCTCAGGCCGGCTCAGATACGAAAACTGTATTTCGGATCTGGGTGTCAACTTGAAATAGGGTGTATTTCGTCTTGTAAAAGAGGTATTGAAAATCGGAACGTAACAAATGAAAGCTGACAGTGATAGTAGACTGCTGCCACATTGTGCGCTCCAAAACAACCGTTTTTCAGACGTTTTCCCGCTAGTGCCAAATCGGCCAGTTGTCGACACTAACACAAACTTTATGCATGGCGACCACTAAACTTGGGGGACACTGTCGACGACAATTCTTCCTCATCACCAGTAACGAGTATTGAAAGTGAGTATGACGAAAGAGTTGGAAAAGGACGGGGCGACAGGCGACAAGAGATGGGTGGAATGGCTGACGTGGAAGATAGCGGTGATAGGTAGTTGGCAGTGGCAGGCGACGAGTTCACGGCATACAGACTCAGGCATGGGTACAGCGATACAGACAGAGCACATCGACACGGACAGAGAAAGGACAGACGGAACGGTACAGACAGAAGCGGGGGCGCAAGAGGGAGCACAGATAGGCGGGCAGTGAGGCCAAAGCAGGCCACTTCCTGTATCTGTGCTGAGTCTGAATCTAGTCTCTGTCAGGTCTCTGTCAATGCACTGTATACTGTTCAATGTGACGCTGTTTAAGTGGTGGTGACGAGATGGTGGATTTGAGAGGACAATAATGGAGACATATCAGCGAGTCACGGTGGCGACAAATACGACGAGCGGATACAGTAACCACGCTGCGACTGTCACTCTCACATTCGACGCCATTGTTGTCCGTCTGTCCCATGTTGGTCCACTGAAGTCACTTCCCTCAGCCACAGTTACAGCGGTACAGTCAGTTACAATGAGACGCTGCCACCGGAGCATGTGCCCAATGAGACTCGCCAGACCATCACTGCTCTCAAACCTCCGCCCACTACTGTCACCATTCACCTGAGACAATGTGCACATGAGACGCACGGCATTGGATACGACTATCGTCTGGTGGAAGCCGTCGGTGCTACTCCTTCTGTCGCAGCAGTGAGGCGCACTCGGGCATCAATTTTCCGAGACTCGTCCATTCAGGTCTCTGGCGCTAGTCAGGGACGTCAGGCTAGCCGTCGTTCTAGTCATGCAACTAGCCCGTTTGCCCACATCGAGAGATCACGTTGCCTGAAATCAACGATACACATTGTCGTCCGCTTTCTCCCATCGAGCTTAGCTCGCCAAATCAGCCTTACCTTACTAACCCAGATGCTATTCGGCGTTCGTCTGCAAAACGAAATCTACGAGCCGTGGAAGGACCACTACATCAACTACGACTCGCTCAAGCGACTTCTGCGGGAGAATGTCGTGCCCAACGAGAACGAGGAGTGGTCTGAGTCCGACGAGACCCGATTCGTCCAGGCCCTCGACTCCGATCTCGAGAAGGTCTACTCGTTCCAGACCAACATGTACAACAAGCTCTCCGACGCCATTGCCGAGATTGAGAAGCAGATTGTCGAGGTCAAGGAGATCGACCTGGTGAACCTGGAGCACACCATCGAGGACATTCTCGAGAGCGCCCAGCAACTCGAGCACTTCTCTCGAATCAACTTCACCGGTTTCACCAAGATTGTCAAGAAGCACGACCGACTCCACAGCAAGTACTCCGTCAAGCCTCTGCTGCAGGTTCGTCTCAAGGCCTTGCCTTTCCACAGCGAAGACTACTCTCCTCTGATCAACCGACTGTCTGCAGTCTACTCTTTCCTGCGAGAGCAGGCCCCCCAGAGCCAGTCTGCGTCCATCAACGCCAAGCTGTCTTCCTACACCAACGACTCTGACCTCAACTACACCTCTTACAAGTTCTGGGTTCATTCCGATAACCTGATGGAGGTCAAGACCCGAATCCTGCGACACCTGCCCATTCTGGTCTACAACAACCAGAACGACTCCCAGGACTCCGTCGACCCTACCCTCACCTCTCTGTACTTTGATAACTCTGAGTTTGAGCTGTACGAGGGCAAGCTGCAGAAGAACGAGACTTCTCCTTCTCTGCGACTCAAGTGGGCTGGCAAGACCTCTGATGAGGACTCGCAGATCTACATTGAGAAGCGAACCGTCGACCACTCCGTCGCTGGCGGCGATGAGCGACTCCCCATCAAGGAGAAGTACATCTCCGGCTTCATTAACGGCACTTACCACATGGAGAAGACCGTCCAGAAGATGAAGTCCAGTCACGTGCCCGAGTACCAGGTCGAGAGCTACGAGAAGAGCGTTGAGAACATCCAGGATTTCATCCGAGACAACTCGCTGCAGCCCGTCTGCCGAGCTCAGTACACCCGAACCGCCTTCCAGATCCCTGGAGACAACCGAGTGCGAGTCATCATGGACAACGACATTCTGTTCATTAAGGAAGACGCCTTTGACAAGGACCGACCTATCCGAGACCCTAACAACTGGCACCGAACCGACATTGACGCCGTGTCCGACCCCAAGAAGGTGCTGCGAAAGGGTGAGTACTCCAAGTTCCCTTACGCCGTTCTGGAGTTCCGAGTCCAGAACCGACCTGGCGTCGATACCGCCGACACCGGTAACTCTATCATCACCTCGTCTTCCGTCTACCGAAAGCACGGCAAGTGGATCGATGAGCTGACCTCGTCGCATCTGGTCAAGGAGGTGCCCAAGTTCTCCAAGTTCATCCAGGGTATTGCCTCTCTGTACGGTGAGGACGACAAGCTCAACTTCCTCCCTCTGTGGCTGTCTGTTCTTGAGGAGGACGATATCCGAATCGACCCCAAGCAGGCCTTCGAGCAGGAGACCAAGAAGCTCAAGGAGCGAGCCAAGACTGCCGCTGTTCGAGCTCGAACCGCCTCCGTGTCTTCTCCTCGAAAGGGAGCTACCACTCCCGGCGCTTCTACCACCAAGAAGGTTACCATCATGGAGGACGACTCTGACTCTGACGACGACGAGGGCCGACCCAAGAACCGAAAGAGTCTCAAGCACAAGTACTCCATCCCCTTCCTGGGCAACTTTGGCCCTAAGCTGGACGACGCTCTGTCTGAGGACGAGGAGGTTGTTCTTCCCCCCGGCGTTGTCAAGCCCGATGTTCTGATCCGAAACACCGGTCCCGTCAAGGTTGAGACCAAGGTTTGGCTGGCCAACGAGCGAACCTTCAACAAGTGGCTCCACATCACCACTCTGCTGTCCGCGCTTACCTTCACCCTGTACTCTTCCGTGCAGGCTGCTGTGGACAAGTCCGTGGCCACCTATGTTGCTTACACTCTGTTTGCTCTGACTCTGTTCTCCGGAATCTGGGGCTGGTCCACTTACATGAGCCGTCTGCACTACATCAAGCAGCGAAGTGAGAAGCATCTGGACAACCCCATTGGTCCCCTCATCATTGCCGTGGCTCTGTTGTTGATTCTCATTGTCAACTTTGTGGCTACCTACAAGGCTGTTGGTGAGCCCGTTCCTCTGTGGAACTAGAGGCTGAGGAGAGAAGAAGAGGTGACGAAACGTACAGTATAGGACGATGAATCTTTTAATAGTTAATAATAGTTTGTGTTTGACAGAAGTAGAGAGGAGCGGGGGTTTTATGGAGCCGTCCTGAGGGGGAGGGGTGATGTACCTCATACAAGTAGGAGTGTAGCCGAAGTCTCTCAACTACAGCAGTTCTCGTCTTATTAGGTGCACTTATGAGATGGTCACTTCACAAGTTGAGCTTTGATGGGTTCAAATACGTAGCTGAACGGCTGTTGCGATCGAAGTCTCAAGAACCTGTGGGTGGCTCATTGATCGGCTTTGGTGTACACCGGCTAAGCGACCTCAGCAGTTGACGGCGTCCGTGTTTAAGCAATAGAGACACTGGAGAGATAAACCAGTAGATGAGATAGATTGAGAAGACGTATATTACATTACAAAAGTGTCGAAGTTCTCGTTGGCGGGCCCCCGTACGAGTAATTGTCATGACCTACACATCTGTACTAATACTTGACATTAGTTAAGGGATAGTTGAGAACTTGTTCAGTCTCACAAGAGGGCGTAACGCCACACTGACAAACATGTATCAATGTCTATAGAGTGTTCTTATAGTACACTTGTGTAATTCCTTGATTGTTCGCCGGACCATATCCGTCACGTGACCGCTTACTAATCAATCTACCTCTCTTCCCTTCCCCAACGTCTTACATAACCACCCCAAGCCTTGCTCAGCCCAGTTGTCTCAGCCATAACCTTGTGCGCCTCGTTGAAAAGCAAGCCTAGTGTGAGAACACAATCGAACCACCTTTTGGGATGCTTACTAATCCTCAATTGGTCCGGAAAAATGAGCTGACGTAATTTCAGACCACCAATTACCCATTGATCGCTTAGACAGGCTAGAAGTGGCCCAATTGAGCGTTTAAAACAGTTCCGTCGAAAAACGTGCAGCCATGTTCGAGAAGTCCATCGACTCAAAAAGCTGCATGTAGGGCACGTGGCCTCTGGTATGGTCTGAAGTGGTCGAACTGAAATTTCGAAAGTGTCAGAATGATCCACCAAGCCTGCTGACTGCAACCTCGTTGTCCGTTTCTCTCTAGCCCCTCTGGAAGACGAATTGCAACCCATTTATTCGGACAGCCACTAAATTTAGCTCCACCTGCTTCAAGCGCATGAGTGGATCGAAAGGTGTGTTAAAAAGACCATTACTGAACCGATAGGAATGGTAGGAAAATGGCCCCAGATGTAATTGACTGCGGAGAACTGATTAACGTGTCCAAATCTGTCAAATCTCACTCCTAATCGCCTCAATGGCGCCATTTATAGGATGTATTTTTTGACTGCATCATTTTAGGCTCTGCTACATAACCTTGTGTGCAACCCCAACTTGTCGGATGTTAGCAAAGGGGCATTCTTGTTCGGAATAGAAACACTGTTGTTGTTTCATGTGTTTCATCGTATGCAATTGAGCGTATATGAGGTCTTGTATCTGTGTCCTCATCGACCTGACTCATCAATTCCCCTTGTAGGAAAGATGCATGTTTTACGCACTACGATCTCGATTACGATGCGACGACGTTCACAATCCGGTTGCCCGGTCAATAATATTTAACTAAAGCACATTCAAGAGCGAGTAGCTTAGAGCTCACCGGACTTGTCGATGGAGATCTTAGCTCGGGTGGCACCGGAAGAAGAGCCGAAGGTCTCGATCTTCTTGACAATGTCCATACCGTTGGTGACCTCACCGAAGACAACGTGCTTGCCGTCGAGCCAGGGGCAGGGGACGGTGGTCACGAAGAACTGGGAGCCGTTGGTGTTGGGGCCGGAGTTGGCCATGGACAGAAGACCGGGTCGGGTGTGCTTGGCCTCGAAGTTCTCATCGGGGAACTTGGCGCCGTAGATGGACTTTCCGCCGGTACCGTTGTGTCGGGTGAAGTCACCGCCCTGCAGCATGAACTGGGGGATAACTCGGTGGAAGATGGAGTTGGCGTAGCCAAAACCCTGCTCACCAGTGCAGAGAGCTCGGAAGTTCTCGGCGGTCTTGGGGACAATGTCGTTGTAGAGCTTGAACTCGATTCGGCCGAGGGGCTGGCCGTCAGCGGAGACGTCAAAGTAAACCTGGTTGGACATTTTGTTTGTTGGTTTGGGGGGTGATGAAGAAGAAGAAGGGTTTGTGCACAAACAGAGGAAGATGTATACAGGCTAAAGTTTGCGCTCATCGGAAATAAGGTTCGGGGTTCTATGAGTTTCCAGAGGTGTTGGGGAGAGGGTGAAAGGGGGTGTTTCAATGATCAGAATGTTTGAAGAGTTGTCGACATGAGTAATTGAGACTTGCTGAGCCGATTGCCTTTTCCCCCACGTCTCTAGGACCAGTATAACCGGACTTAGAGTGGTCAGGCATCAGGCAAGGGTTGCAGCCTCTTGCCTATTTGGGAAAAGACCACGACGACGGTGACATGGCTTTGTGGGCGGGGGGCAAATAAAAAATCGAGGTGTAGACGTGGCCAATTGATTCGTGGCCATGTGTTTGTGTCCGTTTGGTTTCAATTGGCAATGGTGGCAATTGTACACTTTCTAGATCGGCTGTTGGGATGTGTGTCGATGAGTAGCTACCAGTATTATCAGTATAACCAATGTCGGCACATGTGCAAGTGATTGTGGTGCAACAGCAACAGTATCAGCAGCGGTGGAGTCGGTCGACAGAAGAGCTGGTGTGATTGATGGGGCTGAGCTGAATTGACAGAGCTGACTCGATTGAGCTGACGGAACTGATATGAGTGGTTTGTTCCTGTTGGTGGCAGTGCTAGGGTCAGTGGCAATGCCAGACGGTCAGAATGACGAGAACAGAGACGATGGAACGGACAGTGAGTATGAACAGAAGCAATTGACGGTATTGACCACTTCAGAAGAGCCGAGCTGCGTCTCGTGGCTAGGCATGGTGTGTTCCGTTGGCACTGCTGACCTGAGAGGAGAGATCTGTCCCCAACGACAACCACAGTGATGCCAGCGAAGAGCGAAGGGTCAGTATCCGACATTGAGAGAAAGTCTCGTCTGCTTCGATTGAGCTGGACCGAGCTCGATTGAGTGGCATTCCGTGCCCAATGATCTCGGTGACTTGTTGGTACCTCGGCTTCTCGACACTGAACAAACTGCTGACCGAGTCATAATGGGGCTCACAGAGGTTGACGGTGTAGTGGGGGGGGGG
>ULGS01000006.1:826272-1011846 GCA_900519055.1 Yarrowia galli | reverse complement strand
GGACTGCTCAGGTGCTTCTCCCTATGGCTGCCATGTTTATAAAGTGTGCCATGTATACCAGGCCGTTGTTCTTGCCATCGCTACTCACCGCCTCTATAACACCACATCAATTGAACGACTAAACCTCACAATCGTGATAACTCCGGTACCAATAGAATCTACTCAGTCGTCTGACTTTAATGGTACACCTTTTACTCTTCTACCACCACTATTAGTTCCGTTATTACATCCGTCTTACCCACATCATCGCTTACATAATCAATCCTTCCACGAAAGCAGATCCCGAAAAGCCGAGAAATTTAGACACTGCAATCCAGCTTGTGCCCTCCACCACCTCTATAGATTCTATCTAGACTTCTTTCGACAATTTCCGACTCCGTAAAACTCGCCACTAATTTAGTTGTCCGTACCTATTTGGAACTTTCCCCTTTGGGAAGGGTTAGGACTGTGCTGGATACGGGAACATCCCAATTGGGACGAAAGGGTGAACCTTATTGCACTAGTCCGTATTGGTCAGGGTTAGGGTCTTTACTCTATTGGGCGTAAATGTTCTGGAAGGGTGAAGTGCGGTATAAATGTGTGGGGAATATACCTTAAACTGGAGCGGGCTAAATATCTGTGGATATTGGGGGGATGAGTAATCGGACTGTACCATTGAGACCGTCTCATTTTAAGCATCATGTCAGTACCAGTATCGACCTATTTCTGGTAGTTTTCGAGACTTGAATCCTGACGAACCGCGTACAAGCCGTCGCCAGGAATTAGGGGACGTATAGAATGGTATGACTGCTTTTTGCAAACTCGTGATTCGTTCCAAAGACTTATATGAACACGTATGTATCTCGCAAGCCCAATCACATGTTACTAGCGGTTCATCGGAATGTTTCAGGCGACATTATGATGTGCTAAGTTGTAGGGTGAGTGTTGGTGAGACAATAGTGCGGGGAGTCGTGGGGAGATCTGGAGAGGGAGATTTAAGGGTCTGGGTCGTATTGCAGATGGTGCTATTGTTTTGTGTGATATTTTCAGCTATTATTTCTCTGAAATTACTGTTTAATATCGCTTAATTACGGTTTATAAATGTTCATTTCGGCTAATTAATGCATGCTGATAATGGTGGTAATTGCCACAATGAAAATGGAGGAGAATGTGTCACACGTCAAGAGCCCACCGCAACGGTCTAGACGAACAATTGTATCCACCTTTTACCCCGCTTTTTCACTAGCGTGGAACGTTGTGACAACCGCCGTTCCTTGGCGTCGCGACATACAAGTATCGACTAGACCGAGCTTGGCACGTCACAACAGAGGAGTTCAGAGGTCACCTGACTTGGCAGGCTTGGCATTACTCATGATTACTGGAAGATTCAGGTGTTTTGAAGGCACTGTCTTGGCCAGAGGGGTTGCGGATGTTGTATGGCTTGTGTTATACGTGTGCTTTCAATACATCTGTTAGTGCCGTTCTATGAGTCGAAAAGGTGGGCCATTGATGCAGTTCTATTGGTGGATCATATCAAGAAGCAAGTTGAATCAAAGGGGCTACTTGTACTGGTGCAGATCGTTCCTGTTCCTTCCGATGCAGAAGTAGTGCAGTGCTGTGGCATCGTTTATTGTAGCTACAGTACTGGTACATTCCATCGGTTACTCTGTGTCAACCACAGGCAAACGTCAATTCCAGTCAATAGACGAGTACTCGAAGTGTATGCGTCTACTTAGACCAGCCCTTTGTCAGTTCATTGTTTCTTCATGCCAACTTCACCAATTGACTTGTTCTTGCTCCCCTTTGTGACATAAAATAGAAGAGCTTCAATAAAAAGACTGAAGAGTCTCAACCAAGCCTGTAGTGAGCAGTTTACAAAAGAGTTGTAGCTTAATTCGCGGAGTCTTCTAGACGAGTACTGTAGGCTGACCAACATTCTTTATATCACGACTTCCTTACAATACTTGGACAGCCATCTCTGCAGTGTATGATCTGATCAAGGGGCATCTTCAAAATGCACCGAAGCCATGGCAACAACAGCATACCACACGACCGCTCTGTAAAAGAGGTTGTAATGCCATATGTACTTGCCAGAACAGTGCTTCACGAACTCCGCTGGGCCTCCACATAGGCATTCCCTCTTAAGCTATAGAGCTCTACTTGGGGGTGCTGTATGAGACACTAAGTACGATACATTCATATGGCACTGAGATAATGGCAATGTGCTTGTACTACTCCTCCAGCCTGTCCGTTCATCCTTCACAGCAGCAGTCTTCAGTCATCCCTATAATATCGCTGGACAAGACACCACCTCGAGACATCAGTATCTGTAGAGCACATGTCATCACCCTTAGAATCATGAGCAGCTATCCCACAGCGACGAAAACGGTACCATCCGACTCCTGAGATCCCCCTGACACTAACAGAGCTACCCAAATTCTCGTTCAACTCTCATAAGCCCCTCTGGTCGCCAACGATCGCAACAGCATCATCTCGAGTCCCAGTTCCCAACTAGCTACTTGACCACACCCTTAACTAAGTTGTTAAGAAATAAACCTTCAACACTAACTCAACCGCTGTCGTATGTCTCAAACACAGATTCCATTAAGCATATAAGCATAAGACGACGATCTACAATACGATGAAACTCAAGACATGATAAGCTGAATATGATTACGAGGAGAAACGGAGCCCAACCTCTTGAATACAATTTGGGACGCCAACCAGCAAGTCTCGCTAATGTCGCTCAACTCACTGTCGCTCTTCCCCCGGGGTTAAATAAATATCCAATTGCCAACTGATTATTAATGCTCAGCCGACGCAGTGACAGTTCTATATGCTCTGGTCTTACTCGCTGACAGACTTGGTCTGCTCCAGGTGGCTGGGAGAGCCCTTGCCGTCAGTGAGGTTCTCCTCCATGTCCATGGGGCCGGTGCCCTTCTTGGCCATGTCGGGAATGTAGAATCGCAGATCGACTCGAGCAATCAGGTAGAGAATGTTGGCCAGAGCCTCGAACAGACCAAAGGCAAGGTAGAGACACACGGGCTTGAAGATGCCGTTCATCTCACCGGGGACGGCCTTCTCCTCAATGAAGGTAGAAGCACATCGCATGGCGGTACCGGCAGTCAGCAGAATGGAAGAGGCAAGAATCAGCATGATGTTGGAGGTCATGGAGGGAGCCTCGGGGTGCTCAGCAGACTGGACAGGCATGATTCGGATAGCATGGCCCTTACCGTCAGCCTGGTCCCGGTAGATGGGGGGAGGAGGAGAGGTGTAAGAGAAGGTGCCGAAGGACTTGATCCAGGTGGGGGACACGGTGGTGACGGGGCCTCCGTGCTTAGACTCCTTGTTTCCGAGGAAGGCAAGAGCACCGGGCTTGAACATGTATGCCAGACCAATGATGGGCAGACCGCAGAACGCAATCAACATGGCGAGAATGGAAGCGGCTCGCACGACCTTCTTGCACATGGTGTAGTGCTTCTCATCAATGTAGTAGAGGTAAGGCACGACCTGGGCGACAATGGCCATGACAAGGACACCGATGACGAGAACGTAGATAACGTTCATAGCAGCGTTGAACCACGAAGAAGATCCAGTCTCGGGATGTCGGGCGGTGAAGATTCGATGGGCGAGAACAACGTTCATAATGTTGACAATGAGGACGGAGGCAATGTTGAAGACGAGGGAGGCAATGCCGACATTGAGTCGGGTCACGTCCTGGGACCAGCCGAGACGCAGAGCAAAGCCAATGACCTGGAAGAGACCATAGATACCGAGACCAAAGGAGAGGTAGAACTTGTGGCCCTTCATTCGGTCACGTGCCCAGATGTACAGGTGTGCGATGGCGATGATGGAGAAGACGGCAATAAAGACACCGCAGGGGGCGTAATCCTTGGAAGTAGGGTAGTCACCGAAAATGGCGGCCTGGGTGGTCATGGCGTACTTGACCACGTTTTCGGGAATGTCGTTACCAATGTAGAACTTGGTCTTGGCCAGCATCTTGGAAATTCCGGTTCCCACGGCGGCGGTCTTGGGGATCTCGAGAATGCTGAGAATACCGGTCTGGTAGGGGTTCTCTCCGGGCTTGGCCATGGGCAGAGGGTTGAGGGCACCGATGAGGGTGGCGAGTTCGGGATGCTGCTTGCCATCCTTGGGCAGCAGGGCCATAAGAGGGGAGGCCATGGTGATAGTGGTTGGTTGTGTTTGTGTTTGTGTAACGAGAAGTTGTATGTGTCTGTGTCTGCGTGTAACAGAGGGCGCTGGTGGAAGTGTCTGGTTGTGTGTGGCCTGTCTGGTCTGTCTGTGTCCGTGTGAAGCAGTCTCTGACGTGTAGCTTCTTGTAGTTGCGACTATAACAGAAGGGCTGGGTCTGGAAACGCACTCTTATATGTACTTGGGGAGAGCTGGAGCGGTGGGCGTGACATGGCCCAAGTTGTTGTTTCCTAAAGAGCAGCTAATACAGTATAAAGGGAAACTTTAATATGAGATGGGGGTCACTCTAGAATAGCCGGGAGATGTCGCACCGAGAAGTTAGGGGTACTATCAGAATCGTCTCAATGGGATGAATCGAATGCCGCCTTTAGAATTCCGCTACCACCTCTTCTCCCCACTCTATCCCCATCCTCATCCAGAATTAAACTCCCCTTGTTCGACCTCCACCTACCTTGGCTTGGCACAGACCCCACACTAGTTTGAGCCTTGTTTCGATGTTGCAGGGGTCATGTGATTTCAGGGAAAAGACACAAACGCAGATTTGACCGAAATGACCGAAATAATTGCTCTCAAACACCTACTCCGTGTCGTAGTCTTGTTCTGTCCACATTATCCTCCCGTTCAAATGTTGCACTTTTTTTTGGGTTGCGTTTTGTCTTCTGCAAAAGTAGATGCAACAGGGAGCCAAACACAAAAGCTTATATCTACGAGCTGGTGCATGCACAGCATAGAGTATGTACTCGTACACACTTTGAGAGTAAAGGGGGCTATTTCCAGAACGACGTGTATGTGTCTATACGTAATGAACGAAAAGGAAACATTTAGTCACGACGACAAATAACTAGCACCTTCTAAAATAGCCCGGAAATAGTCCGCCAAACAAACAAGGGTATTTGAACGACAGGATTTGACATGTGTCAGTGTCAAGTGTCAGAAAACGTTTTCGTCGGGGCTACCAGAATATATTCCTGAGCTGACCATAGGTGTACTCCGTCAATACAAATCGCTTGTCCCAAATCCGCTTGTTCAGCCTCACGTATGAGACACAAAGAAGATATCGCAAAACCAAGCACACACAAAGTACAATGTTCACGGCAATGTATAGTGGGGTTAAACGGCTGTGGAGATTGTCTTCGGTCGGAATAGTCGGTTGAAGAGTGAACCGAGGCTGGGCGTTTTCTGTGCCGAGAGTCACGTGACCGGATTTACCCTCGATTTATCCGGATTTTATCCGATTTTTCAGAGACTGAGAAAATACCAACCATCGTCGGTGGTAGCTCCTTCCTCTATCCTACGTCCTACCCAATAAAGTGGATCTGCCCTTTTGAGACGCTGGGGGAACGACTCACGTGCCGGTGTTTGAATTAAGGTGTGGAACCTTAAAATTTACGGAGGGTAACTTTTGCGGCAGGTAACGTCTTGCTCTCAATTAAGTTGTGTGTGGTGGAAGGGCGGTTTTGTGCGGGGTTAGGGGGGGGTGCAGCGAGTGAAATTATCGCATCACAAGCATGCCCTAACCCTACAATCGTCCTAACCCTGTTTCTACTGTAATTTTCGACCCCGTTCCAGTCCTAAAACACCCACATCTCCAGCCCTCGTAAAATACACCGCTTATTCTCCAACGCCAAGATGTGGGGTTGTCTCCATGCAGTCAGACGTTCGACAAACCCTAACCCTAACCCTGGACGTGCATACGCCGAGACCTCCCTGGTGGTGTGACCGGGTGACAATGGGTTCTCCTAATTGGGCGGTCCGATTTGGTTGCCCGATTAGGCAGTATAAGTCATTGCTGGAATTAGGGCTTGTATAATTGTTGACCGCTCGAATATTATTCAGCCTGGTGAATATATACCTGCCCCCAATTGACACCGTTAATTACAGGTCTAAGACATGGGCAGATTAACTCTTTGAATTTGAGACCTGAATTAAGGGAGAAAAAGCATATAATATCTGACTGCCTTTAGTGTGTAAGTTTTGGGTGTGTGCGATGAGGGAGGATTTGAGATTCTGAGAGGTGCTAAAACTGGTGAAGGCAAGGGGGTTTGGTTGGTGTCACGTGATCAGAGGTTTTAGTAGACGCCGAACACCTGATTAAGACTTTCCCCGGGTCGATCACGTGACTTAACGCCGAAACACACCGTTCTGTGTCTTCCCCACCCCATGCATCTCTGCCAAGAAAGGATCGACACTCTGGAGGGCTGGTTGTCTGGGGTAATAAAATAGCAATCAAGGAGCAAGCAGTATCTGGATACGTGTTTGCGGTGGTGCAACACGGGGTCCCATTAGCCGTATTCGAGTACTCGTTCTGTAGGTCCTTTATACGTCTTCTGGGGGTGTTCTTTTGACATGGATGCCGCTAGACGTCATATAGTCGATGTATGCGGACAGGGTGTGGTTTTTAGTATGATCCAGGTATTCTCTTAGTAAGCTGAAAGTTGGATGATGTGGTTGACTGATTGTGCTCAGATATGGTCTTTTCCTCGTAATTGTCTCTGTTATAACTATTCTTCTATACCTCTGCTAGATACCACCTTACAATACAACGTTACGTGTATAACAAGACGTATCATAGACATAAGTTTTGACGTTGCTAAACTTGCGGATAGAGCTGCAAAAACGCTGCGAAAAGCGCTTTTTTACTGCCTTGACTGCACTGCAACTAAACGTGTGTCCAACGTGCGTTTTTCCGCTTCTCCAAGGCACGTTTTGTTGAGATGTATGTCTAGCGTCGTAAGTGCGTGATACAAGTGAAGGGCGCGGAAATGTGAGAGTTTTCTTCCAGAAGGTGGTGAGAGAGATAGAAGAACTGATAGCTGACTCAAAACCAGGAAGAATTACAAATGAGCGATTTGAGCTACTTTGCAGCTGTTTAGTTTAGCTGAAGTGGTTTTGGAGATGGTTACAAGTAGACACGAAGGAGTGGTACGAGTAGATTGTTAGAAGATCAAGGCGATGAGATGAATCTTGAAGGGAACCTCAAACCTGTGCAGACACCGTTGCAATCGGTGCAGCTTCATACAGTACCTATGGAATGTGCTTGTTTGTGTTCTTATACGATGTGTTGGGGGAGAGCGCATTACTTGGCAATGCTTGACATTCCCAGATTTGGTTGAGCTTGGATAAGGCTCTACTTCAGTCTAAAGCGCTTGTCACATGAGTCTTAAGCGCATAGTTGGTGATTAGCTAATGGCAAGATATCCAAGTGAGGAATACTGCGAACTTGAACTACCGATAGAGCTCTTAGGGAGACAAACAGCGGAGAGTGTTGCCAGACACGTAGAAGAATGGTGACTTATGAGTCTCAGTCTTCTCTGAGTACAAGTACAAGTCGGTTAGGCTCCACTGTACCTCTTTTGTTCCTAACCCTTAGAGGAAAAGGGTGGAAATCCCACAAACTCCCAACAATGTCCCAACTCAAGTTTTAATTAATTGTAAAGGGCGATTTGAGCCCAAGCTTGAGATTTTTCAGAGGCCACAAAAGGCGCTATACAATGACTGTATCCTTGGGATATTTTGACACGGTGTACACACAGTTACCAACTACACAATGAGACCCCACATTTAGCCAAGGCTGCCGTACAGGCCATTGAATCAAGATTATTCGTAACCCTTACCCTTAGAGAACGAAAGAGGTACAGTGGCGCCTAACCGACTTGTAGTTGGATCCACCTTTGAAAGATCGATGGTCTCAACATTAAGCATGCGGCTTTGAAATGTCCCTACATCGAATCGTAAGGGGGACAGGGTGGGTATAAATAAGGAGTAACTTCAGACACAGACGTCATACAGTGATGAGACTAAAGTCATTGGAAACAGCACCTCCTGGTGACCATTCCGGTACCATCTCTGTCAGTCTTTAGTGAGTGGATCAATGCTGTTGATACTGTGCAGAATACTTACTGCCATAACGATGAGATCAGATGAAACCGTGAAGCTGCAGCATGTGTGCCATCAACACATACCGTATAACACTCTCGTATAGCTCAAATCTCAATCCAAAGAGACCAGGCTTGTGCCGCTAGATCGTGAACTTCTCTTCTGATCCAACCACTGTAGAGCCCTCTTCACCATGTTGACAGCTGCCCTACACACAGTTCATTGTCAAACAGGAGCTTCAGAGAGAACCTGTGAGGCCATGAGCTTTGAGGTTTCCGACTGTACCCCTGATCGTACCCAAAAGAACACAGAACCATCGTGTACCCTTCCAACTCGCTCTGTCAGTCTCTAGTACAAATCTGAAGAGGAGAGGTAGCAGTACGATACACACAGAGAGCTGCTGATGAATAAAAACACTGCGAGAAACCTCAGCCACTGTTCATCCAGTGGTAGACGCCCTCTTCACGTCTCCTCCTACACCTCGTTATCATACCTATCCCTGCAGGACCTCCTTTTTGCTTCAAAACACAGAGCTGTTGCATTATCGTGAGACATTCGGCCGCACAAAGAAAAGCTGTCCGGCGTTTGACAGACCTCTTGTTCCAGATGTTGCTTGTCCCTGTAATAATTTTTCCGAAGCCCGCCGCCGCTCTCCGAATACGTACACTTTGTGCATGCTCCTTGTATGCACATGCAGCTGTACAAACGCATGGCGTGTGTGTTCTGTTCGTACTGTACCCCCCATTTTGGGAAACTTACAAACAGAGAGGAGTAGTCGATTATACGTGAAGATATTCATTTCAGGGGTTTTAGTCGGTGTGGCAGGGTGCTGGGGTGGGCACGGGTGAGGTGGTGTGTGATTTTGTGATAGTTAGGGTGGTAAGGGTGCTTGACGGGGTTAAGGGTTTTGATAGTCAGTTTGTTTACCTATCTGACGGGAAGTCAGTTATTCTTAGTCATCCAATACTCGATACAAACTGAACTCTTGCCATCTGTCATCAAGACCGCTGGCTAGACACTGGCTACTCCAGACACTAACTAGATACTAATGACAAGGGTTTCACATTCCGTCTAAAGAGAGAGCTACGAGTAGTGCGTTATTGTAGCATGGACTACAACTAGTGGATGGTGCCTGGCACGAATAGATATCAGTAATCAACTGCCAATCGCACTTGAGACTGAAACAAATGGTGCTACAAGGGCTCCCCATGTTCAGTTGTTAGACAGAGGTTTGTGTTTATGATATTGATCCCAGTAGCACTGCACTGCCTCCAAACATGAAGAGTGTATTTACAGTAACAACAAGCACAGACACTTCCGAGATGTTAACTGTGAGGAATGATCAAAAGCTGTTGAAACTCCAGATCTGAACGTGATAAGTCCAAACCTGTTCTCGTTTTATCTACTGTAGGATTCACGGTATCAGATACTCTCTGAAACACTAGCACCAGAACGAACACAACTAAACACCTGGTATACCAGAGTGACTACTAATCGAGAGGAGAGAGACTAACTACTGTCGTGCATCATTATACTGTAACACGATCTAACGCCATTTGAAAACCCGGTGCCTGTACCTTCAGGGTCAGCCCCACTATACAGTAGATCAGTATCAGAGAGACAAGGGTCTACTGAGGCACCAATTGCTACACTGGTGGCATCACCTGGGATCCACCCCGATGGTACATTTCAATGTCGAATGACAAATCAGTAGCACTCCGTCATTTTATGGGGTATCGACTGGCTCCAAGTCATCCTGAGTTCAAGTATGTATCATGTCTCTCCCCCAATGCTCACCTCACCTGGTACCGGTACACCAACTAGTGATTCCACGGGAACGCTTCTGAGCAATACAATGATAACCCAGACACAAATGGACCAGGGGAGAGAAATTCGAAGTCCCCTTGCAAGAATTCCAGCTCTCACGCCGTTTAGATGAACCTCTTCCTTCTTCTCAACAACGTCACTTGCCAAACTCCAAGCGGCCCCTTCAAAGCAGGCCAAAAACAAGCCGACAGTTCCCCGGACATCTCCGACCTCACCAATAAACCAATCACAGCTGCCTCCTTGGCAAAAATACAACATCTCTCGCCTCTTAGTCATCAGATACGGAGTCAAAAAATGGGGTCATCCCGGGTTCGAACCGGGGTCACCTGCAAATCATGATTGTGTAACAACCACAGGATGCTTCAGAACGACCCGAAGCAGGCATACTACCTCTATACTAATGACCCGCGGTTGAAAACCAAATTTTCGTTGGACGCTTTTGTGTCTGAAAATAGCGAAATATTCGCGCGACGATTTCAGACGCTACAGGGGTCGCATCGAGACGGGGAAAGAAGTGCAGTAACTGTCTTGATTAGGGCTACCCGGCTATCAGCGTTATGTTCAGATAGCACAATCTGAAGTACCTCGAAACACCTCTTCAAGTGTTCAGAAATTTAAGCTCGCCACAAACCCCCAAATAAGCTCACTGCATAATGTTCTATTTTTGGGTTGGGGCAAGATGAAATGGGCTGATGCGGCCGGAGAACAAGGAGATTTCGAAATCACCGGATCGGGAAGGGCTAAGGATAGAGATCACGTGATGGGTGTCAGATGACCTGGATCACGTGGTATTCACGCCAATCATCGCTTGCTGTCGATTTTAAAGGCTAGCGATATTAGGTTGCGGGGTTGGTGACGTCATTTTCAGGGGCAGCTCAGAACTTGATGTAGAGACGAGATGAACCAATTTGAGGGCTGTCACGGGAGTCACAAGATCATGAGGACTCAAATGATATGTTGAAATGTGTGTTTTAAGGCGAAATGACGGCAACTGGCCAAGATCGAAGGTTTTGACTAAGAGTTGATAATCTTGAGTTCTGGAGGTTCTCTGACAATGGAGATCTTGAGTCGCTGAAACGTCGCGGATAGTTCCGATTGAAAGCTCCAGCTCTGGTGATTCCATCGGTTTACCTTGTACGGCTATATCTTCATCACCGCTCAAGTCTTAGTCAGCACTTCGTTTCATCAGCCCCAAAATTGACTTCTTTCGAAGTTCTACAAATGACAGCTATTAGAACGCACAGAAACTGCTTCACAGTGTTCTCTGTAGCTCAATCAACACCTGAGTCCACCTCCTCTTCGTCTTTTACCTCTCAAAGGCCAATTACTCGGTGTTGAGTCGTTTCTCAGTTCATAACTTGTTACTCGCTAATACGGACTCTTAGACGGCCCGACAAGAACTCTCACTCTAACTAAATGATCACCAACAGTCCCAACATCTCCCCTCAGCTCCTTAGCTTGTTATATTACTCATTGTTACATGTCTCACAATGTTGAAGGTGTCAACACATCAACAATTGACAATGTTGCAATGCTCCGATTGGGTTGAAACTTGTAACTGTAGCTCTTATTACCATCATCTACAGCCTTTCAGAAATCCACCTCTCTATCTCTTCTATAGCGACCACAATACTCACCTCAACTTCTCATGGCAAACCTCGGCTATAACTTTATCCATTTCAATTAGGGGTAATAGAGTCATTACGAAGGTGACCAGAAGTGATTCAAAGCAGTAATGTAGAAATACTGGTCTATAATTTTGATCACGTGACCACCTCACCACCACCCACATCTCTTCTACAGCAATCCTCCACACCCATATCCCCTGCTACCACTTCCCCCACTTGCCCTAACCCTAGATTATGCACCACCTGCACTAAACACTGCCCATCACCATCACTTTGTTGCTAAACATCTACACACCATGAACTCGACGACCAGTGCTCCGATCGACTCGGAACAAACGGCTCCTCCCCCGGACGCTCCTTGCGAGCGCACTCCTCTTTTGTCCGGCGCTTCTCGACCTCACAGATTCTCCTGGTGGACTCACGACTCTCATCCATGGTTTTGTGAGATGCCCAAGTACCTGCTGATGGTGGTGGCGGTGGTGCTTTTCTTGGGAACGGTGCGAGGTTCGATTCTGGGCATTCACGACCTCATGGACAATACCACCATGGTGGTCAAGGATACCAAGATTGTGGATCTGATAGGAAAAGACGGAATCGAGGTGGCAGTGCGGGGCCAGCTGCAGATGGACTTTGAGGTGGTGCAACATGACATTTCGCGGTTTCTGATCAAACAGGGAGCCAAGCTGTTGGATCACGTGATCGTCCAACCCACAACCATGAACATCACTCGAGTGACCTTCCCCAACGACACTCTGCCTATTTATGAACAGGTGACTCTGGTGGACGTTCCCCAGCTCTACCTCAACACCTCTCCCAGTGCCTCCAACGACATTGACACTGTGGTGACTCTCCATGATTACGATGCCTACACTATTGCTCGTCTTGGAGAACTCATGTTGGCTGGCACTCCCTTCACACTTTCGGGAACTGCCCAAGTCAGTCTTACCCGAGGCTGGCTCAGATTGGGAAGTTATCAGATTACTTCCCAGCAGACCATCAACCAGGATATCGACCAGGAAGACTTTGTGGACTACAAGCTGAAAGGGATGAGAGTCTTTGGAGAAAAGGGCAAGCTGTCCGTGGACGCCAAGGTGGGTCTCAAAACGACGCTCATTGACCAGCTCGATTTTCCCGAGCTCAAATGGGATCTATTCCACAAACGATGTGCGGCAGATTTGAGCGCCGGTAACAGCAGGAAGATTGTTGTGGGCCAGCCTGAAGGCGACTACGTTATTGTGGGTAAAGCCACTAGTCCCGCTTTCCACCTGCGCAAGGGTGAGAACGAGATTCAGGTGAGAGTTGACATGAAGGAAGGAGGAGAGGTGTTGGAGGAGTGTGATGATGAAGAGGAGCAGGAGCCAGAAGAGCCTGAAAGACGACAGATTACTGGGTTTGGCAAGAAGTACTTCTCTACTTCCAAACCCGAACATCAGTCTGCTCTTACCAGCAAGAATGACAACTACAAACAGCGACTTTCTACTCTCGACAAGATCATGACCACTTTTATCAACGGCAACTCGTCGCTCTACAACACTCATCTGTCTCCCCAGCAGCCCAGACTCCCTGGACCTCTCACGGACACTCTGTCGCACTTTTGGGCGCTTCTGGACTCTCCTGGTCTTGATCGACAGGAGTCCCTCCTTCGAAACATTTCGTTCACCCACGTTTCTCTTGCTTCTCTTTCTTCTGGAGCTGTTTTCATCGATGCTGATGTTGAGACAACCATTCTATTGCCTCAGAACGTCCAGATCCAGACAGAAATGCTTCCCTTTGAGGTCCGAGGAGTGAACGACCTGTACTACGAAGGCAAGCTCTTTGCTCGAGCTCATATCCAGCAATGGCATGACTGTGAGTCGTTCCAGGGTCTCGAGGGATCTCAGACCATTTACAACGTCAAGGTGCAGGCCAAGAACGTGCCTGTGGAGGTCATTGACACGACCATCTTCCGCAAGGTGGCCAGCAAGCTGCTCTGGGCCGGCTCCGTGCCTATTCTGTTCAACGCCACCGTTGATGCGTTGGTGGAGACTACTATTGGCAACCTGACTCTTGAGGGAATGAACATTCTCAAGGAGACGGAGCTGAACAAGTAGACGGTCTGCAGGTACCGTCACACCCAAGATACCCTTTCGTATATTCCATAGCTTATAGATTGTTTATTTATGTATTGTAGTTGCAGTTGGTGTAGTAAACATCATCATTCAATTAAATAGAAATGGCTAGAAGAGCAGCTACTACCGCCAGGGCAATAGTAGTCTTCTGAACCGAGTCAACAGCTCCATTGGCCTGAGGAGGGAAGGGGTTGAAGATAGAAGTAGAAGAAGTTGATGTTCCGTTGATTCTGGGGTTCTTTCCCATGAACTGAGACACAATGCCTCGCTTTGCCACCACAAAGTCCCGGGGCTCATCGACGAGCTTCTTGGCCTGAGCAAGACTCACCTGTTGGTTTTCCCAGTCAAAGACCACGTAGGCAGATCTCAGGAATGCTCCTCCGAGAGTAAATTCATGAGTGCCATCGATAGGAACAGCTCCAAAAATACAGAGCTTTCTGCCCTGGTTGTCACGGGCCTCTCCGCCATTTCTTACCAGAGGGTTGATGAGATCTGCGAGAGGTACCTTGATGGACCCATGTCCAAATCGGAAGGTAATGACCCCGGTAGGAGCAGGCTGGTCGCAGACAATGGTGTGCTGAACCGGGTGCGGTCGTTTTGAAAAGTTGGAAACGATCTTGTTGTAAACTTGTCGAGGAACATGCATCTGTTCAGCCCCTGTGTCAATATGGTAGATACCAGGGTGGGGGTAGGTGTAATCGCCGACAGAGACAATTTCACTCTGCACTCTGTACATGTTCCCTGAGACAATAGGGACAGTGTTGAGTTCGCCTTCAAATCGGCTCTTATCGTAGCCTCCAAAGGTGATGACTCCAGTTCGATCTTCTCCAGCCATCCAAGTGGAGAAGACAGTTGAGATGTCTTTGGTATCTCTCAGTTTGTCAGTAAATGAAGTGTATTCAAAGCCAGGCTGGCTTTCTAAAGCAGGCTGGCTTTCGGAAGCTGGCAGGCCTTCAAAACCGCTTCGAGAAGACGATGATTCTGAAGGCCCCATTCCAAAGGTTCCCATTTCCATCTCTGTTTGAAGTCCCAGACCCATGAACTGTTCCGGAACAGCGATGGAACCAATAGAGAGGGTATCTTGAAACCAGTAACCCCCAACCTGGGTTCCATCCCCATAGCCCATTGCGAAGTACCTCTCTGTCTGTGAGTAAGTCGACGAGTTCGTCTGGTCGAAAGATCGTACCAACCCAGTACTCGACGCTGGCACCCAAGTATCTGCTGAGCCTGTATCCAATGCCAGGGTAACCTTTTGTGCCGGAGTGCCGATAGACACTTCGATGGTGTTAAAGTTGCGGTCGTTGTTAAGAGTATAGCTCAGGGGAGCTTCTAGAAGAGCCGCCGTGGCCACAGAAGCGAGTGTGAGTAGTTGGATCATCTTGTGGAAGGCTGTGAGGATTGTGTGGAAGTGTTGTTTGTGGTTGATTCATATTGTCGGTCGGTCCTTATATATGTGTTTTGAGCCTCTGATCAAAAACTACTGTGAGGTATCTATGGTATCCTGAAGAGGTAGTTCTTGAAACATAAAAATTCAGGTACAGGAACAGATATGCTTCAAAGAAGACAAAGACTTAGCATATCAGATCTCCTACTGAGTCCATAACTTGCCTGTATGTGTCAGAATACGTCTACGATACCACCTACACAAGGCATTTCAGTCCTCAGAATCACTCAGGCTATCGAGGCCAACAAAACGTCTTCAACCTAGGAAACATCAACCGTGTCAATTGTTCTGTCTTACTGTCTCGCAAATATTCTGTACCACATGGGATCCACAGTGCGTGTCTATGGTATCCCCATTAGGTAACTTCTGGGGTGCATATCCGGAACCTTGATAAGAGGATGCAAGGAAGAAGAGATGATGGACTGTGATAAATGACGGTTGGGGCTTATATTTGGCAAAAAAAGTAGTGGAATCAATTCCGTTGGCCATACAGTGGGCACTGACAAGCTTCTCCTATAGTTCTGACGCTCTGGAGGCCACGTTCTACGGGATGGTACGTGTAGGAGCTATGAAGTAAGACAATATTATAGTGTTGGAATGAGCTCAAAAATAATGTCATGCGACAGATCTATGAAACAAACAAGCCACATTCATTCTATTGTTACAATGATCTCGTGTTTGGGGCTGGCTGAAACATTCTTCGGGCTTCCTCGCGTTGAGGCGGGGCTTCGAGAAGTATTGCAGATGGGTCGGTGCTACATGAAATACTGTAGCCAAAGTGCTACGGTGAGAAAGCATCCTAAACACGAAAATCTCGGTCTCCACATTAGAGCACATAAGAACACACCCGCCTGTCCGTATACCCCCTTGCTTATAGTACTGCGATCCCTTTCTCTTTGTGTTGTGTAGTATTAATTATACATCTGACCCCTTCGGCCGAGCCCTACATTCTCCCAGCCCTACCTCTTCGTAGCCTTACCTCCCTCCTTTGTCCTACCAGCTGGAATAATTACTCTTTTGGACGGCGACAGGAACGGCTCTATGAGTCAGCTGAGAATTGAGAGCGTCGTTAAGAGTCCCCATCTTGGTATGGAAATCAACAGGCTGTTCGGGCTCATTATTCGCAACCTGTGGAAACATTCTAGAGACTATCGGGATCCGTCTGAGATGTCTTGTCATTGTAGACAAGGCCCCCGAAGCTGGGAAATGAACCCGCGACCGTGTGTTGTCTTTGATCACGTGACTCCCTCCTTTCGTGTCGATTGTCACCAGCGTTTGAGGCAGACTGAGCTCTCTGCATCCTCTTCCTGTGCTGATGGGGACTCCAGACCAGAGAACGTCACGTGTTAAGTGCAGTGACATGATGTTGGAGTGTTGAGGGGCATTTCCGGCCATTCGTGACGCCAGGAAGTGTAGAAACACTAGAGAAATGTCCAGTGGAAGAATGAGAAAGACGTAGAGTGTGTTTGTGACAAACACGGCCAAATCTCGAACGAGAAACGTAGCTTTGATTAGTATGATAAACGGTACAATCAGAGGCGAGTTGCGTTTCTTGATTGGTGTTGATGGGTCATCTGGATCGTCGTTCCATTGGCGCACTCTTTCGTTCAGTTCTTCCGTCGCATAGGTCTTGATTTCTGAACCGGCCTTTTTCGCCAACTCAATACCATAGTCCTGGAATGAGTTGTCTTTCAGTAAGAAGTCCATGTGGTTGGGGTGGTAGGTCGTAGGTGGCGGGTGATGCGTGTGTGTTGATGGTATCAGTTGGTCAGTTGGTTTGTGTACCTGGTATCTGTGGTATCTATTGTATCTCTTGGTATCGGTATCTGATCAGTCTGTTATGATTGTTGTGTGTCGTGTGGTGTAGATGTTTATCTATTTCGTCAATGGGAGATTCTGCCCCACTAACGGGTCAACTGGATTTAAGGTTATGTCGTCTGTGTAAGTAGAAATGGGATTATGGGGGGGTTGTATATTGAAGGATGCTCACTTGGTGACGTTGTGTTGAGTTCACGAGAACCAGTGAAATGTCTTCGAGGTCCTACATTTCGATTATCAGTTGAAACGGAGCAAAACTGAGTGAGTTTGAGGGTTTTATCGTTGGACCTCAGACGGCCTTTCGAGAGACAAGATTACGAGTCTACAAACGAGGGCCGTCTTCTACTGCTAGCCATATCTGTACTTCTAGAAAGTCTCCACTTCATATATTACCGTTGATATTCACTATTGTACTAGACTATACTTCTGGTAAACTGTCCGAATCTGTCAGGATCCGTCTAAACTCTCAGAAACTCCTGTCGACAAGGCTTATGAGTCTTCATTTCGAGCTCAGACATGACAATGTTGCATCCTCGACATAGGTAGCGTTTCTGTCTGTTGTTCTCGTTCATAGTGGGAGGGTCGCGTAGCGGTAGCTTGTCAAGTGCTGCTGTTCTGTATTGTGATAGATGACATGGGACTATGGGCCGTGGCCACGTGACTTGGTCGGACATGAGGGCGATTTGGGGCTGATTTGCTGCACATTTCGGTCATGTGGTGTCGCCACTATATATATCTGGATTTGGGGCTGATGGCCAACGTCTACAAGATGATGGAAGAGACTTTCACCTCAATGAAGGGGGGGGCACAAGCTCTTGATAATCGTCCCTACTTGTACGTCAAGTGGCCTATTTAGGCTTAGTTGGGAGGAATCCCATTGTTTAACCAAAAGCCCCATTGTTCTCTGGCTAAACTTACCAAAAAAGCTCACTTGACGCTAATCTAAGGACGATTATCAAGTTCTTGCTCCCTACATCATCAATATTCAAGTAGCTCTACAAAGGTCAGCAGCTATCGAGCCGAGATGATCCGTCTCAGATCAAAAGTTGAATTGTCATCAGTCAGTCGACAACAAGGAGAATAGAGTCGACTGACCGAAAACAGCGATTGTATGTTAGTATGTGATTTTTGGAAGGGTCATGGAGGGCTCCGTCTTGGCCAAAACTAATCAAGAGAGGTGTCAAGGGATAGTTCGACCGCACGCAGTGATACTACCTACTAACATGAACCTCGGCTTGCCAGTTCTAGCTTAGAGGGAGCCGGCCGAGAACGACTATGGCCGGAATCCAAAGGATAGCTCAACCGCACGCAGTGACGCTACCATCTAACATGGACATTTGCATCGTTGTTCCGATCGGGGGAGAAAGGGAAGTACTCACGTAAAGGTGAAGTGCTGATGAAGAAGCAGAAAGCAGTCGAGGGAACGAGGGGGGGGGATATATAGACTGGTTTCTGTCTGTGTGACCTGTCGGGTTATCCCAATGAGGACATCATACCAAACAGGGACCCATATTCTGTATCAAGGGGTGAATCGCTTGACCTGTGGTGTTATTCAGCCTCAGAGAGAACAGGGTATTAAATTGGGTATGCGTACATAGCAGGCACCAGTCGAACGTGTATTTGGAATGTCACATGGTTATTACAGTACTCGTACTGTACGTACTTGTACAGCTCATTCTAGACAGTGTCGGTTATCGATGCAAAGATTTTGGGGCTGACATTACTTGAGCATGCTTGGGACAGTCAGGTTTAGTTGACATTAATACTCAAGATGCATCCAAGTTACTTAGACTTTATGCATTTCTCAAGTACGGTACGACGACCTTACGGAGCAAGGAAGAGGAAGGGTTCGCCAGAATTCCAAAATGGTCTGTGGCAGCAGTCTTGATATGTTTCTTCTCACATGACTGCTTCTGGCTTGTTTGTCTTGTTTTGAGTGTCTTCCAATATTGAGACCTCTGAGTTGGGTGCATATATCCGTGGAGTGCACAAAAACGTGGTCTGTGAAAAACGATGAAATGGCACCTCGGCAACTCTGAAAAACGACTCGCCAGACCCCAGTCGCATCTCTCGCCAATATTCCAGCCACACATCCTCAAATACAAGTACAGTCCAATAAGTCATAATTCATTCAATATACATACATGTTTCGGTGCATGACACCCATTACTTTAGTGTGTAGTCTTTTCGGGTAGAACAGGAGCAGTGCTTTCAACTCACCTGTTTCTCACAGGCTCGCTTAACAACACTCGACCTTGATTCGTCGCACCTCTCTCTCCTTACCCTCGACCTTCTTGAGAGTGACCTCCAGAACTCCGTTGGTCAGCTTGGCAGAGATGTTCTCTTCCTCAACAACGGTGCCCTTGGGGAACTTGATCTGACGCTCAAAGGCGCCATCTCGTCGCTCGTTAATACGCAGGTTGTCCTTCATGTCCTCGTAGGGGTTTCGGAACACTCCCTTGACGGTGATGAGTCTCAGATCAGCATCAGTCTCAACCTCCAGATCCTCGGGGAAGACTCCGGGAAGAGAAAGGTGGATCAGGTACTGCTTCTCATTGTCGTACAGATCCATAGGAGGTGCAAAGGGAGCTCCAGTGGGCTTTGCATCCTGAGTCAGGCTGTTATCATGAGATCGCAGATGAGGAAGGTAAGGTCGCTCAGCGAAAAAGTTGTCGAGTCGGTGCATTTTGTGATTTGGGGGATGTGGAATGTTGTTTTGGTGTCAAATGACGGTTTATGGAGCTCCAGGTGAGATATACGGCTCCTTATAACACCTCCCGCCGGATCTGGAACAATGTCTGATGATGCCTGATAGGGTTAACTCCGGGCCGAGGGTAAGATATGTGAGTACTGCTAAAATGGGGAGTTTTCAAGGTAGAAGAAAATGGAAAGTACCACTGGAGTCAGCTGGTCGTGGTGAGTAGAGCAGTCTTGCTAGTTGTTCAGTCTGGACGTTTCCGCACATATTATCACCGATTCACTTACTCCTGACAAGTCCCACATAGCGCCGCATCTTCTAGAACATGGAACTTTAATGAAGATCTCGTACTCGACCTCTACCACGCCATATCGCCGAAGTGACACAAAGTACCATATTTTATTACATCAAAATGATCCACTCAATCTTCTGATTCTGAATATCTACTCAGATTTTCTCCACGTCCTCCCAATCCCCCACCATCACCGACCCAACAATTCTACCCTAATGCTCGTATGCACAGCCATGCATATGTGGGCTGATAATGTACAAGGTTCAAAGCCGACAATATGTGTTACACAAACAACACCTGATGAGGTGCCTCGGAGGTTGGAGAATGTTCTCGAAAATGAAAAGCAGGGCGTCAAAAAGAGTACCTTGGTATTATTTGGGTCACGTGACGTGTCATTTGACCCAACTGATGCTCTTCTGCTATCACTCAACTAAGCCTAACCCACCTATAGAGATCAAATTGCTTTTTGGCCCATTGTTCAACGGCCAAAAGCACTTTAACGGACCCGGCGTAAGATACCGGAGCAATCACGTGATCACGTGATCACCCTCAGCCACCGCTCATCCTATCCAGCCCGGTGTCTCTGTTTGTTCCCGCACGTGGTGTAGGCAGCTATTTTATCACCCCATAACTTTATAGTGGTCTGAGGTTTGAGTTGGGTGGTGGAAATGGACGTGGGGCTTTAAGGAGTAGAGATGGGGTGAATTCAAGGATGGAATTATACTCACCACGAGTCTATGATGAGAATGATACCATTAACTGCCAGATTCGAAGGAGTATTGAGTGTTTTCCCTTGTTCGATAAAGTTCAGGACTAATGTTCCAGAACATGTCCGTGCATTTAACCGTTTGTTGTAACATCTCCGATAAAGCAGCTGTCGGTGAGATATTTTGAACATCTGAAGATCTCGCCACAATATTATCGCTTGCCAATTCTGGGCGTAATTTCATCACTGTAGTGGCAACCACATCCATCCCAAAACAAGCACTCAAACAACCTACTCGTAAACTTTGGCTAAACTAGTGGGTCCGTTCTAATACCTCTTTTGTGGGGCAGTACCCCCACGTGACCTTCCAAAGGCTTGTTTGTTGATTTAGATCCAACGATCGACTTTGTGGAATGATTTCTTCTTTTGTACGCGCTTGCCAAGTCTACGTCATGGTGCTCATGAACGCTTAATCTAATCATCCCCACGGGTGTTTCGCAACCTTGTGAGGATGCTATAAAGGAGGGAGGCAGGTGAAGCAGTGTGGTCCAGTACATCACCAGTTACACAAGCTCATTGACAACAACACAAAGAACGAGAAACATCAGCAAATCGGTTTTCTACACATCAGCCGACTAACAACTACCAGCTACAAACTACCAACTACAACTACAGCCACCACAATGCGACATATCATCGATTACATTGACCATCCATTCCGAGGAGTTGGAGATTTGACAATGTCGTCTCCATTCCTGGACAACTCGCTCACCCGATCTCCCACATCTTCTCAAGCACCACAATTGCAGAACAGCTTCAAGTTTGTGCCTCTCATGGATCTGTACAACAAACCAGACCGCATCCGAGCCTCCATTTCGCTTCCTGGAGTAAAGATGGACGACATTGTTGTGGAGTTTGAAGACGAGAGCAGAGTTCTGTCTGTTACTGGAGAGACTTGTTCAGAGACTGATAAAGATAGTCTGGGACTGGTTATCAACGAGAGACAATGTGGTGAGTTTGAGAGACGAATCAAGATCCCTCAGGGAGAAGCCATTGATCCTGATAACATCACTGCCAAACTGACTAATGGTGTTCTTGAGGTGACCATCCCCAAGATTGAAGGTAAACCAGACCCCAAGAAGGTCAGCGTTGATAAGGAGTGATGAACGAAGAGTACTGTATTATTAATAGATGGAATAGATTTTTGACATAAACGAGTTTCAGGGAGTGTATTTTGGTAGTAGTTCAGTGTAGAGAGGGCTACTACAGCTGTCAAGTATTTCCAAGTAAAATAGTTGCAAGACTTGTTGAGAGCTACGGGTGGCAAAAGAGGGATGTTAAAAAAGATGATATGGCTTGACTTGGACACAGTACTGGCGAGAACTGAACCCAAAGACTCAATGAGGTGACAATTGCAAACACAACAGATTCGAAACCCCTATAATCCCTTCGTGAGCTCTGGGGCCGTTTCGCTCACTCTGGAGCTAGTGACATGTAGGTTGGGTCCTGCTGCTTAGCGCGATCAACGTTCTGGCAGCCACTCCAGTGACTCTGGAGCCTCTGAGAAAAATGATTTCGAGGCTAGCAGCAATTCATAGGCCCCATTGTTGTTCATTGGGCACCACAATGCACCCATTTATTCTCCAGTGTTAACGCCTAGCAAAGGGTCGTGAATCTCAAGACAAAATACACAGCAGGCCAGAAAACTGGCTTTGCCGGGTATCTTATATTTGAGTGCCTCGAATCCATTGATAATATGGACATTGAAGAGACTAAGTAAAAGTCCAAGCTAAGGCGTAAAGGAGACAGGCTAGCCGTGCTGTAGGCTACAGCTCATACCCAGTGGACCAAATACAATGGTTTGTTTCTTCAGCTAAACCATGATGAAAAGGTGGCTACTGAGCTAAGAGTTCAATTCCGTTTCTCTGCTTCTCTTCATTTATCTTTGCAATGTCAAAGAGCTCAACAATGGATGTGATCACAAGAACCCATGCCGCGTACTTGTGCATCGATCTCGGTAATCAAACTAAAGTGAGTGTGAACTGCTCTAAATACGCTCACTCGTTCTACGCCTTCTGGTTTCTTCTGCACCTGCCCGACGGTGCCTTCAGTTTCAAGGGGTTAACATCTACAGGCGATAGGGCCACTTTTTCTCCTTCAACCCATGTAATGACATGGGAGTATTTCACACTGGGTGGCTCAGTACTTATTCAAACCGATCACATGTGTTTTCTATTGAATGAGTTTGTGAATGTTCGTGGTTTCGAGGAAAACGTTGTTGAGATAAAACCTGAGGCTTACAAGACGTTCAAAAAACGGTTTCTTCTTACACCGCAAGCCAGCAAGACCCCTATGGCTCTGGATCCCCAGGGTCCTGTGACTCTGGATTGCCCGGGGCTCAAAACAGTACTAGACAACAAGGAAGCTTCGGACTTTGCAATTGTCTGTAAAGACGGTGAGCGAATTCAAGTCCATATTTCCATTCTCAGTTCTTATTGGCCCTTCTTTAAGAAGATGATGGGAAACGATTGCAAAGAGAGAAGCGACAAGACTTTGAAGCTGGACTTCTCGCCAGACATTGTCAAGTTGATGGTAGCCTTCATCTACAAGCAACAATTTCCCCTCACCCTGAATCAGGCTGTAGCTCTACTTCAGCTCTCTGACATGTACATGTTGCCAGACATGGGAGAGCTGTCCACTAACACTATCAGACAGAAGATCAAGACAGAGAAAAGCCTGGAAGTTCTGATTGATGGATGGGAAAGTTGTCGTGAAGCCAACAACTCGGAACTGCAGCAACTCTTCGCCAAGAGAATTGCTGCATGCAAGCCCAGAGACAATGGGGAGCTTTTCAAGAGTATGGACCAGGAGAAACTGATGGAGCTGTTCTTCGATGCAGTGGAGCTGCAATAGTGAGAGTAACATAGGTAGTTTAACAGACTGTGTCATGAAAACACCCATAATTGTAGACTACCAAAATGATCATGCAACTGTAGATGTTCTTACATTGATAAGGCAAGATAGCAACGGGACCCACCAAATAAGCCACGAACCACTCTGAAACATGTTTCATGGTATCGTTTTGATCGCCGCGAGCTCCCCGATGCAACCTGATCACTCAAGCTACACTATCTACAGTCGTCAGTACTCATTTATTCATTACTCATGCACTCTGTGTGAACGTACGAGACAACCCTGCATTGTCTGCTATCACAGCTCGTGAGACCTTCTGTCAAAGCTACGCCTCATCATCTGGTCTCCTCAGGATTGCTCTTTATCCCAAATTCTCACGGTATGGTCATCTCCAGCAGAGGCGAACATGGGTCTAGTAGGATGCCACTGCACACAATTGACCAACGAGGAATGGCCCTGCAAAATGGCAATGAGATTTGCGTCTGAGCGGTTCCAAACATAGACCCGCGAGTCCTCCGATCCACTCAACACCAATGAGTCATCAATGCCACCAAAACACGATCGTATCACACAACCGCTGGGGCTGTTTCCAATGTATCGCTGACACAATCGGAGCTTGCAAATGTCCCACAGTTGCAGCTCATGGACCCCATCACCGGTCTTGGGACCCATAAAGTTAATGAGAGCGTACCGGGAGTCGGCGGAGATGCTGACGGAGGTGGTTTTCTGTGACGTGGCAACCTCGGCGATCTCTTCAAACGTGATGAGATCAAACACCACAAAGTTGTGGGCTGGGCCCGGTCCTCCCACTGCCACCAGCCGTTTTCCGTCAGGCGAAACAGCCGCATGAATGGCCTTGTACTTCCACCGATGCACCTCAGAACAGTCCTCTGCCGACCACAGAATCATGGTGGCATCATCAGCACACGACGTGATGAACCGCTTGCCATCAGGCAGCCACGCGCAAGAAACGGTGTGTGCATGAATTCCCTCAAAGACATGAATCTGTTCGCCTGTCTTGGCGTTCCACAGACGAGCAGTCTTGTCCTGGCCTCCAGACAGAATCATGGAGTCGTCAGGAGACCACAGCCCCATCACAGGGGCCGAGGTATGGCCCTGCAATCTCTTCTCGGCCGTGTATGTGTCCAGGTTCCAGATGATGATGGACTTGTCACAAGAGACAGACGCCAAGAACTTGCCACAATGCGAAAACTCGAGATTCCACACCTCATGTGAATGACCCTCCAAAACTCGACTGACTCTGTCTGGGAACAGGTCAGGTTGTCCGTTGTAATCTTCGAACAGAGACATTTGTTGCTGAGACACCATATGATAAGGAGCAGCTTTGGCGACCTGATGCTGCTGGGCCTGTGACAGCAATGTTGCCAGGCGGTACTCGGGGATCATTTCCGAGGGGGCTATGAAAGCCTGCAGCTGTGTTAGTAGCGCCACTCTGGATTTGGCAGCATCTCCGTCCAGAAGACGTAGCACTGCTTCTCTGGTTTCAAACACATGATTGGACAGAACTGCCAGCTCATGCGTGTTGACCCCCAGCGGCGCCAGCTCTTCTCGCAGCACCCTCAATCCTCCCTTATCGTCTCCTTGGGCCAGCAATTCCAGACAGTGTTGTTTCCGAATCAGAAAGCGGTACTCTGCGGGGTTTGTGCCACTTCTGAGAGTCACTCCATCAAAGTACCGTTCGGCCTCGTCCCATTGGCCAGAAGTGACGGCCTGTCGAAGTTGCGCCACGTGAGGAGACTCCAACGAAATGTTGCTTTCGCTTTCCAGCGTTTCTGCGGTCGATTTGTACCCCAGGTCGCCCAGAGCCTGCAACAGAAGGCGGGTCATCTCCGTCGTGTTGTAGCCGCGGTACGTGACCGGTTGCCGTCCATTTCCGTTCATTTTAGCCGATCCAAGTGCGCTTCTGTGGCGTGAGCCCTTGTGTTTTTTGCGAGGAGGCACTGTGGATGAAGATGTCTGTGTGTTGATAAAGTAGTGGCCAAAAGTCTATTTGGCGGGTGTGCGATAGATAGTGATTAGTCAGTGGATGCGATGGTCGTAGCGATTGTTGCTTGGTATTGCTGTGTGTGACGAAAGTGCTTGTGACTAGCTAATGTGTTGCTGGACAAGTAAGTGTTCTCCATCCCACCAACGATATGGCAAGTCAAAAGTGTATCATGTGTGGGTGGATAAGGATAATTAAATTAGCCTAGGGTGCTTACGTAATGTGGGTGTTGTGGGGTTGAAAGTGGTATAGATTTGATGCTGGAGAGGTGGAGAATATAATGGTAGTGGTTTTAAGCAGATTCACTGAGAATTACATGTTCTGGGTTCGACCCTTTTCTGTTAGCACGTCATAGAAATGACGGTCAGAATAGGCTTTCATAGTCGTGATATTATTTGGGCCGAGTTGTATTTAGAGTGTCTCACCTGTTCAATGAACTAAACACGTCTAGGACTACGACGGTTGAAAATCCGTTAACTAAAAGCTGCAATGAGAGGTACCAAAATGATCCCACGAGACACAGATTTTTGATAGGTCTAGTCTCATCCTATTCAGACAAGAATTCAGTGTGGAGTTCTGCTGACAGGAAATGTAAGGTGGGGTTTGAATTTCCGAGCCGCACGCTTGGGGCTGGAGTTTTGGGATCGTTCAAAAGTGGTTTAGACGGCTCAGTTCTGGTTAAGAATTGGAACATGGTTTCTGTTGAGGGCAGTTACGCTACTTTTGCAGTCTTAGAGTGTTGAAGTGAACATTTGGTGAGTCAAACCACCTCTATAAATAGCACCACCTTTAGTTAAGACTGTTCATGTACATCTTGAAGTAACATGATGAGGCCCACATCAAGGAGTTCAAGGTTTCCAGAGTAAAGAGTCAGGATGCGTAGGGCCTGTACAGACGGATGATTCCCACTGAACATCTAACATCTACCGTTGGCAGCCCTGGGGGGATATCTAGGGAACATCTCTGACAATGGAGGGATGTGCTTGTGGTGAAATTGGGGAGAGGCCAGATCTTGCTTGTAAAAGAAGTCATTGGTACAAGTAGCTCGGTCGATGACGTTCTTCGGCTATATCTGCACTGTATGTTGTTCCTCGTTTTCAGATCATCTATCCATGAGGGCCAAGTAAATCTTGTTGACTCAGTGACCAACCAAAAACATCAGATTATGACAAGTAGTAGAGCTGACTATGAAGTCCTCTGTCTATTACATCTTCAGGTTGTCGTTCAATGCCATAGATCGTCAAGATAGCCCCAGCCGAGCCTGGAAGAAGACAGACCCTGGCTTCCACGCGTAGATAGTCACCATTCTCTAAGACCCATGTGTAAGCTACCGGTACCTCCCTACTTAGCCTGTGCAGTTGGGTTACTACGGTAACCCTTATTAGTCCCAACAAACCTTATTTGGTTTGTGGACGAGTTCTCTACAATTTAGAACGCAGCTTTGTTACCCGTTTTATTTGTGTCCTTGACCTTAGAACAGGAAGCTCAGGCTCTCCCCAAAAGGACTGTGTCCCTCAACGATGACGCTCCTGTGTACATGAGCGACCTGCTATGAGTTAAGCCCTCTCGCTTTTCACCCACCCGTCCCAGACTCATTGAGAGTGATCCAAGGCACCCGTTCGAGCACTTTCTGTTGCACAAACGTGGATTCCAATCCTGCCCTGTTTGAGCTGCTCAAGTGAATGTTTGACTGAAAGGAACTGCAGATTCGAGGTCGCTGAGAAGGAAGATGGAACCTCGTTAGGGACGGTTCCCATGGCTGACTGATGGGGACAAGAAGATACAGTTATCTTCACAGCTTTGATGGTGCTAACAGGAAACTATATGTAATTGTTTGCTATCTGGATGTCTGGATATGCGTGAGTATGAATAGACTGGGTGGGTGTTAGACGTGTGTGGACTTGAGATGGAAGGAGGTTTGGACTATCGCATTGCTTCAAAAAACTGTTTCGGATTTACCTCGAACTAATTCGAATTAATGTGCAATTTGTTCCGTTCAATCAGGTCAAATTCATCACAAGTTATACGACACCGTAACGCGTCCCGTATCGAGCAAAACTTATGAAGGAGCGTTTCAGACTTTACGAACTCGCTATAATATTCCTCTTGTCACATATTCTTAGCCTTGGTGGTTATATATGGCTCTTTTATAGTCCTGTTTGTAGGTCCAGACGAATACAGAATAGACTGCCGAAGCGACCAGAAGGTGAGGAAGTTCAAAAGCCACAGTACTGAGAGCTTGGTCGTGTTATAGCTGGTGATCACTGTGAATCGGTTACGTTACACAGCCAGACTAAAGATGGTATGTCTTCTGAGGGAACACCACCTCTACTTACTCAAACTGCCAGGCGTGGCCATTACTGCAGCTGCAATTGAACTACAGTAGAGTGTTGCTCTGGCGCCTTCTGAAATCGTCGACTGGTCTCCACATCCAAGACAAGTGTTCACCACCCATTTTAGCCCCATCAATGTCGGACCCGGTGAATCCGGCTATCCAGCCCTTCTGTCTCAGTCTTACATTCCATTCGAACCAAGTCTCAGCCAAAACTCCACTCTGGTCGAATCAAAAGCGTCATCTCAGACACACCCTCTATGTGCACATGCCCCCTCCCCTCGTGAGAGGGCACACGCTCTCCCTTCCAACACGCACGCCTCCAAAACGCCGCCATAACGCCCCAGTTACACTTCTACCTTTGACCAGCGTTTCCATCTTTGGACCACGGGCGATTATCAGTGAAGCCAATGTCGAAATACATTCTAAGACAGGTCTAAACATTGGCAAACTGAGGTTCTTGCTATGATAACTTGTAGATATATACAGTATGGTCAACTTGTCAGCTTTAGTCAGTGCCCACCAAAGCGCACATCTTCAAGTGGGCCCACCACAAGGGTATTGCGTCGCCCACCCACATGGCCAATCACCCCAGGTGCCCCGAATCGTGCTCAATTGAACAAAAGACATTTTCCCATTTCAGAAACACTCGGCCAATTAACTCTAGCCCTGCATTCCCTCGCATACCACGTGCGCTATCCGGTGGGGAGATGCGTCAATGCTTATCGAGATAAAGAGCACGTGGGGGTGCACGTGCGGGAACCAACGTGTGTATCCCGTCTCGTGGCCAAATGTGGCGTTTTATTGGTGGACTTGCGAGGGGTTCTGCAGAAGTCGTTCAATTCTTTCGTGGTACTACGATGGAGCTGGTTGCGATCTCTATAATAAATTAACTAATATACTTGGTGGTTGGTTGTTCACTTATTGTCCTGCTAACTAAGCAAATCACTGACCTTGAGGAACCCTCGGTCCTTCTCCTTGTCCTTCTGTCCGAGCATCAAGAGCGTCCGGCTGGCCTCGAACGACTTTGTATCTTCAATCTTGATGGCAGACTCGGGCAGGGCAAAACTGGTAGCTGTAGGACCCATGTTAGGGGTCATACTAGGAGTCATACTAGGAGTAGACCCTGACTGGCCGCTAACCTGGGGGGTTCCAAAGGAAAACCGATCCAGGGGACTCATGCTGCCCACCGGGAGCATCATGGGTGTTCCTGAAATGGAAGAGGCTGGAGAACAGAGGTTTGAGGGAGGGTTGGAACCTCCAGAATAACTCATACTTCCTCGGGCCTTTTTGCCAGGCAGCTCGGGACCATTGAGATAAATCTGCTGGCCGTTCTCGACAGAATCAAGACAAGCCTGCAAGTATCGAACGTACTCTACTGTTGCCTGAAGAATGGTCAACTTGTGTAGTCCTGCATCTCCCCCTTCAGCCGCTATCGATTGTCGACAAGCAGGCACCAACTGTTTGAGCGAGTCGAACTCCTCGTTCATTTTCGACCGTCTTCGTCGCTCAATTGCACTGTGGGCGGTTTTTCGCGCCGACTTCTTGAGCTCCTTATCCGGTCGAGGCTTTTTGTTGACGTGTCCCGGAGCCATATGGGTCACGTGGCTGTTGTGTGTGGGGTTCATCATCGGGCTTTCTTCTTCCAGGGGGTCCAAACTCGACAGTTTTCGTTTCGGCTGCTCCATGTGTTGTTGCTGTTGCTGGTGTTGCTGTAATTGTTGCTGATGTTGATGTTTCTGTTCCTCGGTCTTTTTGTCCTCATCGGAAGAGTCGCTGAAAACCTGCTGGTGCTGGTTCAGGGGCGGTAGGCCCGGAGAACTCATGGCGCTCATGGAGTTGCTGCGGCTCATGGAATTGGTGCGCGAAATCGAGTTGTTTCGGCTGTTGGGCGCCGTGTTCATGTGGGGACTCATGTGGATGATAGTTCGTCTTCGACCAGGAGGAGGAGGGAACTTGTTCTGCTGTTGCTGCTGTTCCGAGCTGTTGCCACTGTTGTTACCACTGTTGGCATCAATCAGAGGAGGAGGAAGACTCATGGGAGGCACCATGTTGCCAATGGACGGCAGAGTCTTCTTGTACTCGTGTAGAGTGCCACTATGGGGTGGCGAGGGGATATGGGGAGACGACATGGGACGGGGGTGGTGTGGAGACGAATGTATCGGTGGTTGTGGTGTCTGGTAGCTGTGAATCGGGTTGTAGTGAGAATGGGGATATCCTGGTCTTGATTGTGGAGTGGTTATAGTCGAGTGGGTATAAGGGGGTGGGTTTGGGGGAGCCAGGTTGTTTCCTGGAGACATCTCCGTTGGTCCACCACCATATATATTGCTACGCTGACGACCCAAAACCTCCACACGTGGACACGAGCGCACGTGGGTAAAGTTAGTCGTGTGAGGGCCGCTGTTTGTGTTTGGAGCAGCGTGGCTGAGCGGGGGAACCATTCCGTTATTGTTCAGCGCGGGAGTTGGGGTCACCAGGGTCATGGTGGGTTGAACGGTCGGCGGGGAATCAGAACCAAATCAAAAGTGGCAAACTCGAGAATTTCTACAGCTTTCGTTCCATACACCGGTATAAGTGTGGGATGGATGTGAGGTCCAAGTCTGATAAGACGGTCGAGGTTTATATTATTTAGACTCTTCCAATCATCGCCATCGATTAAGCACGTTTCTTTTGAGTTTGTCCTTGTGGCGTGGGGGAGTGTTTTGGGGGTGATGGAGAGTAGCTATGACGAATTTGAAAGTACTAGATTGTAGGTCATGCTCAGGGGAATACAAATATCAACTCACAATATCTCTACCACCAATATTCGCCGTTCTGTTCCCTTTTTACCATCTTCCCCTCGCATGACCACATGCATCGACGCCCACTACCAGGCTTGATCTACGCACGTGGCCATGCGAAATAACGTTGCTGCAAGTTGCCGTGCTCAAACTAGGTTCCAGGGCGGATCTGGGGGAAGATATGGGGTGGATGCTACAGAGGTGGTGTAGCTACTTTGGAGGTACCAGAGTACTCGTCTCAACTCGGAGATCACTCTAGCTCTCTTTAAATCTTATTCCGTTAAGAACTCACCATTCTACGACCACCTCCATTCCCACTCCACCCTGGCACGCGAGGTGGTAGTGTGACCCAGTTTAGATTCGTGCAGAGACTGAAAGCCAAATTTGCCGACTGCAACAAATCTCGACGAAATCAAAAATGGCAGGTCAAAGACAAGGAAACGGCAAAAGTGGATACGCAGGTCTATTATCCACGGAGATGGGCGGACACAGAGGACGTGAAAAGCTCGATGGCTCGTGGTAGTACCTTGTGGTGTCGCTGAGCGCTTATAATTTTTGTATTTGTGTTCTCCTGAGACATCCCAGTTGGGCCAACACAAGGCGATAATTTATCCGATATTATGGCGATATTGAAATAATATCTGAGACTGAGCGTTTAGTCCGATTTCAGGAGAATGGCAGCCAGCCAGCCAGCGCTCTTTTTTGCGCTGATAGACTAAGACCTATACGATGTGCAGAGTGCAGGAGCTATATGTTTGGACTAATAGGTCTCACTTCAGGTAGAGATGGAATAGGTGCATTAGAGGCGGTTAGGATGGTGTCAGTGTTGGATGTGGTTCCCCGAGGGTTGTTGTGCTCGTCCTCGGGGGCCTTTGTACTCGTACCTGTTACTAGGCAACCGTTCTTCGTATCTTCTACCTCACCGTTAACCCCTCAAAAGCAAATACTCTCCGGACACGGCACACGACCGTGGGGTACCGCCTCTTTGGTTTGCCGCCGTAGGTCTCCAGGTCTGTCTGAGCCCGATCGACAGCCATATGTTGGTTCGTCTGTCGATTGCAAATAACATTCAAACAACGTTTGACTAGAGGCGTTTTGTTCCGGACAAAACACGAGCTTTAAAGAGATGAAAAGTGAAGATCTCGCTAGCCGAAGTTGATGGAGGGTTACTGAGACTGTCTTGAGTACATCCTACACGTTTCATCAAGTTCAGACACAATTTGACAGCTCTAGAGACACCCTGGTCCAATGTGTGGCTTGACGTATACATCAATACCAAGAACAACCCTGTGACCTCCAGGTTTACAAGCAAGATTTGGAAGGGAGGAAGGAAGGCTCCAAACGACGCTAGTTTTGCATTAGTCTCTGGCGCACTGGAAACAGCCAGGGTAGACTCATTTTTTAGACCTCTTATAGTTGTGCTTAGTTGGAAGTGTCAGACATACTACAGACACAAGTAGGTGACTATGATACTGTCAAAGCAGTACTCAACTTCCTCGTACCAGAAACTTGAGCAAACAGTGTCACAAACAGTCTCTCCACCCACAGGCTCTCCACCCACAGTATACCCACCCTACCTTCCGCTAACTCCACCGAGCATAGCCCGCATCATCAAAGTGTACCTCGTGCATCACTCGTAAACGAAGCTACACTAACAAGCTAAGGCACAAGACCATACCATCTGATTCCATGCAAGCTGACGCATTTGTCACACCTCCACCACCAGAGTTGCATCGGAACCACCGGTAGCGGCCACAGCAACTAAAGTGCCGGATTTTCCCCCGAAAATTCCACCCACAGACACTTGTAAGATCGATGTTGATTCCCCTGACTGTCACCCTTGAATCTCACTCGATCATCCCCACAAGAAAGCTGAAAAGAGAAATGCCGCTAAAAAACTCGCACTCACGGCCGTCTGACACCCTTGTTGCTTTTTACAACCCGCCCTGAACGGCCCTGGTTTTTGCATTGTAGATCCGAGTCATTGTGGGGAAGACTCACACGACAGTTTGTTTTGCGTGCGTTTTTTCAGCATCCTCGAGATTTTACGGTTAAGATTCTTTTGCGCACGCGAGCCAAGGCTAATTGTTCAAGCGCGGCTTTGTGTGATAACGCACGTGGGCACACACTCTGTGGGATAGGCTGTGGGGGTGAGGGTCACGTGACACCTTGGTGGGCATACACTCAAGGTTTGTGGTCGAGGGTGGGCACGAGATGTAGGAGAGAGTGTAGTGAGGTTAGAGAGGACGTGTTTGGACTCATTTTGGTCACGTGATTGAGAAGAGCAACAAGGAATTTTCCAAATTCAATTTTGACAACTTTTGAGAACAGGGGCAACTTTTTCGTGTTATCCCGCGATCCAGAGACGTTAGAGGGAAACAATTTATATCGCTACATTTGCAGATCGTTTTCGAGCAGCTCTTACGTTTCACTCTTTTCGGTACCTCTTCTGGATCGGATTCTGGATGGCGTTTTCTGAGCCGAAAGTGAATGAGTTACAAAAGAGGTTATGAGTGTACACATTTGGCTGTGAGACATATGAGGTATTAAACTGGTTACACACACTATCATGGAACGGCTATACATTAAACTAAAACTGTGTTTACTCCCTCCTTCCTCCCCTTATCTCCTTCTATTGCTCTTGAGAATAAATGGACCTTCGGCTTTACTGAAGAACCGAGTCTTCTCATCACGTGACCATCCAGTGTTGAAAATGTAGCAGTTTGTCACGGCGGAATGAAGCAGAGCGTACTTTCTCAGTTTCTCCTTCTTGATGAGCAGGTATCTAGCTGGAAACAAGAGAATCTCATCAACCAGACTTTTGGCCAAAGTGAAAGTCGTAGGTTTGCGGAACTTGAGCTTCTCAAACAGATCACGTGACTTGAACAGCGAAGACTCGGTCGGAGTCTTGAATACTGCATCACGTGACTCCATGATTGTACTCAGTTTTTGGCCTGAGTAAGACCGGAACAAAGAGGGTCTTCGGGCTTGCTGAGTAAGAACAGTCTGAGGAACAATGGAGAGATCAGGTGAGTGGGTCAGCGAGTCACGTGATATGACTGATTCTTCCTCATTCGACTCATAATCAGATCTCACGTGAGAGAACAATCCCAGAGGACTGCGAGGTAGGACTCTAATTCCCCGTGCTTGCAGAAGTTGTCTGCTACGCAAGTTGGCGACGGCACGTGACTTGGAGTTTTGATATTGAATCAGGGGAGTCTGGTCACGTGATGTAGGTGGAAGAACTTGTCGCTGATCTAACTGCGACTGCGCTGCAACGAGAGGAACAATGTGAGCTACTGACGCCAATAAGTTGTCCTGAGGGGGGTCTGGTGATGGCACGTAACATGGACCCGAATGTTTGTGAGGTTTGGTCACGTGAGATTCTGGTCTCTTTGGCGTGTATTGAGGAGTCAGAGGGTTGTTGAAGTGGTCCTCCAACTCAGAGGAGTCAATATAAGCTGAGTTGAGATTTGATGGGGGGCTTCTGATCGGCTTTTTGACTGTGGTAACCGTCTTTAGACCATCAAAGCACGCCTGGCTCGACAGAGAGTGCTGAGGTTTGGAAACTCCGGCAGATGATTGTCTTGAAGTGGCACCAGTCAGTGATCTAGACAAGGCAGAAGGTCTAGGACCTGTAGATCGAGAGGCGTAGCTAGTTGACGAGCTCTGAGCAGTTCTGGAATCACCGGCAGGTCGAGAACTAGGTCTGGGAGGTGGAGTAGTTCGAGGTGAAGGTGTGGTCGTCTGTTTCGGAGGTAAAGGCTCAGCTCGAACATTACTCTGTCGAGGTCGAGGACTCCAGATCAGCTCCTCGGAAGAGCTACTGGAATCAGATCTGGAGCTGGAGGTTGAACTGGATGTTGATCCAAAAGAATTAGAGCGGGAAATCCCGTCAGACTCTGTGTCTCCATTATCAGATTGAACTGAGTTAGTAAAAGTTGGCTCGTCACTCCCTGTATCATCATACTCACCTAGTTTATCGCCCTTGAGAGTGAAGTGATCGTACTTGTACTCTTTGGGGAATTTTAAGGTATCTGCCAAAGACGGAGGAGATCGTTTTCGTGACCCTTCATTCTTCTGGCTTCCATCAACCACACTTAAAGTGAAATGGTCAAGAGAGCGAGTGTATGAGGTGGTTAACAACTCCTCATAACTTCCTCCTCCTACAGACTTTGATCTGGTCTGTCTGCCACTCTTCTTCGGCTTATCTCCGTTATCTCCGAACAGACCTGAACCGGGCTTATAACTGTAAGATTCGCCCCCAGAAGTGTATCGACATGAATCGAACCCGTAGGTTCCATTCTGGGACTCGGATTTAGTGTATTTTAACACAGGTCGCTTGATCTGAGTCGATTCACCTTCGTCATCATCATCACCAACAATCTCAGAATACCCTCCAGAAAGATATTTGTCCTCTTCGGACTCTCGAAAAGTCGACTCTTTCAGAATAGACACCAGTTGGGTCTCTGATTTCGACTTGAGAATCGATTTTCCGGATCCAACACTTTTCTTTCTGAACCGAAGATTGGTGTCAGAAAGGCATTTGGAGATTGTAGGGAGTTTGAGAGTATCAGACAGCTTGAGAGTCGATTTGAAGTCGAATAGGGGAGAGTCAGAGCCAGACACGGAGTCTGAGACGTCGTTGCTATGGTTACCGTCGCCTTGGTTACCCTTATCATCATCCCCAAAACCACCCATATCACCACCAGTAGTTCCACTGAAACGCCGCATAGTGTCAATCTGTTAATTTCGTACCTGTGCCGTTGTTTCAAAGGTCCAGTTTTCTCTTCACAAAAATCGGCTACTCCAAGCCATTTCTACCTACACCTCCATAATCTCAGTTATCTAGTTTATGCTAGAGAGAAGGGGGGTCGTGGTATATGGAATAAGGAAGCTGGAAATCATGGAAAGTCACGTGATGGGATTGGGTGGGAGTTGGGGGTGGGTCACGTGACTGGCTTATATTACGTGTCTATCAATTTTTATGTCACGTAACTACTACCTTTGTGACGTTATTCTTCGGACAGGTTAAGGCCATGAAGATTGGTCTGCTGACTACACCATGTAGCAAGAGACCCTCAAGCAGATCAACAAAGTACTTGTACTACAAGTACTGGCTAATATTCAAACCATCAAATGTTCATTGTCTGCCACTCAGGTTTCCTAAGTGAGCATCAATGTTAGTCACTCAATGGATATCATCTATGAGAATCTCATTCATATGGTCTCCGCCATAAAGCAGCAATCACCCATGATACCACTACGAAGAAAGTACAGAGTACCAGCTCAAAGAATCCAGTGTCTTAAGACTTCTGTTTCATATTCTATCTGCCATAAGAGAGGATGTAACAAATCTAAAGGGAGAGAACTAGCTACTGCAAGTACCCAAAATAACTTTTCACTTTAACTACAGTACACCTCAAGTGGTCAGGTGTGGACTTTAAGTCAATAATATGTATTCCAATTTCGTAAGTAATATGCTGCTGTCTACTCCTCCACAGTCTCAAGATACTCGGCCTCCTTTCGGCCTCGCTCCATATCAATCATCAGAAACAGACCAATGGGAGTAATCAGAAGAACCAACAGCAGGTAGAATGCGTGCCGGAGGTTGTGCGTCTTGTCGACAATCAAGCCGACAAGCAGAGGTCCAAGAACAGATGAACCCTTGTCAGTGACGGAAAACAGCGAAAAGAACACAGCTTCCTTACCTCGTGGAATCAGCATACTGAACGTCGATCGACACACAGTGTTGAGACCTCCAAGGGCGAATCCGTACCAAACTGCAAGCACGTAGAGCTCCCAGGGGTTCTTCAGACCAATGTTGGTGAAGAAGAAACCCAAAATGCCGTAAGCAGGAACTGCGGCAGCCAGAGAAACAACCACAACAATGGACTTGATGGGGGAGGCTCGGGTTCCTCCAATCAGAGGTGTCAGCTTGGCTCCAGAAATGCCACTAATCACCACGAGCATTCCCATAACAGCAAGGTTGGCGGGAGACATGCGTAGCTCTCCCTGTGCAAAGAGCACGGCAGTGGAGTTGATAGTAGTGATTCCATCAGACACCAGGAACCATCCCACCAGGAAGAGGGCGACGTCCTTCATCTGGCGAGCCTCCTTGAAGGTCACCAACAGAGTCTTCCATCCGTATGTGACATAAGACCATCCTCCGTTAGTCACCCGATCTAGGGTAGCGGTCCAGGGGTGGTTCTGGGTGTCAGTCTTGACGGGAAGGGGAGGTCCAGGACGAGGTTTCAGCCACATGAACACGGGGATCTGGAAGATGAGCCACCAGGCACCGACAATCAGAAGAGCCAGACGCAAAGACCAGGTGGTGGAACCGGTGGAGATGACCAAGTAGATAGAGATGATCTGAACAATGAAGCCAGCCAGGTAACCGAGAGCCACTCCTGTTCCCGAGATTCGAGCAGAGACGTTGGCTCGGTGATCGATTTTGACGATTTCGGCGGTGTTACTGGAAGACTCACCAGTTTCGTAGTCAGTGCCTGTGGACGACAGCAGAGGTGCAGTCTCGCCTCTTGAGGGAGGTTTGGACGTCTCGGAAGGTGTACCTGGTTCGCTAGGTTCTTCTGAGGTCGTTCCATTCTTCATTCCTGCTGCCAGAACGGGCAGGTAGGCGTTTCCACACACTGTGGCCGCACCGAAGGCAGCGTTAGAGACAATTGCGAGAAACGAGCCGAGATAGTACCGCTTGGGGGTGATGAACACAAACAGGCCTGTCGTTAGTGCTCCAGCAATACCGAAGAATAACAGAAGCTGTTTTCGGAACCGGCCTCGGTCGGCGGCTCCAGACATGGAGATGACCACCACGACCTGCAGCAGGACGGAAAGTGAGAATGTGTAGAGAGGGAAAGATGCAGTGTCGATGTAGATGCCGAAGAACTTGATGACGCAGGTGGGTTGTGTGGGTTTTGCCTTGTGGTCTTTCGTGACGTGCACCGTGTCAGGGCTCTCAAAGAGCTGCACGTCGTTGGATCGCAGGAACCATGGCACGGAGGTCGATAGACTGTTGTTGGGAGGAATGCCTGGATCTGTGGGAACTCCAGGGTCACCTGGAAACGGCACTGGAGGCGTATCACAGGGCTGGGTGTGGTCGTCAGCTAGAACCGCATTGAGACGGGCGTACGACTGCAACAATTGGGGAATGTATGTTGCCACGGCCACGACCATGAAGGGCTCTGCGGCCCATGCATAAGCGTACCATCCGTACAGCTCTTTTTGTGTCGTTGCAACAATGTCCATGTTGAGGGGTGCGATGGGTGCGATGGTGTGTAACGAATGAGGTCACAGCAGAATCTGTGTGTTGCTGTTGTCCGGTGGCGAATAATAAAAAGTCGTCAACCAATGCAGGAGGAGTTGTCGTCAAGCGCGTTCACAGGAATTTGTCTGTGTCGCTGTCGCTGTTGTGTTTGTGTTTGTGTTTGTGTCGTTGTCGTTCAAGGCTGTTCGTGTAACTTGCGTGATCGGTCAATAGTCGCGGGAATAGTTTCAGATCGGCTGGTCGGCTATCGAATGTCGTTGGTGTGATTTTGCCGTCTGTAACCGAAGAATAGCTCGAAAAATCGCCAGTCAGTGCCACACAAAAATGTAGAGGTCAGATGTCGAATGTTATGCCTCTCATGTTGTGATACTGCACCTCCTTATTTTAACCTTTCGAGATAAGCTTTGGTGATAGAAGTTTACTCGTCTGGAGTTGCTGGGGTAGTGAAGTAGCCAGAGGGGTGAATATACGAGGTGAGGGGTATCTAAGCTTATCATGTAGCTCTGGCTTCCCTTAGAGACATCCCTGCTTTTCAAAAATCGAAATTGGGGCATTTCTGACCGACTTGGCTCCTCCCTTAATACCACACAATTATACTCTCATCTCATGTAAACTACTCGAAAATTACATGTCGAGTTTGTAAGCAATTTTGTATGATCACCTGTGAAGTTTAGTATACCGAAACGTAGCCCTAATCTCCAGCTATCCAGCGGTACAGCTTTTATCTCCCCACCGACACTGCAATGCGTTCTAACTACTCCTACCCGGAATCTCTGTACATGAGGCATTCTAAGCAGGCACATTGAGGGTGACAGGGTTAGGGTTTGCCACTACCCCGTAATACCTCCATTTTTAGGTCCCATGAGAAGCGTTATCCACGTGGGATGTCCGCACGTGTTGTGGAGAAAGGTCATGTGACTTCAACGTTGAGGCGTATTTGAGGTTTGGCTGCAGTCGTGTGATTTGAACGTTTAACGGGCGACAGGCGGGTTCAGGGAGCACCCTTCTGGGCAGAAGTTGGATGGTCATTTTGAATCGAATATGGCACCATTCGAAAGCTCCTTTTGAAAGGATTATGATGGTATGATTTATTAGTCTTTTTGATCTATACTTAGGGAGGTAATGACTAGATGAGTTCGGAAAGAGTCGTGTGGACGACACCGTCACCAGAAAGAGATACGAGCTAGACCGTTGGAACCGTCTTGTTTCCAGCTACAGATTGGTACAGCTTTGAAATCACTGTTACAACTATACCAGAAGTTGTGAGGAGTATCTCGGGTGTAGTAAGCAGCCATAGACACAGTGCATGGCTGCTTAATCGGCAGGGTGAAGATAAGCACTGTGGGTATGGATGTTGAAGGGCAGAATGATTTGCTTAGTAATGTGAAACATATATATAAATCACGTGTCAGTGATCAGCCAGTATCTTTAGTGTCTTTTCTCTAGCTCTATTTGGACACTTCTCACTCCCCCCCCCACGTCCAACTAAATAGTTGAGTTTTGGGTTAGCACACTTTTCAGTTTTTCAACTGCACACATCTTTTTCCGTCAACAAATCTACACCTTACAACGGCCGCACTAGTGATCCGATCGCTACAGAATCTTGCCAATCGACTCTACTTGTCACACGCATTTCATTACTTTCATCCGCTTCTCGCTACTCCCGAAACTCCGCGTTCCCTACCCCCTGCAAGATCCAGGCTAGGAGCCCGCATAAACTAGCCCCGACAGACTCCAACACTATAGTCTAGACCTCGGAGCTGGCGACTAGTAGCTGGGATACGTTTCAGGGCTGTTATTCCTTTTGATTCGCCGATTTCCGACGCGATTTGAGCGATCGTAAGTGTTTCTTACAACTGACAACAACTCTGAAAGTGCACAAACAGCCGCCACAACCCGACTAATGATCTCGAAACGCAAGCTGTTGCCGTTCATCATCTTCCTCATCATATTTGGAACCTGGCTCAGCTTACCGCCGAAAAAACGTCACTTTGTCGACAACTGGAGACTCACAAACTACATCACACGACTAGGAGCAAGTCACAACCTGTACGATGATACCATTGATCTACGCCACAAGAACGGAGCTCACTACTTTACGGTGCCTCGAGATCAAGGACCCGTTGCAGGACACGCTAATTACACAGAAGCATTGTGTCATATGTCTCAGAAGCTGATTGTTCCTGATGTTCAACTATCAGGGACATCTCAAGAAGGAGTGAAAGAAGGAGTGGAGGACTACGTGGCACAATTACTGGAGTCACCACTTGCTCAAGAACTGCCAAGCTACACAGAACAACATATCTCCGGACATCAGTGTATGGCTACCAAGTTTAGTCAGATGATGTTGGTTTCGGAACTGGGCTATTTCGCGAGCTGGGGTCTGGTGGAGGAGTCACGTGATTATGAGAATGACCCGCGGGCGAGGTTAGTCATGTCACGTGTAGAGTCGGGTGATGCTTCGAAAGCGACCGATGTTGCCGGTAGTCAGGTGGAAGATGAGGAGGCGGATGACTCAGCAGAAGGAGGAGATGAAGATCAAGACGATGACTCAGTCGAAGGAGACGAGAACGACGAGGAAGATGAATCAGCTGACTCAATGAGTTCAACAAAACGACAAGTCTCGTCCAACTCACGTGCAAACCACCTCCTGACCCAATACCCCTCTCTACTAACTCACGTGCGGTTCAATGGTATGGATTACTCAGCATTCGTCGCGTCACGTGACAAGTACGCCTCCAACGAACCCTTCACAACTGATCATAAGTACAAAAACGGTGAAACCGAAAAGATCAAACACATTCAGGTGCCTATTCTGGGTCCTGGACACGCAGCATTCATGCTGAGAAAGACATTCAACTTTGATCCAATTAAAATCAGTCTTTCTTTTGAGAACGGAGAGCTTTGGGAAGAGTTCGTCTTTGAACCTGTTCTGAGAGGAGGTCAAAGAGCTGGAAGAGTGACGGTAAAGTACCCGGGGTACCTGCAAGATCACGAGTCACGTGATAAGTCACATGATGAGGCTCCCGAGTACTCGTTCCCCCACAACGACGCTCGTTTCTTCGGAGACCAATGTGCTCCCAAACCGGAAGACGTGATTCTCATGGGTAAGGTCATGTATGGAGCTGACGTCAGCATGAAGCAGTATCCGTTTGAAGACCCCTTCTGGCTGACTCAGCAAGCTGCCACTGCCTGGCAAAAGGTCAAGTGGTTTGATTTGCGACCAGAGTTCCTCAACAAGGGTCTCCTTGACTCAATGTGTCATTTTGCACATACAAACCAGGGCGAAGCGTTCAATGTGGAGTTTGGCGTGGGTTTCAAGTGCTCCGAGGGTCGACATGTGCCCAACTTGAACTATTATCATTGTCAGCAGATGCATTAAAGCTGATTGTACAATATGGGAAGATGGGAGAACTAATTTAATATGCATTCTAATTTGATACGTGTACAGTAAACGATGGCTAATCTATCATAAATACATTCCTTCTAACTAGATGCAAATAACACTTATAACTGTAGTTCGCCAGATCAAGACGAGCCAGATATGCATGAACAAAACGGTGTCACTCCATTCGCTCCCGGATCTTAGGTCCAAACATTGAAATCAGCTGCAAAATGGCAGTCAGAATGAATGTTCGTCCAGCATCGGCAACGAAAGTGAGGTTGGAAATTCCGAGATCAATGAACCCCTCAGTGTACAACAATCGTCTCAGCAGCAACGAGGTAATCTCGCACACGTAGACTCCACAGTCACTGCCGTTACTCTGCTGAGGGGTAGGGGCTACTAGGAAGTTGAGCTTCTGGTTCAACACCACTCCAAGCTTGTCGGCCACGTTTCTCGCAGCAGCAATGTTGCACTCGCCAACAGTGTCGTAATAGATGGCCTTTCCGTCCTCCACGGAGACCACCAAAAGAGACCAATGGTTGCCAGAGACAATCTCCACATTGTTGTTGTCGTTGATGGGCAGGAAGATGAACGAGGCATGCTTGAAATCAGGCAGGAACTCAGCCACCTCTTTGGGGTCTCCCTGACCGAGTAGAAACGCCATGGAGGGCCGCAGCAGGAAGATCTGCGACTGGAAACCGGCCCGCATAATCTCCAGACGCTCCAGGTACTCGTAGACAAACGAAATGTTGTTGTCGTTGAGCCAGTAGCCGGGCTGGAGATTGTCAATGTCCTCCTTGTAGACGGTCACGTCGTAAAACTCGAGAACCACATCGCCGGGCTTGTTGTAGAGCTGTTTCTGCAGAGTGTGATGCAATTTGAGCGAGTCCTCGTGTCGGAACTGCAGATGCTCCAGCCGGTGGTGTTCCTGCTTCTCCACATCCACGGGCAGGAAGATGTCTTCGAATCCGCACGTGACTTTGCCGGGGTTTTGAACGTGAAAAGACCGATTGAATTCGGTCAGATCGGGTACCTGCTGATTAGGCGATTCGGGACGCATCAGGGGCGACTTGACGGTAGTCTTAGCGCCGACAGCTCCAGGGCTAGGGACCTGGCCGGGGCTAGGGTACTGTTGATACTGCTGCTGGTGCTGCTGGGGATGTGGCTGGCCAGGAATAGAAATTGGGTGGCCAGGCACAGAGTATCCGGGGCTAGGGTGGACGAGACTGGGATGCTGGCCCATGTTAGGGCTTCCTGTTTTGGGACTGCTCAGGGGACTACCCATGGGGCTTCTGTGGTGGTGAGGTTGGTTTCCTCCTCCTACAGGAGGTAGTGATGGTGCTCCTCCTGCCAGACTGGGGCTTGCTCTCTGGGGACTGCCATTGGGGAAAGTGGGGCTCTGGCTGTGTCCAGATCCAAAGGTTGTATGTGCGGTGCTGTAGCTGGCGTTTGAGACTGCGGAGTCGTCGGTAGCGGGCCGTGTAGGTTTAGGGGGACCTCGATCGGGCAGGTCTGGCCGATTGATATCGAGAGACGCTCTATTGTTGGGGTTGGGGTTGGTCTGGATCTGCGGCGGTGGGCTGGGCGACACGGTTTCGCTTCCTGGTCGTCTATCTGCGGCCCTGGTCTTTGGTTTCTCCGCGTGTCGAAGGTACTCTCCGGATGCTCGTTTCTCTGACGATCTAAACGGACTGAGGTGTCGTAGTCGTCGTCGTTCGTTGCCGTCTTCGTCCAATGACTTACGCGAGTACCGGTGGTCTTTTGGTGGGGGTGCTGGAGCGACCTGAGACACGTCTTCGAGCGAGATTCCTGGCAGACGACCATCGGACGACGGCGAGTTTCGATCGTGACGCTTGGATCGATGTAGCGGGTTGATTTTGCGAGAGAATTTTGCAATGATCATTTTGGATGACTTGTGTGGTGATGGTGATGAGTGGTGACGGCGACGTTTGCGGCTATCTGTTTGTGGCCCTGAGAGTATGTCGTTGTCTGCGTAATACTGTTTTGACAGGGGTTGTGGGGGAAGTGGTTATGGGAGGTGGGTGATGTGGGGGAAGGGTGTGGGTCAAGAGGTGTAGGTTGTTTGTACACGTTCTGTTTGTGAAACTTGTTTATGTCGCCACTTGTATCTGTTGACGTTCCTAGGACCCTTCTAGCGGCAGCTTGAAAATCTTTTGGTCTCCAACTTCCGGTCTCAGTGAGAGTCTTTATCACGTCTGTCTGTTGTGATGTTTATTGTGCTTTAGTGTTACACTCATACAACCAAGGTTTCGGATCGGACTTGAGCGGCGGAACATTACGAAGTGAACGTTCTGGCGATTGGGAAAGGTCTAGTGCCAAGATATCGCCACCATGATCGTGTGATGGCCGACGTGGTCTAATGAGCATCTGATAGTCCATGATATTACACCTGCAGCTACTACAGTGTCATTGGCTGTCGCCCACAATCCCCCTCCACAATGTCATGTGCTTGACATGTGTGCACACTGCGCATTCGGTGCATGAAGCTGCACGTTCAGCTGTTCAAACACATCTTCTCAGCCTCTTTCACGTTACATGTTGAACATGACTCTGGAGACTAAGTTGTTGCTCTCGCCTCGCCTAACTGTCGCCGCTAACCCCTCATCTTTGGCTTTCAGGCTGTGAACTTTGCTTGTATCACGAGGCTGAACTGGTAGAGAGTGATAGAGAATGGCCGAAGGTCACGATCGAACAAAAGCCACTTGCATCTTTCAAAAGACATACTAAAATGAGATCGAGATGCTATAGCAATGCGATTCTTCCGAAATAGCAACTCATCGATTTATCAGATACCAGTCTCACTACTTGTACACCCCCAACCTCCCCTCTGAAGATCGTGTCTCAAAAACCGCACATGCCGAGTTCGCGTGCCCGAATACCTGCATCGACTCCGGCTGTCTTTCACGCCACCCATTTCCCGGCACTACAGCGAGAATTGTCTTAGCTCGCTTCGGCGTCTTCTTCCTCTCTTTCATTCGCCACTGTTATTCCGTCCCATGACCGCTAAACTCTGTGCTCGTGGTTAAGGTGTTTCTAGAAGTTTTGATACGAGTGGAAAGGGAGGTCTGGTAGCAGCTACAGTCACCACAGATGACAATGGACGCAGCTAGGCCACTCGAAGTAGTACACTAGAGGTGGTAGTCACATTGTTATTCAGATTGATGACGTCACAATGAGGTATTTGTGTGGCCATTATACTGGTAACCAGAAACCCCTACACACCTCACACCCTCACACCCTCCCATCTTCCCATGACTCTTCGAATTGCTACAGAACTAAACCCCGGCTTGGCTTCGAACACCAACGTTCAGAATTTGTTTTTGCCGTTGGTAGTGTGACGTATTGCGCATGAGCCTGTGCTTGGTATGTCGTAGTGCTCGTTCCATAGTATCGTCCAGTCTAGTCCGGAATAATCACAATGCTATAAATAACGTCTTCGTCCAACGCCTATGTCCATCTACACTAGTGGAATAATATCGAGGCAACCAACGATCACATCATCTGCTCATCTCAGCAGCAAAAACTAACTCTCTGTCTTCTTTAGGACGTTGCATTTTTGTCCCTTCACGTCATTTGGTCTTTTCTACAGCTGTGTTGTATTTACCTTTCATATAACACATCTCCACACAGTAATATATCGGAGATTCGGAGATAGTCCGCTAGGTTGCATTTAACCGTTGAGTCCGAACCCTACCAGTTCAACATCACCAATTGTCATCAGCTACTATTGCGCGCGCGTGGAAAATGGGCCTGCAAGCGCGAATTCCGGCCACCGCTGTTATCGCCCGTCTCAGGCGTCGGGTCTCCGATCTCACAGAAACCGCTCCTCAGTGGAACTTCTTTCAGCTCGTGCTGTTGGTCCAACTGCTCATCTTTCTGGACCTGGGAATGCTCTTCAAGACCATATCAGAACCCCAAATAAGGGTTGTTTATTTGAGGTGAAGGGAGAAGAGACCGATAACAGAAGAAGGCTATGCATTATGGGTCATTGAAGGGTTCCAGACCTCGATCTGAGGTTTAGCACTGGATCACGAAGAGACTGTACAACCATCTGAACAGTCATGTACATACTAATGATATTTATTGAATAGGAAGAGTGGTAACTTGTCTCTACCACTACCCTCTCGGTGTCATAGTCAGTATTCCCTGTATCGATAGACACCTTCCATGTTGAGCGATTTATTGTAGCAGCATGCTGGAGACTATAGAGACCGTGTTACTGAAGTTGTGAGCTCATTCGACTAAAGATAGGTGTTCTGGGCAGATCTTCACCAGTGGAAGATTCAGATCTAACACACTTGGCGTGACCACCTGGCTAGATCAAGGATCAAGGAGCACAGCTCACTCTGAGTTTGACTTACAAGGCAAAGCCACGACAGCTTTTATCGTAAGTGAGAAAACGTATTCAAACTGGTGCCAACCTGACTGAAAGAGGTAGCCCAATTCATTGGTCTATCTCAAAATCGTGTCAGGCCACTACATCGTTGGCAGTTCAGTCTTTGTAGTTGTCTCAAAGTACGGTGGGACGAATTTCCGAGCCGCACGCCTTGGGGTGGTGTTTTGGGCCGACTCGGAGATACGAAATAATTCAAATATACACCTCCAGCTGTATTCAGGAGATCAATCCGAACATAATGACACCATATGAGCCCACATTTTATTGACGGTGGCTTATTCAGTGAGATCTTCGCACTTAACCCGCATCTCTCCACTATATGCACTAATGGCGCCACAAGAGAACCTTCAAACCTGGTCAATATTCATCTGATCAGAAAGTGAAAGCCTCAGATCTACTCTTCATGTAGATGCAACCTTTTTGTGTTATACTGACTTCTCTCCATCTCTTCCCCAACACCCTCAAAAATACAACTCCTTTCATCTTCGCGATGTCATTGGCCATCACAACTTTATCTTCTCAACGCGTTGTTATCGCGACCAGAACACGACTTCGCCGCCTCGTTACAACACCATGTCAAACACCAAAGAAAAGAATCAGTTCTACAGAGACAACCAAATCAGTCTCAAAGTCAACGATTCAACAACCTCCACGATATCTTTTCAATCTGGCATATTGCAATTAACCCGATCTGATGCCGTTGACAAAGCGGAGCCCGAAACTCACAACCTCATCGACTTGGACACCCCAGAAAAGGTCAGATTGGTCACCGGAGCAAACATCCGATGGTTTTACAACAAAGAAATGTTATACATGAGATTTTGCGACTTTGCTGAGGACGGTGGATGTTTTGCCATCACACATGGCTCTAAACTTCCACTGGTGGCTCATCTGCCTAAAGCCATGTACGACACCTTGGCCCATCAGCATGATGCCGCTGTTGATAAGGAGCAGAGTGACACTGCTTCGAGAGAGGGTTTGAACAAAGAGCTCCAGAGTGCGAAAGAACAGTGTGGTCGCATGAAGTCAACCCGACATGATTATGAACTTCAAATTAGGAGGCGAACGGCTTATCATCAATCGGAAGTGGACGAGCTCAAGACAAGTCACAAGGAAGAGCTGACTAAGCTTAAGGAGGAAATTACTAATGAGCGTATCTTGATGGAGCAAGCTGAATCACTTAGGAAACCATTCATGATCAGTCACGAGAGAAGTCTTAAAAAGCTATCTGATGATATTCATCGCAACAAACTGTCGACGCTTAGAGACAGTAAATTTGCTGACTTTACGATTGCCTGCAACGACGGAAAGAAACTGCGTGCTCACAAGAATGTCCTGTCGTCTTTCTGGCCGTTCTTTGAAAAGATGATGGAGAACAGCTGTAAAGAAACAGAGGAGGATGAGCTGACTCTGGACCATCCCTCGGAGACTGTGGAACTGATGCTTTCGGATCTCTACGGCTGCAAAATCGAATTTACGCACATCCAAGCATTCCCTCTTGTGCAACTGGCAGGCATGTATCAGCTTCCTGAACTGTCTCAGATGGCCTTCAAGAAGATCAAGCACTCTGAGAAGAAGCTGAAACTATCGGAATGCATCGAAGGGTGGAGACGAGCACGAATGGGAGGCCATGACGAGGCTAGAGACTTCTTCTCTAAGCTGATTGTGGCCAAGTCGAAGGGAAAGAAAAGAGCGAGAGAGGAGTTTGAAGCCATGGACAAAGAGGAGACTCTAGAGCTGTTTCTTGATTCCATGGCCAAGTGAGGAGAGAGATTGAGTCTGAGGTGTCGTTTTAACGAGACACAGCAGAGCGGTTAGTGTTACTGCTCCCTCCAACTGAGTCGTATTAGGGATCGGGGGCTACCTTCAGTAACAACTCAACTAATAGACCTAATACTAAGTAATCTAGAGTAAACGTCATACCTCCAAAACTCAGTGATCAGCAGTAAGTTAGAAGAACATTGTGACGTTCATGTGTCCATTCCTAGACAGGCTAGCTTGCAAGTTAAATCGCTTGAAGGACTCATCACCGTGTCATCAATCCAATCTCAGTCCTTGTCTTCACTTCTTGCGGCTTTGGGAGTTGGAATCTTAGGGTGAGTCTATATCAGCTACAACTGGTCTATGACTCTTCTGGAAGCCTTGAGTCATCAACGAAGCCATGAAGCATCCATTTCACCTGCCCAAATACCACAACGTAACCAAATGTCCCCACTACCCCATCAGCCCCAAAAGAGGCAAGTGGTAATCGAACCGACAACTGTTTGACTCTGCTGCTCTCTTTGCCTCATTAAGTGTGTGTAGAGGTGGACATGCGTGCGTGTGCGTGTGTAACCGATTTTAAGCTTTTGGTTTTTGTCACCCAATATCTCTAATCTGCCTGTATCGTGATCTCCCTTTCACACACACATTTGCGCACCACAACTCCATACGAAAATGTCCGACGTTTCCGAGCTCAGCGCCAAGCTGGAACACCTGGGTTTCGCCGAGCCCAAGATCAAGGAGGTGCTCAAAAACAAAAAGGTCGCCGCCTCCTTCAATGACATTCTCAATGTCGTGAGTGTGGGCAAGGACGAGAAGCGGGCCGCCCTGCTCCACAACCTGGCCTCCTCCTCCAAGGACGCCAAGGACGAGGCCGTCCTCAAGAAGCGAAACGAGGTCGCTGCCGCCATTGCCGACGGCCGAATCAAGACCAACGTGCAGTTGGATGCCGCCTGGAAGTGGGCTCAGGATCTCCACAGCGGAGAGAGCCTCGATCAGGCCGCTGGAGTGGGCATTGAGGTGACCCGGGACGACGTTGCCCGGGAGATTGCCGCCTACATTGCCGCCAACAAGGCTTCTCTGGAGGAGGAGCGGTACAAGGCTCTTCCCGGAGTCATGGTGGCCGCCAAGAAGATCCCTGCTCTCAAGTGGGCCAACCCCGCCGACTTCAAGCCCGTGATCGACGAGCAGCTCAAGGAGCTCCTGGGACCCAAGGACGAGCGAGACCTGGTCAAGAAGAAGGCCCCCAAGGCCGCCAAGCCTGCTGCCGGAAAGGAGACCAAGAAGGAGGAGCAGCCCGAAAAGGTGTCTGCCACCGCCATGTTCACCACCGGTTTCCTCGGCAACCTGCACAAGGTCGGAGAGAACCCCCAGGCCAAAATGGAGCGAATGGTCGAGCATCTCAAGGCCACCAAGGGCCAGGTGTTCACCCGATTCCCTCCCGAGCCCAATGGATACCTGCACATTGGCCACTCCAAGGCCATCACCGTCAACTTTGGCTACGCCCAGTTCAACAAGGGTAAGTGCTACCTGCGATTCGACGACACCAACCCCGAGGCCGAGGAGGAGCGGTTCTTCACCTCGATCCGAGAGACCATTGAGTGGCTGGGATTCGAGCCCTACAAGGTCACCTACTCGTCCGACTACTTCCAGGAGCTCTACGACCTGGCCGAGAAGCTCATCGAGTCTGGAGGCGCCTTTGTGTGTCACCAGACCGCCGAGGAGATGAAGGCTTCTCGAGGAGTGTCTGAGGGATCTCGAGGAGGAGAGCGAGTGCCCTCTCCCTGGAGAAACCGAACTGTGGAGGAGAACCTGGTGGAGTTCCGAAAGATGCGGGACGGCCACTACAAGCCCGGAGAGGCCGTTCTGCGAATGAAGCAGGACCTCAACAACCCCAACCCTCAGATGTGGGATCTGGTGGCCTACCGAGTGCTCAACGCTCCCCACCACCGAACCGCCGACAAGTGGAAGATCTACCCCACTTACGACTTCACCCACTGTCTGGTTGATTCTCTGGAGAACATTTCGCACTCGCTGTGTACTACCGAGTTCTACCTCTCTCGAGAGTCGTACGAGTGGCTGTGTGATGCTGTGGATGTCTACCGACCTGCCCAGCGAGAGTACGGCCGTCTCAACATCACCGGTACCGTTCTTTCCAAGCGAAAGATCGCCAAGCTCGTTTCCGAGGGCCACGTTCGAGGCTGGGACGATCCCCGTCTCTTTACCCTGGTGGCTATTCGACGACGAGGTATTCCTCCCGGAGCCATTCTCAACTTTGTGTCCACTCTGGGAGTCACCACTGCCGAGTCCAACATTCAGCATTCTCGATTCGAGAACAATGTGCGAAAGTACCTGGAGGACACCACTCCTCGTCTGATGATGGTTCTGGACCCCGTCAAGGTGACCATTGAGAACCTGCCCGAGGACCACTTTGAGGAGTTTGAGATGCCCTTTGGCAAGAACGACGAGCGGTCTCGAAAGGTGCCCTTCACCCGAGAGCTGTACATTGACCGAAGCGACTTTGAGGAGTCTGCCGGCAAGGAGTTCTTCCGACTCACCGCTACTCAGCCCGTTGGTCTGCTCAAGGTGCCCCACAACATTTCTCTCAAGGAGGTCAAGAAGGACGCCTCTGGCAACATCACCGAGCTGGTCTGCCACCTCGACAACGACATTCCCTTCAAGAAGCCCAAGACTTACATCCAGTGGGTCCCCGAGTGCGCTGCCAAGAAGTCTCCCGTCAAGATTGCCGAGACCCGAGTGTTCAAGCAGCTGTTCAAGTCCGAGAACCCCCAGGGTCACCCCGATGGCTACCTTGCCGATCTGGCCGAGGAGTCCGAGGTCATCCACAAGCATGCTCTTGTTGAGCCTGGCTTTTACGATGTTCAGGCCAATTCTCCTTGGGTCACTGGTGAGCATACCGGTAAGGAGAAGAAGGGATCTCCCGAGAGTGTGCGATTCCAGGCTCTTCGAGTGGGATACTTTTGCATGGATAAGGACTCTACCGACAAGGATATTGTTCTTAACCAGATTGTTTCTCTGAAGGAGGACAACCAGAAGAAGTAGTGATGAGCGGAACTACAGGGTGGAGAGTGAGTCGATATAATGATTCACTAAATGTGATATGATCAATAATATTATATTGTATTGTAGCCGTTTGTTGATGTGTAGCCGTCTCTAGGTGGGCCTGTCTTGATATCTCATTCCCTACCATGGCTTATCTGATCCATTCAGCTATCTGTCTTGGTTCTCCTTCCTTGCTGTAAAATATTCCCCCATCCAAAACCTTGATAGTAGATAAGGCAAAGTCTATCTTCCCAAATGGGAGTGTTTCCAAAGCGGGAGTCAAAACGGAGACAAAAGGGGGCACTAGCAACAATGTTACACTCATTCCATTTGAGTCAATTGAATTTCAAACAATTGTCTGAAAATATCCACAATATTCCTGCATCTGGACGAGTCAGATTATCCGTCACTTTGTGTACAAAAATTGCTTTCGAATTGAACACACCATTCACTGCTGACTCTTGAGTGCATAAAACCATCCCAATACGTACGGCTCAATCCGTGGCCACTCCTTGTATGTCAAATACATCCATTAATCTATAAATAATTGCTGTGCTGTTAGTACCGAGTCGTCACCTTGGGGGCGGCTACAACCTCTCCCTCGAAAAGGTCCATACCGACTGGACCCGAGTGCCCTCCTTGACGCTGTCGCGCACAAAGCCGTCGCGCTTGGAAAGACATATCTTTTCCACCTCGAGAATATACATGCCCTCCTTGTACTTTTCGGCCTCCTCCAGGCTCTTGACATAGGTCCAGCCGACATCGGAGCCACATTGGGCGCAGGTGATGTCCTGCACAATGTACTGGCCGGTGATCATGTTTTTGAGCACGGGCTCGGCCTTTTTCACGTTGACCACCTGGTCGAACAAAAAGGCGTCTCCAAACTTGCCCTTGAAAGACTGTGTTAGTAATTGCTGTGTTTATTGGTTTTATCCAATGAGTTTCCCAGGCAACGGCTCCATCGTCACCTTTTTCTGAACACTCTCCTCTCTCCTCTTCCTTCTTCCCAAAGTTAGAGTTGGCGCAAGCTTATTTCCGTTGGCTAAATGGGGTCAACTGCTACACAGGGAGTGAGACACCACGTGACTGGCAGAGGAGCTAGTCTAGCCTGGGGAAAAGGAAGAAAGAGGGAGTGTCAGGAATGTGTGACTCCACAAAGATCATATGACAGTTTCCCGTGGAGAATCAACAGCTGAGCTTCTTGTTCTCCCTCAGCTGCACCCTTTGCCACCGGTCAGCGGGCCCACAGCCAACTTAATTTCCGATTGTGCACGATTGCGTTGGGCAGCAGGACGTACAGCTCTTAGGTGAAAGTGGGAAAGTGTAGTCCCCCCCCCCCCCCCTTCTGCCTCAAGACCAGCTGCACGTCCTCCAATCCAAACCGACCCTGCGCATACACTACACCCGTGACGTGGTTAGCGGATGTCAGCTTCCGTCTCTGTCAGTGGCATCAACCACCCGTCAATTACACTCACCTTGCTCTTGAGGTCGTCATTGCGACTGAGATGAGACTTGCAAGACATGCAGCAGTAAATGCATGGCTCATCGAAATAGTGTGAGCACACGAACCCCATGTGGTTGGATGTGTTAGCTGGCGATTGCGGTTATTGTGGTGGTTCTCTTCTGGGCGGCTCCTCCTGGGCTCCAGCGCTTTGTGTGTGTTCAATGGGGGGGTTTTGCGTGGGGTGCCAATGAGGGTTGTGCTGATGTGTGGTTGTCAGGAGAACTCGCCTGGGCAGTCAAATCCACTTATAAGGGTAGAGAGTGTACAAGTAGAGAGACAAGGTGTGGTTGCGCTTGCCATGTGGTGGTGGGTGGGTATACCTAATATATAATAAAAGTGAGGGCTTGGTCACAAAGTTGGCTTGTGCAATGCCGCCAGACCATCTGTCGGGATATCCGCCACCGAACCTTATGGATGTGACATTGGGCCCAGTAGTGTCTGCTGGAGGGTGGGAGGAGTGCAGGGGGTGGTCAGGGGCTTCCTTGGGTCTTTTCTCCGCCTCTTTGACCACTTTTCTCACCAGCTTCAGTCCGCCCCCCTTTTGCACCTTGGCCCTTTTGGCACAGGCACAACATTTACTTTTCTTACCTTTACCCCAGCTAACTGCAGGTGTGTCGCAAGGTTCGCTCTGGTGGGACAGTAGTCTGAGTCCGGTGACTGCAGACAATGGCTCTCCCTCCGGTCGTTTGGGCCGTTTCTTAGTGCCATTGCCTGTGGTGGAACAAGAGCAGGGGCGGCGGGAACTGGTACTTGTCTGATACGGAATGCAACTGCCACACAAACGGCACAAACGGCTCACAGAAGCGGCACAAACACCACACTCCAATACTCGGAATTGCAATTGAAACTGAGACCGACAGAGAGCTTACAGTTAAGACTCATGGAGGTTTGTTCTGAGGCTGGGTTGAGTTGGGTCGGTCCTGGGGTGTCATATTTGGACCTGTTGAGCGGCACACCCCGAATGCGTTCCAGGCGGGCGCTGTACTCGTATCATACCAGACACAGCTAGTCTATGTGAGTTCGTTGTGTCTATGCATGGAAAGGGTATCCGAGGCCATATCGTTTATCTGCAGGTGGAGATAGATACGGGCTATAGCAATAGTCGTGGGTTATGCCGCCGGTGAGAGTCTTGGAAGCCGCCTGCGATTAGTACCAGGGCCGTAATTGTACGGTGGCCACTAGCTGACAGCTCTCTTATGCTGCTATCCTCAGCACACCAATCTGCAGGTGCAGTGGACGTACCGGTTCATGCTGTAAATAATAGCTGTTCTACAGGCAGGGGCTCAGCAGCCCGTTTTGGTACACCCCTGAAACACTCTATCAACCTCTACCAAAGCCCCCGGTCTACCTCCCGTCGATCCTCCCATTATGCTTAGGTTGACTTATCAGTATCGGGCCTTTACAGGGGCCACCGAACTATGACTGTGGAGGGATGTGGGTGATTACCTAATCGTGGGGCTACAGTGAATGTCATCGTTGTGTGTATTACTAACGTTTGCTAAAAGCGCCTATCAACTGACTACGGCTGTTCATGGAAGCACCTCTTCGGCCTCCTAGATCAAATCAGCAATGTCGAACATCAACTCCATGAGTTTCTCGTCCTTCAGTCGCTTGAAAGCCTCTTTCTGCTCGGTTCTGTCTCTTTTGGCAATGTGCTTGGCAAAGAACAGCTTCAATTCATCATTGCAAGCCTCTCTAGATCGTTCCCATCCTAAAAACAGATCTTCCAGAACTGCCTTCTCATCAACCAGGTCTCGGATCTGCTTGCAAGCCTCAGCACCCAACTCAGGAAGAAGATACATGTGCGACAGAATGAGAACTCCTGTGGCTTCATCGAAAGTCATCTTGAGCTTCTGCTTGTAAACAAACGATACCAGCTGTTGAACCCAGGCAGAAGGAAACTCCAGGTGAAGTCTTTTGTCGACCTTTTCAGCACACTCGTTCGACATCATCTTTGCAAAGAATGGCCAAAAGCTGCTCAGAACTGCAGAGTGCACTTGAATTGACGCATCGTCTTTACAAGTGATGGTGAAGTCAGAAGCAGATGTGTTTGACATGATGGTCCCAAGGGCTAGTCCACACTGAGGGGCACTCTGAGATCTTACCTGACTCTCCAGCTTGCACTCCCGCTGAACCCCAAGTTTCAGATCTTCTTAGGTGTGCGAATCAATCTCTTTGAAAGTCTCAGAGAGATATTCACCCTCCTGCCGAACGCTGAACATAGCCATGTAGCCGGAAGCCTTAACAAGCAGGCTACCGTCCCTTCCGAAGTACTCGAAATCGGTATTGTAAACCCGAGCGAATCCGGTGGATTTAGGCTGAGATAATTGCAACAGAAAGGGCTCAACGTCAGTACCCCTTGAAACTGAGAACTTCAAATTGTACAACCAGTTGGGAGCATCCGATCGTGCAAGTGTAAGCACTTTTCCGTCCCCAAGCTCAACGTCTAGAAAGTACCCAGTGAAGTGATGGATTCCTTTGGGGTATTCGAAAGCGGTGATCGGTGTAGATAGTAGTACTCGTACTGTCATTGTAAGGAAGATCTGGTATTGCAGACAACGACTGGGTCCCTGGCTCGCTATATATGCTGAGATTATGACAGCGTGTTGCACACTTCTGACGTTGACAGCTCCAAGAGTTCAATGGGGTGGGCATGGTTTCTTAGTTGCGGTCACCCCTTCGTACCCTGGGTGGGGTGTGACGGGTCTACAGTACACGTTCGGTGTCTGTCGATTCAATACAGTATGGGGCCGTCGCCCTTCAGTATCATGTTGGAAGAGACCATTGGCGAATGTGCCTCCTGCCAACAAAACGTTTAACTATAAGCCCATCTCTCAACTGATGCTATCAATAGTACACGACTGCACTTTAGAACCACTCCAGAACACTCCAGAGAGATAGAATAAGTACCAAAACCACCGAATCAACTCAACACGCTGCTGAAAGTAAACCGTCCACTTTTCTCCACCTCTTGTCTCACAAAATTCCGCACTAGAGCCACCCTCCTCACCTCCACACAACAACCCAACATACGTCTCCCACGCACCCCCAAAGGCTAAATATTTCACCCTTCTGAAACATCTCTCCACACAAGACCATGTCCGACCCAGACCCGCCACAGTTGTACACCAAGCCCGGAGCAGACGAGCTGATCGCTCTCCTCGATAAACACAGCCAAAATGTGATCCACAACTTTGAAAGCGGCGTCTCAAACGACCCACACAACTTTTACCAGTGGCTCACCACGTTATGTGCCTCTCCCCTGGCATGGATTGATAACGAGGATCAGCGCGACGAAATCTGGCAGAAAGCCGCTCAACGGATTGCCGAGCGTTCAGGTCGAACCGCCAATCCTCAAATGCTGCGCAAAATCGAAATTGAAGGACTCCCGACCATTTCACTGGTGGAGCCCCCTCTGACAGGCGATTTTCTTGGTCTAAAAACCTGGGGATCGAGTTTCGTGCTCTCTCAGATCTTTGTCGCAAATCCCGACCTTCTGAAGGACACGGTTCTGGAGCTGGGATCCGGTACAGGTCTCTGCGGAATCGCCACGTCACTTCTAGGACACCCTACCATTGCAACTGATCTGCCTGAAATTGTGGAGAACTTGCACACCAACTTCTCCGAGAATAACATCAGCAACTTCAAGACCCGTACACTTGATTGGACTAACCCTGGTTCGTTCCTGGAGGACGAAACAACCCCAAACAAGTATACCACTGTTGTGCTGGCTGACCCGGTGTACTCTGAAAACCACCCTCCGTGGATCAGGGATATGTTGGCTGAATTTCTGGAGAAGAAGAATGACGCAAGAGCCATTCTGTGTGTTCCTCTGAGACGCAAGTTTGACGAGGTCAGAGAAGAGCTCTGGAAACTGCTGGATGAAGTTGGACTTCATAGAGTCAGAGGAGGACAAGTTGATGACAAGGACGAGTTTGGCCACATGTCCTACACCTGGGGAGAATGGAAGTGGAGGGACGTTGTCTGAGTGACGAGCTCTGTCGTGTGAGACCTTCACACACTCTCTCCGCTTACGGTACACTATACTCTGGGGGTATGGATTTCTACTCACAACCCCCTCATGTAGACATTGTAAATATAAGTACCGATTTCGGCGTAGGTGTCATTGATTTGGTGCGAGGGAAACGTACTGAACTGCGTAGACCGTAGTGAGAGAAAAAGTGTGATCCCAGGTGTTTTGCCATGAGCTATGTATTTCTAATGCATGATCGAGAATTAGAGAGTGTGTACAATGTGATCTGAAACAAGAACCAAGGATAGCAATGGCTTGAAAAGTGTATTGGAACAAAGAGAAACAAGCAGGCTTTCTAATGCTACCAAATGAAGATCTCTTCCCCATCAAAAATGACCTATTTTGACACGATTCAATCTTTGACCAAAATCAACATTTAGAGTTTGAAACTGGAAACCAAAGTGAGATAGAAACCACCGTCACTGGGCTAAATCACGTGATTCAAAGCTATAGTCATATATTTCAGTACCCAATAATCACATCAGTCTTACTCTCAGATCCATACAGCCACTCCTTCCCTTCCAAATCCACTTTCCAATTTTAAGGTTCAGGTCACGTGACCAGATTTCTTCCTTCCATTCATATTGAAAAAACAAGGTTCAGCGGCACAATTCCGGCCCTCTTAGCTCAGGGGTAGAGCGTTGCACTCGTAATGCAAAGGCCACTAGTTCAATTCTGGTAGTGGGCAATTCTTTTTTTTTGGGCGTTTTCCGAATAGATACGATGACAATGGAGATAGTATTGTTAGCTTCACGGTCGTGTCTCTCTTTTATTTCTCCCTCACGTGGTTCTCATGTCAGTATCTATACCATTTTCTATAGCATATCCTTCAGAGACTTTTCCTTCTTCCCAACCAGAACAGTCTCATCCTCTTCCTTTCCACTTCCATCTATCGTCTTTGCAATCCAATCTCCTAGTCTCTCATCTGTCACGTAAGCAGCTATTTTTCCTCCAATGTACTGAACCCCTTCGTTCTGAGCCACACTCTTGAGATATCTGAACTGTTCTGAGTGGTCTGGATCAGCCGTGACGTCCTTCAGAATGCCCTTTTCCACGTAAAACTCCACCTCCACGTTGAGATCTTCGTTCTTGATCACGTGAGTAAACTTGGGAGTCTGTCCATATGCCCACTGGTATGTCTTCATCTCCTCAGCAGTATCGTAGACCTTCTGGGGCAGATCGCATTGTTGAACAATGTTGAGCTGCACAAAAGGCTCGGTACCATCATCAAAATCAACACCATAGAGCCCAGAGAACCCCTTAATGACTGTTTCAATGAACAGATTCTTGTCCATACCGATATTGGTGACTGGAGACTTGACAGAAGCCGTTCCGTTGCCCTCAATAACTCCCAGATTCTCCCCTCGATGCAGCAGAGCCTTGAGAACGTCTAATCTCGAGTTCAACAGCATGGTTCCATGATGGTATGCCTTGAGTCTCTGAATCTTGTAAGCTGATCCAGAGACCTTGTTATCAGTGATATCAACAATATCGAACCGAGAATTCAGCTTCAGCTCAACATTGGGGCCTCCAGGGACCTCTCCCACAGCGTTGACACCCTCCATGATCATCTTAGAGTGTTTTTCACGCGAAAAGTCCTCGTTGTTCGTCATGAAACAGTAATTGACGTTTCCCAAATCATGCACCACCGTTCCTCCACCGGATTTTCGTCGAATCATTGGAATCCGAAGACTCTCAAGCACTGGAATGTTGGCTTCTCTCCAAGGGTTTTGGTTTCGTCCAATCACAACACACGGAGAGTTGACATAGATGACTAATCGGTTGTTGGAAAGCGCGTCTGGGCCTGGGGCGGATTCAGGCTCCTTTTTTGGGTCACGTGCAGGCATATGATCGTACAGAAACTCTTCCATGGCCAGGTTGAGGAACGGATCAGAGATGGCAGATACGAAGATCTGAGGGCCTGGTTGTTGAGCCATGGCTTCCAGGGTTAGGGTCGAGTTGTATCTTTGTTGGAATGGCTTTGTGTAACATGTTTGTGGTCGCTTGAGCGCTTTTAGTGTCTGTATTCGTCGGATCATCTTTTGTGGTGGGAGATGGATGTCTTTGAAAGATGGTGATGTTGAGTGGAGGTTATTTTGGTGGTGCAGATTTGATGTGTGGGAGAGGTGGGGAGGAACAGAAGGTGTTGTAGAAAGCTAAGTGGTTGGCGGAAATCTAGTGTTGGAGAGCCATACTGTAGATTATGCTCCATTCATTCATCTCGTGCAGTAAAAACACCCTCTTGTAATACAAAATCGCCTATTTGAGGACACCTCCCCTACTGTGGTCTTCAACATCTGATCTATATGCACGTCGAGCTAAATTCAAATATTTCTTCCTGACCATCACCATGAACGTCAACAAGCAAAAGCTGAGCATCGAGGAGGGGCTGCTGAAGCAGGCGGGGTATCGGGGCAGTGAGATCGATGAGCTCATCGTCCAGAGATACTCCATGGCTGGAACACAAAAGCCGATTTTGGTGTTGACGCCAAATGAGGGCAAAAACGAGACAGCCGAGGTGTGGAAGGCGCCTCAGGAGGTGGGAAAGACGCCGCGGACGCGCAAACAACGGGCTTTGAACGACCACAAACCGCGGGCTGCTCTTTCGCAGTTTTTGAAAGACGCCAAAACTCATCAGAAGACAGTCAAGGGAGTCATGGAGAGAATATACAGATCCAAGAGCTGTGATACGACAACCGTCACAAAGAAAGAAATGGAGGCCTGGCGCCATCTACCGAAATACTCGACTTACACAAAACTCAACAAGCTCTGGAATGGCTACATTGCCGACTTGCTGATGGTCAAGGGAGATAACAACAAGGATAATGACATGAACTCGGCAAAGAAGATGATGTACGCACAGAAACTCACATCTGCGGACTTCAACGGCGCCAAAATCACAGTCATCGAGGCCAGAAACCCGTCTATAGTCGGTCTGACGGGTATTGTGGCCTGGGAAGCGAAATCCAACTTTGTCATTGTATGTGAAGGAGGCAAGTGTTTTGAGGAGATGGACAAGCTGGAAGGAATGCAACTGGATAACCCCGGTAAAGATACACAAATGGGAGGACTGAGGATTGTGGACAAGCCGGGAACTCGGTTCATTGTGCATGTTGATGCAGGAAGCATGGAGTTTGAGATTATCGGATCTCGGTTCCTCTTCAGAACAGCAGATAGATCGGGCAAGAAGTTCAAGCCAAAGAATGTCGACCTTTTGTAGGTCATAGGAGTATATAGTAATGGATGGGTGCATATGAAGAACTGAAGTAACGTGAACATATACGGTCGTGGGTAGAGAGCTGGCCAGAACTCTAGAAACACTAGTAGCTTTGGTATGGGATATATCATTGTAATCGTGCGGACTTCAGGTGTCCAACGGTATCAATGAATATGCCGTACGACCAATACCCAGCCCAGCATCGCGATGTGACCTTAATATCAAAAAGTACGAAACCTGGCACTACCCGCCCAATATCAACACAATCAGAACACAAGTAGTACCATTAAAACAAGCACGTCTTGAGGAGCACAACAGTACCATTTTTAGTCCAATCCGACGCGATTTTAAATCACTCTTTTCACATCTCCCAGGCAATGGTGAGCTCCGAACTCCACGTCAAGGGCGTCTGGTGTAGTTGGTTATCACATGCGCTTAGCATGCGCGAGGTCCCCGGTTCGATTCCGGTGTCGTCCATTTTTGTCACGTGAGTCTTCTCGTGGTTGTATTTTTGCACGTACGACCATGATTCACCTTTTTGTTGACCTATATCAAGTAGTTCCACCTTTACTTGGTTCTCTCAACTAAAGTTCAAGACCCACCTCAAAATTCACCCAAAAACTGTTTTATAACCACAAACACGCCATTGACTCTACAGCCAACCACAAACGACATTTATGACCACGAATCCCTCCACGTTTCATGCGGCTCCACCAATCTATCTAAGACACTAATCTCCGATAAGAGCTGTATCGAAGACTATCGAAGAGCCGTCATCAAAGTCATCAAAGTATAACCTTGGAGGTGGTCCAAAACAATGGGACTGTATAGAGAGTAAACAGTGTCGGTGAGAAGCGCTGGAAACGTGATATCAGGGTATACTCAGCTCGAGCTCGTTTGTACCAATGACTCAATTGCTCTCAATTGGTCCTCGGGATGATTCCTTGCCTTCAAACAGCCCTATTGCTCACAGTCTCGCACCCATCGTATTCGCCTACGCCCACCTTATCGAAGCCACCACTCCATAATATTAAATCTACTTCGCTAATATCGTAACTGCTTGTACCAATTGGTGGCAGCCGTATTGCCATTTCGGATAACCCTGTCTCACGTATGGCCACCGTTGGTGAGTCATATTTGCTTCTTCGGAGTTCGAAATGTGTAACTATGAGATTGGCATACATACCACGAGTACAGCTACAGCCCCACCCACATTTATCATTATCTGTATTGCTTACATAGGTACAACTCGAGGTTGCTATACATTCTAGTACGGTCGCGAACTCTCTAGTGGGCCGCTGTGCGAGATGTGCTGAAGGTCGATCAGTCACTCAGGCGCTGTGCGCAAGCTCTCTGTAGGGCGTGGAGGCACCACGCAGAGGATGCAATTACTTGCCAGCAAACGACTTTCGTCGGTTGGACTTTCGGATGGGGTCGTACTTGGCGTCTCCAAGCGCCTCGTCGGAGAAGTCCGCCAGCGCCTCGTACGCCCGTCGGTTCACGGAAGCCTCGGTGACTAGAGGCGCGGGGGCCTGGGCAATGGCACCCTTGGGGTTGGGGATTCGGGGCACGGGTGTAGCCTTGCCTCCCTCGAGACGGACAACCTCGGCGTAGCTGAGCTTGCGGAGTCCCACAACCGCGTATTCGTCATCGTCGTCCAGAGTGGTGACTACCCGCTGGGAGGGGTCCAGGGGAACGAGGCCGCCATTGGCTGTGGAGAGCTGCTCTGCAGTGTCACGCTGGCTGTTCTTGGATCCCGACAGCCAGGAGTAGAAAGAGGAGGGCGACAGGTATGACATTGTTGTGGTGGTGTGGTTTGGGTGGGTTGTGGTTGGTGAGTACCTTAGTGGTGAGGTGTAGGGGTAAGGTGAAGGGGTGAGGTGTGACTCAGGTAATGTGGTGGAGAGGTGACTCAGAGAAGTCTAGAGAAGGGTGCTGCCTGGGATTCTGTGGCAAGCAATGCAAGTGGTAGGGTGGATGACTCTACCTATGTAACGTGTGGTGTTTGTGGTTTGTGGTTCTGTGGGTCTGTGTCTGTGGACTGGCTGGTCTTTGTGTATGTGAGACCGGGTGGGATGGTGGCTAGTTGGACTGGCGTGAATATGTGTCTAGGAGAGTGTTGGTTGTGTTTGTGAAAGTGTGAGAGTGTTGGGGGAAGATTTGTTTGGGGGGTGTTTGCAGAGGTGTACAAGTGTACAAGTGGCCAAGGGTCGCGTAGCAAGATTTATTTATGGGTGTGTGACGCGTATGCACGTTATCTCACAACAAGCCTTATCAACGCATTTAACTTTAAGATAGCCTGGGGAAGACCAAAACAATCACACCGCAATCATTGTGGGAATGAGCGATATAGGGGGAGGGGGGTGAGCAATGACCGAGTGTGGAAGTCGTTATATATATAGTGCAACGATTACAGCGGTTCTTGCGCCACAAACTCACGCATTCCAAGTCCTACCCACTTTCGTTTGCCACAAACCACATGACTGCGGGAAATAAGCACCAATCAGGGTTCCTATTAACGCCATTGCCACGGCCCCAGACAGTGCCCAAAAGGGACGTTTGCAACGCCCCCAAAGATGGCGTCAAAGACATCAAATGACCTTAAGTATTAGCTCCCGAGAAATGCTGAAGGGAGACACTCCAGAGTTAAGCAAATTGCCACAGCAAGGGCAACTATACGGTGTACGGCAAATACGGCAAATACGAAGACACGGCTCCGGTCACGTGTGGTAAAATGGCGCCACCAATGCGGAGTTTTGTCGGTGCTCGTTTTTTTGTCTCCACCTCGGTCACATGCCATACCCATGTCCATGTGTGTGCCCCACGTTACTAATCTCCCCTCGGTTGACGTCATCTTTGCTATGCATGATTATGCACCTCATGCGCCACGTGATAAGGTGGGGAAACCGATTATGTGGGCGCAATGATAGGAGCTGGGAGAAGGGAGGAGAGCAGAACACGCAGTAAAGCACTGTACGTGTTTTCTGGTAGGTGGAATGTACCAGAATAGGGGGCTGGACAAGGCGGGAGGGGCAGCTATATATACTCAGGCAGGGGAAATAAAGTGACACAAACAAAAACTCCACACAACAAGTGGAGCCTGCCGTTGCTATAGCTACCACACTAATGTCTGGGGTACATACAGCTATAGCCACAGCAGACTAACGATAACAAATTGAGGCTGGTCCGTTACGCTACTGTAGAGTCATAATACTGACAAGTGGAGACACACCGACTGTTGGGGGACTTGTTGAGACTACAGCACAGTACATTACATTAGCTGGAGTGAGGATTGTGGGTCAGTGAGGTTAGGTAGCTCATATTGACTGGTGGTGTAACGTGTACCTCGGCAAAACTGCGGAGGGGGAGGAAGTGGTTGAATCACTATATGATTAGTAGGGGTGTTTCTGCTGATTCAAGAGTACATTGCAGAGTTGATATAATCGCGTTTATTTTCGTTGTGAGATGCCACAGTTGTCGACTTTTTCCCGTTCTTCACTATTAACTATATCCCCCTTTAAACTCTCGACCATATACCCAATTTTGTGAGAACATGATAGTCTTCCCAACTAACTCCCACTTAATTTCCAACTAACGCCAAATCATCTAATCATTTATTCTATCTAATTAATCATAATACATGCATGATTGAAGTATCTAAGTCTAGTATGGACATCCTCACTACGCTCAGATGCCTACTTCAACACTCTTCCCAACTCTGCCTTCACAATCAACGACTGCTCATGCTCCTCCGCCAACACCAACGTCTCCCGCACCTTTTCCTTGGTTCCAGCACTCATCTTGGAGTTCAACACTGCCTGACCAAGCTTACAAGCCTCGACCTTAGTCTTGTCGAGGTTGGTGGTAAGCAAACAAGTGTCGGAGACCATGGTCCAAATCTCCAGAAACTGCTTCTCAAACTCAGCAGGCTTCTCCTGGCCAAAGAAGCCAACAACGACGGAATACAGAACCTGTGAAATACACAGCTTGGTCTTCCATGTGGGATCGACAGATTTCTTCGTCGCCAGCTTGTTGAGGTTCTTGGGAGGAGTTAGAGCCAACTGGATCCACTCGGACACCTGTGAGAAGTACGTCTTGAGGAACGAAATGTCCTCATCTGTGTTCTCGATGGACAGAGCCCGAATGGCAGTGCCCAGAATAGCGTTTCGACGATCCTCACTCTGAGACTTGAGAATCTCCTCTTCATCATCAGAGTCCATATCCACGTCTTCCATATCAGACTTGGAAAGCAAGTAAAGCGAGCAAATGTCAGAAAAGACATCAAAGAGCTGCTCGGAGGGGAAATGGCCAAGGTACCGAGAAGCAGACTTGAGAGCGAGAATCTGGTACTCTCTGTTCTTTCGTTTGATCTCGGTGATGACCACCTTATCGACAACAGAGTCATGACGGTTGAACTTGATGGCCAGAGAAACAAGAGCGTCAAATACAGCCTCCTTACCAGTCCAGCTCTTACCCTGACAAGCAGAGATCATCACCTCAAACAACTCGTCGTTGAGAACACCCTTTCCAACAGAATTGCACGCGTCAGCGATAGATGTGGCGGCAATCTGTTTAATGTTCCACTGCTGAGACGACAGATGGGGTGAAACAAGAGCAATGATCTCCTTGATGTGCAAAGAGATGGCTCCCTTGCCTCCAGTGTTGTTGTTCCAGATGTTAGTGAACACATCCTGAACAGCAGGGTCCGAATCGTGTTTGCCCACAAAAATGAGAGGCAACAGAGAAGCCGATAGAGAATCGAACTTGTCAGCTGCATGAGCTGCAATCTCCTTGACTCCGATAGCAGATGAGATTCTGGCACGTTCAAGAGTTCCCTTTTGAATCTCTCCAAAGTATAGATTCTGCAGCTCGGTAATGTAGCTCAGAACGGAGTCATCATCGGCCAATCGACACAGGTAACCGCAGGCAGCCAGGTAGGATCGAGAGACAGTCTCGTTTCGATCGTAGATGCTGGGAATGGCCGATTTGATCAAAAGCTGACCAGCATAGGGTTTGAACAGCTGGGTCTTTCGAATAGTCAGAGTGACGATGATTCGCGAGCCAGCAACCTTGGAGGGCAGTCCCACTGACTTTCGGATGGACTGGGATAACTTGGGCACAATCTTTTTCATCAGATCGGCGTCACACAGATCCACGATCTCCTCGATAGAGTCCATCATTGGAGAATGACGCACAGCAGCCAAACGAGATGAGTCAATGTCGTTGGCGGTGGTTCCATACTTGTCGGCATTGAGAGCAATGTAGTTCATGGCCTGAGGCTCTAGAGTAGACAGGAGCTCCACAAACTCGGACAGCAGGTCTGGAATGAACGGCTTTAGCCGAGAACCGCCCTTTTTGATGAGCTGAAGCAACACATCCAGCGAGAAGTGCTGCACCTCTTCAGCTGACGATTGGAGACCAGAGTTTCCAAGCAAAAAGGGGATGATCTGATCCAGAACCTGTTTGGCTGTAGCGTCCGAAATGGAGTCACTCTCCAGGGATCGAACAAGAGCAGTAGTAAGACCTCGAGTGAGAGCCAAACCAGCTGTTCGAACACTCTCCTTGATATCGTCAACCACTCTGAAACAAACAGTCCAGATCTCAGACAGATGGTCAAGGTACTGAGAGATAGGTCTGCCCTGGAGAAGATCCAAAAGAGCAGCAGCAGAGGCCTGTCGAACTCGCCATTCCTTGGACTGAATGGAAGACAGCAGTTCCTTAAGAATACTCTCAAAGTGCGAGTTCACAGTCTTGGTGGAAGACTCACCAATCAACATCTTCCAAATGTTGGCCATCACCTGACCAGTACTGGGATCAAACTTGTACCGGTACAGTTTGGGGATTAGAGTCTTGCCAAGAGCAGGGTTGTCTGCCAGCTGCTGCTCAAGCGAAGCCTTGGCAAAGATGTTGCCTAGACCAAACGCAATACCCTTTCTGGAAGACCACAAAGAGGCGTGGTTGGCCAGAGACATGAACCGGTAGACAAGGGAGGGGTCTCCGACTTCAGAGGCAAGCGACAAAATGTCTTTGTAGGTTGAAATCGAGCCGTCGCCAGTGTTGAGCACTCCTGGCTCGAAAAGCTCAGTCTCCTGATGCACCTTTTGGTTGTGAGAAGATTTGTCGGTGACAAACGACGAAACCAGATTCTCGACCAGATCCTTCTGAAGTCTAGAATCTCCTTGTTCGAAAACAAGCGACAATCCTCGACTAGCAGCTTCCTGAACAATATCGTCCTTTTCAGGCAAGAATCGCATAAAGGCAAGCTGCAACTGAGGAAGAAGAGCATGGATCATGTGACCACAATACTGGACCACAGAAAGAAGCCAAATGGCGGTGCTCTTTCGCAAAGAAGGCTTAGTCACCGTCTTGGCCATGTTGATCAACCTGGTGGTCAGCTGACTCACTCTCTCCTCGGCCAAACTGCTTACAGGCAACTTGTCGGCAATCTTCCACATCTTCCGCTTGACAAACTTGGTTTCCCAGCCAGCTGCAAGCACACAGAGCGCTTCTCCGGTGAAGAAGGCAAAGTCCATCTGTTTGGACTCAATGGCAAAGATCTTATCGACGTTGGAATCAAAATCGGGACTCTCCAAGTTGAGATACGCAAAGGCGAGAACGGAGTGTTCGGTGGGTTTAACCAGAGTCTTCTTCTTGACATCTTCCAGTCTGCTCCAGTCGTCCAGCGAGATTCTGTTGAGTTTCAGCTCACTGAGGAACGTCTGAACAGACTCCATATCAATGTGAGTAGAGCAGATCTCTAGAGCAGACGAAATGTCAGACTCTGTAAGGAAAGAGACCAAGTTGGCAAATACCAGAATAGGTCCATCAACATTCTTGGACACGTGATTGAAACATTGAGTAATGAGAGACCGAGCAACCTCTTCATTCTGCTCTAAACCAATCACACGAGCAGCATGGGACTGAATCTTGTAATAGGGAGAAGTCAAGGCAAACTGAACCACACTGTTGTTGGCATCAAAGGCGTTGTACGACTTGGTCGACAACGACACCAGAGAATAGTACAATTCCAGAGACATCTCAGGAAGAGTGGAAAATGTCTGGTGAGTGGAAATAATGTCGAGAACGGGGGAAATATCTGTCTTGCTGAGATACTCAATCACGAGCTTTCTCACGTGATCATCACTCTTCAGAGCCTCATCCACACGAGTTTCCCATTGTTCATCAACCACACAAACTGTATCGTGACCCTGAAGAGCTGTAGCCACTGTCAGACGCACGAGATAAGGGAACATCCACTCTGCAGCCTTCTTGAGATCGAATTTCGACTCGTGGATGAGCTTACATAGCTCAAAGACATCGGGAAACTGGAAAACGTCCGAATCAGAAGCTCCCTTGATCACATCGAGTGAATCATGACTGGTAATGTACGGAACATTGACAGCTCGCATCCAATAAGGATTCAGACCCCGATTGCACTCTTCAAGCATGTCTGTACGGCCATAAGTAAGACCAACAAGACACAGGAAACGAGCATGAGCGTTGGAGTAGGGGAAAACTCGAGTAGCATACTTGGCAGCCATAAACTGAGTAGCCTGCTGACCAATGTATCGAGACAAGTGTGGGAGCAGCTTCTCGGCAGTCTGGGGGTACTTTGCCAACGGGTTGATGAGCTCAGACAGAGAGTCACCTGCCTTTCTGTCAAATAGAAAAGTCACGTGAGAAATGTTACTCAGCAGACGCGAGTCTCGTCTCAGGATACCGCCCATGAGCTCCTGGGCTGACTCAGCAGTCTTGGCGTCGTTTCCAAGATGAGTGACTCGCTCCAGGAGGTCTCCAGAGTGTCGCAGGAACAGTTCCTCGTTGGAATGTTTGACGATCCAGTTGACAAACTGAATAACTGCTGCTCTGGAGTAAAAGTCCGTCTGAGTGAAGTACTGGATTGCTCTGAAGGCATCGTCGACGTTAGCAGCATGCACAGAATGGCACAAAGCCGATAGAATCTTTGCCTGAGTCGTTTGCTTCACTGGAGAAGATCCATTGTATCCTAGGAGCAGCTGGTATAGCTGATTAGTAAGCTTCTCAGACTCCAAATCCACCTGCAACTTCTTCCAGGCGTCATTGGCAGGTTCTCCAATAGCTGAGTTGCCGTCTGTAGATGCACACAAGAGAGGAATGTACGATTCAGTGTCTGTGAAGAGAGCACTGATGAACTTGAGCAGGTGACTCTTGACAACAGTGGTGCATTCTTCAGCGGACAGAAACTCGTACTCTCTGATGGTCATTCCGGTTCTCTTGGTGGCAGAGTAGTTGAACACGTCTGTGAAGCGCAGAGCCAGGTAAGCAATGTCATTGTCGTTGACATTGAGGGTGGATCGGAAGTTGTCTGCTTCAAGGGATCCTCGAGCAGGGTAAGTCATGAAGGGCAGGAGTTTGAGAAGGATTCGGAAGACTGCCTTGGAGTGGTTGTAGGAGAGAGTGGAGATGGAGGAGATGAGGGGGATGATGAGGGATGATTTCTGGGTTAGCAAGCGGTAGTGAGTGGCCGTAGGTCACGAACGGACAACAACGGGCTGGTCATGTAAACCAACAACAGACAGATTGTAGTGTAACGATCAAGTCATGAGTGACAACAGGCTGAATAACGGCAACGAGAGGCCGTAGGTCACACAAAATGACATCAAGAGACGATTGGGTGATAGCCAATGGATTCAGACAGTCGAATACGAGGTGGTCCTCCCAGAACAGTCAACCCGTGTTCACACCACACCAGATCACGTGGAGCGTGTAGCTTGAGTGTCTATCGACTAGACAATAGCAACACCACCTCAGTCGTAAGATCCAGCACTGCCGTGAACTCAGAAGTCGCCCATCGATCAACCGGGCCAGTCTCTTTGTCGTATGGTCTGTCGCGTGACATGTCGTGTGATCTGTCCACTGTAATCTGATAAGCACTTCATAGCTCTTCAGGAGAGCCACGTCGTTCCCATGACTAGCTGATTCGTAAATCCCAGACCGGTTGTTCGTAGCCTCCTAACCAGCTAGTTGTCACCCCTTTAATACTCACATCATCACCCATCCTGGCAATACCCATCTCAATGTACATGAGATCAAAGTTCCTCACGAGCTCACTATCGCTCTCGACAAACTGCTTTACCAGCGCATCGACAGGTAGCACAAACGTCGTGTTCTTGATTCGCGTGTTGATATGCTGGCACATTTCCACCACCTTTTGTCGCACAGAAACATTCTTGGACGCCAGCTTGGTCAGAAGAGGCACGAGATACACGCCGACGGTTTCGCCCAGCTTGTCCTCTTTGGCCATGGTGATCCGCAGATCCACCGCATTGACGAGCTGCAGTTCTTGTTTCTCGTCCATGTCGTCGGAATGGTGGTGAGGAGAAGATGTGGTGATTGGCGGTTGTGTTTGTGATGATACCAGAGTCAGATCTAGGTTGACATGCATGGTGGCGGTGGCGATAGTGTACAGGGGGTGGAGTGGGAGTGGGAGGTGTGTGAGGTGGTGTGTAGTCACGTGCAAGGTGGTTGTGTCGCGTGATCCGATCTTAGTTGTGGAGGATTCATCTCTCTGGCGGAATTTCACCTGACTTATATCGTGCTATCTTTTCACGTTGTACCTACCGCTTTTAGGCTGATGTTGTAACCTCGAGGTATTGTCATACTTGTGGTTATGGAATTGGGGTGGGTAATGGAGAGGGTTGTGGGTATGGCAAGAAGATAAAAGTGGTACCGTTGTAATTTGGGAAACTCGGAGATTTGATTGATCTAATAAAATCACCATGTTGCCTGCCAAAGTTCTCAGTTGAGACGTGGCTATTCCCTCAGCTATAACTATGACGTAATGTTACCTGATTAGATGTAACATGTTGACCGATGTTGTATTGAAACGGTGAAAAAAGACAAAAGGGTGTTTGAGAGCAGCTCAGAGATGGTAATGGTACATGGCATTCTGACGTTGTTGTTTATGTGCTCTTGTCGATTCGTCTTAATGCTTTTAGAAGTTGATGGTGGTGGTACTTAAGGTGTCAACAAAAAGCACCCTTAGTTAGGCTTCTAGTTGGAACGACTTGAGTAGGGAAAGTGGGTGACCAGAACATGATCCAGTGATCCAATGATGAATAATCTGGTACCATTCGAATCAGCATGAAATTCTACATCGATCGGTACCCTCTAATCAGCACATACAGCTTTGGATCAGTGTTCAAACACGACCTTCAAAGCTGTCCTCATACAGAACTCCTTATCCTTGTAGCCTACTTTAACAGGCCTCATAAAATGACTAATATTACAACGTTTTCAATTACATCTTCTCTTGTCATACCCCCATACTCTCTCCTCAACTCCTTCACTTCACCTCCTCGATCTTTGCAGACAACTGCTCGGCTTCAGGAACAGTCTTGATTCGAGCCATATACTTGACAGGCTTGGAATCGGCGTCAAAATCAACAATGTTCACGTTCGACTTGGTGGTGGAGTAAGTCAACTCCTTTCGAACCACACAATTCAGCAACACTCGTCCACTCTGCTCAGCTCGCATCAACAGACGAGCCTTTTTGGTATCCTTATCCACCAGCACTCGCAGCTGGCCCACTCCACACACGTCCCACTTGCCCTCGTCCAGCTTGTACAGCTTGACTCGGTATTCAGCGACATTGTCTTCGTTCTCCTCACCGGGTCCCTGTCCCGAGAGATCGTCCGAGTCGGTGACTGTCTTGGGGGTATCGTCGGGCTCTCCTGCATCATCAGAAGCTTTCGTATCGGTCTTGGCATCGTTGCCCTTGAACAGGTTGCCGGAAGAGACTCCAAATGCGGGTGTGGAAGAGGCAGCTGAGTCAGCGGGTTTCTGGCCGAAAGAAAAGGCTGGTGCGGCGGCAGCTCCACCTTCAACCGGCTTGGCTCCGAATGCAGATCCGCCAAAAACGGGCTTGGAGGCTGAGTCAGCAGGCTTAGAACCAAACGTGAATGGCTTGGGCTTATCGTCTCCTGACTCAGCAGGCTTGGAACCAAAAGTGAAAGGTTTAGGAGCAGACGACGAAGAAGAAGAAGCGGCTCCAAATGAAAATGCAGGTTTGTCGTCCTTTGTAGAAGACTCCTCAGAAGCCTTCTTTTCTGAGCTGCTTCCAAAAACAACTCCCTGGCTAGGGTTCCATGTGAAGTCCTTTTTGTTGTCTTCCTTCTTCTCCTCCTCCTTCTTGTCCTCCTCCTTCTCTTCAGGCTTGTCCTCCTTCTTGAAAGAGAAACCTCCAGTGGACACCTTCTTATCAAATGTAAAGGAAGGACCGGTGGTCTTGGTGGAACTCTCACTCTGAGGCTTGTTAAAAGTGAAAGCGGAGTTTGTAGTTGTAGGAGGAGCCGCCAGGGTGAAACTGGGACCCTTGGTGATATCGATTTCGTCGTCGGAGTCCGAATCCGAGTCGATCTCCACCGGTGCAGCCTTCTTCTCTGCAGGCTTCTTCTCTACCGGCTTCTCCTCTGGCTTCTTACCAGTGAACGAAAAGCTGGGAGCTCCTCCCTCGGCCTTTTCCTTGGCCACGTCGGCTCCAGACTTGCCGAACGAGAACGACGGGCCCGAAGGAGCAGCAGATCCGAAATTGAAAGGCTTAGGTGCTGTTGTGGTGGTGGCGGTGGTGGAGGTAGACTCCTTTGTCTCAGGCTTAGAACCGAAAGAGAAGCCAGAGGAAGCCGTCGAGGCAGCAGGAGCAACACTCTTGGTCTCACCCGAGTTGCCAAACCCGAACGGTTTCGATTCCGACGACTTGGCGGCAAATCCGAATGTAGGAGGTGTAGATGTGTCCTTCTCAGTGTTGGCAGCAGGAGAAGCGGTAAAGTTCTTGGCGGCTCCAAAAGAGAACAGAGAGGACTTGGGCTTGTCCGAGGGGGTAGCAGAAGCAGTGGAAGCAGGTGTAGTAGAAGCAGGTGTAGGTGTGGCAGCGATGGTAGTGCTGGCGACATTGGCACTGTTGTTAGTGCTTCCACCCAACTGTCTGGCATACTCAAGATACTTCTTGACGACATCGGACAAGTCAACAGCACTGTTCTCCCGGACCTTGGAAGACACGGTGTCCACAAACTTCTCGTTCATGGCAATTCGCTTGAGAGTGGAGTCGTCAGAAGCTGAACTGGTTCCAGAACCCATTGCGGGAGAAGCACTAGCCGATCCAGTCAATCCAGAGAACACAGAACTGGAACCAGAACCAGAACCGCCAGAACCACCGGCACCAGTCAAACCGCTGAATCCACTGAACCCATTGGAAGCAGGCTTCACTCCGGCTGCTCCAGTTGCTGCAACTGCTCCACTACTTCCACCAGTTCTTCTCTTGGGCATGGGCAGGACCTTTCGTTTCTGCATTGTGGCCGCGTCGGCGGTTTTGGCCACTTCAACCTCCTCGTCCCGGTTGTACTCGTCGTCTCGCTCAAAGTCGTCCTTGGTGATTTGCTCGAGAGCTCCTCGCTTGTTCTGGAAAGACATTGTGGTGGGGTTGCTGATTTGGCAAGAGAGACTTTTCGATAAGAGTATTTTGGACGTCTGTTTGGTATAATATTTATGTCGGTCTGTTTTGGGCGTTCCTAACCCACGATGGGTGCAGGACGGCCCGATCAACAGCCTCAATTGTTTGGGGGGTTGTCAGTTCGATTTTGGGTGGTGCGGTTAGAGTCTATGTTTAAGGTTATGAATAAGGTTTGATGAAGTCCTCGAAATGAGTAATTCCGAGGTAACCATTTTTGGCCTGGTGTGTCGAGCAGATCTCGGAAAGGTCTCGCACACCTCCTCTATAGATTCTGTCAGATTTTTGATTTTTCCACCTCAGATTATGACCTTGAATCACCTCATCGGACCCCCGAATTAAGCTCAAAGTCCCAATCCATCCACGTGACCGACTCAGATTTGGCGGTGAGTCGGGACTGTCTTTTCCCAATCGGGACATCACGTGCACAACCTCCCAACCGGCCCTCCATTTTGATACCGAAAAATTTGTCCCTGTAGAATCTTTCTCTCTTGACACCACAGAGGAAAATATAAGCAAAAAGTGAGTATTCGACAGCGACGATACCAAGGCGACCAGACGATGAACAAGCGACCCACGAGAGATTGGCAGGATTCGACATGACCAGGCGGAACAGGCACCACGACACGAGACCACGACATGGACCTTGAAACACACACGACATTGGCACAGACACAAAAGCGACTCACGACATGATCCGAGGGATAGAGATGGGAGACACGAGCAGGGCGACTGGGGGTAGTCGGTGGTGGTCACGAGCGTCGATAGCCCTCGTTTTGTGTCGTTTATGATGTCATTGTGTTTGTGTCGGTTTTTGTCGAGTTCTTGGGAGGTTGTGGTCCAAGTCAAGCGAGCCAAGTGCAATACTTGCTCTGGTTCTTTTTGTGTCCCAATCGTCTTGGCGTGGTACACGTGTTCACGACATGTTGGTTGTAATACGGCAAACTCGAATCATTCTAACCCAGTGCCCCCTAAAGTGCAGCAGACCAAGGCCGCTAAGGCCGCCGCCGCCATGGCCGGAGGAAAGACCCGAAAGAAGAAGTGGTCCGCCCAGAAGATGAAGGATAAGGCTCAGCACCACGTTATCCTTGATCAGCCCCTCTACGACCGAATCTTCAAGGAGGCCGCCACCTTCAAGCTCGTCTCTGTCTCCGTGCTTGTTGACCGACTCAAGATTGGAGGTTCTCTTGCCCGAGTTGCTCTCCGAGACCTCGAGGCCCAGGGTATCATCAAGCCCGTCGTCAAGCACTCCAAGCAGTACACTTTCACCCGAACTGCCGCCGAGTAAACAGGTTATTTTATAGCTGAAAAAAATATGTATTGATAGGAAGCGAGTGAGCACATGAGTATGAGCGCAGCGAATACGAATGTGCGAACGAGTAGCTGAATGAACTTGTGCAAAGCACAAGTGAATGGACCAGTAGGATAAGAGCATGAGCGTAGCGATGCGATTGTGCGACGATATAGAATAAGTGGTACAACGATCTGTAGCTTTCGAGTGCGAAGCACGAGAGAGCGTTAACTCATCTCTCTATAAGATGCACGGAGTAGCACCTGATCCTGACTCCACTTGTGTTGAAATCTAATGGATCAGTATCACAAAAATGTGCAAATGGTGGAATAGTCTCTCCACTCGGAAGTAGCACATCGTGTGCCTTCTTGGGTTAGTGATACAGATGATGTACAGGTGCGATAGGGACATCTGCAATGTCTGCTACTCCGCATGTACTTGAAGCGTTCAGAACCCTGCGATGTCATCAGTGCTGTAACTATGGCATTTATCTACAATCAGCTCTTGGTTTTGTACTTCGTGTGTGCTCGTGGGTGTCCCTTAGGTATATACTTACCTCTAATGAACAACTACTGTAAATCATGAGTGTCTGGTGTTTCCGGAGGTGTGTTAATTACTGTACTCATACATTGTGGATGTGTCCAAGACGCAAGGAAAGCAGAGCTCGGTGGTATATTCATTCATTCCACGTGTTCTCGTCTTTCAGTGCAGTTGTATCAGACCAGTGTTAGTATGGTGCTTGATTGGACTTCCCTGATCTGATCCTCTCACAGTAGTCTTGCTCATGCTGAGCTTGAGTGCTTCGCTGTGTCTCGAATATAAAACTTGAAACGGCGTGTTGGGTCTGATGCCAGGGTCCCACTCGTTCTTAGTACGGTAATGGCCAGTATTTGTTAAAGCTGCCTGACATATAGTAGCCTTGGCTGAGAAGCCTGGCTGACTTCGGTCCCATGACTCGCTCTAAGAGTGATCTGGAAGTGCTATTGTCGAGTCGGGCTCTGGCTATCTTGCTGCCTGACTGTCTACTGTAGCTGTCTGGCTGTCTTATCGTTTCCCACATATACCAACATGAACAGGGCTGGTCATGATTGACTGAGCTCTGGAGTTCTCGTAGATCATCAGATGCTTATCGGAGTCCTACTGAAGCGTCATCTCCAGTCAGTCCCATCAATAATTGTGAGGTTTCGCCTACAGCCCACCTACGGTCTTCCTATAGCTATCGTGTGTTTAGGCAGTATACAGCCAATAGACCCTCCATCACCTTGGCACAGACTAGGGACCCACTGAGAAACACACAGCAGTTAGAATGGGCCATTGCCCAGATGATTCAGTTCCTTATGGTCTGACCACGTCCATTTCCACAAGTCGGGAGGGTGATATTTCAGTGGGATGGACAGGCCAAGAGAATCTGAGAATAGCCTTGATCTGGTCATCAAAGAAACTCGAGCACTCGGGACAACTTGTTGGCTGAAAAGCAGGAGGCTATACGAGCCACTCAAGAAGCTGTAATCAACCAAGTGGTCCGGATATTGTACTCTTGAAGTGCCCACGACCCCTAACAAGTATTCCTCAGTTCACAGTCGACCACTTCTGTATAGTCATTGACTCCCTGCCCAACCCTACTCTCAAACCCTGACCAACTTACCAGAGACTGAAATACGAACAATGAATGACCTTTGTCAGTCCCTCCTTGAGCTCCGGCGAGTTCCAGCTCGTATTCAGTCAATATCCTCGTTCTTTGTTATTCACAATGGTCTTGTGCTGTACTTACACCATCTCCTCTAACTTCGCCCATATCAACTCTCTGGAGATGCCGATTACACCCCCGTACTCCCCTGACTACGCTGAATCCATCTGTCTCACTCTCATCATGATCCGACAACTCCTTCCTCTTCCAGAGGCGTTCGCAGCCCTCCAAGAATACTCCACCAACCTTCATCCTGCGCCCTGCACTCTCAGCCTTCAACCTATTGCTGCCCATGCGCCCCTTGCCGCGTGCATTAATTAGCACCGACCTTGGAAAATAAGCTGCCCCAACTCCATGCTGCAGCCAGAGTGGGTATTATTCAAGGGGTCTTCAAATGGCGCAATAGTGAGTGGAAAGACTCGAAATTTTGAATCAAGGCTCTTAATACGGACATATTTCACCTGTTCAAATTCCAGAGCAATCGGGGTACTCCTTCAGTGAAATCAATAGTGCTGTTGTGCCATCATCACTCTTCCTACAGATGAGCCAATTGATTAGACAGCAGCCTTAAACTTACTGCTTCGCCGTGTACCTTTTCTCAAGTAAAGAGTCCACTACCACGTATCTTAGTACTTGACCCTTTACTTAGGCTACATCCTCCCCCCTCATCGCCTCATAATACATCCACAGACAAATCCTGAGTCTGTCGTAAACAGCTCAAGCCAAGTCTAACTCTACGCGACCTCCTCGAGAAGGAGGAGAAGAAGGGATAACTGTTTCAGCCCCATCCATCCCTTGCCCCATTCTCCCTGTCCCACACTTATTTCAGTGTGTGCCGTGCTCTGCACAGCCTACAGTCTTGGCTGTACACCAAGGAGTGTAAACAGCAAGGCTCATTACATTGTGCCAACCCCCCCTGCTTTGTGTCAATAAATAATGCATTTACTTTACAAACGTTCAGAGAACGTCGTGAAACGTCTAGAAAATAGTCCAGAGAACGTCTTGACAATGGTCTAGAGACGTTCAAACTAAAGAGACCCGGTCTCGGTGAATCGAGACTCTCTACTAGGTGCAGCCTTGGGCTGGGCGTACACCGGATGAGGTGTTTCATCCTCCTCCATGACCGTCTCGTAGTATCCTAACGGAATCGGAAGCCCATCCATGGGAACATCGTCCTCGGGTCCAATACCGTGCACCCGCTCGTACTGGTGCATGAGCGAGTTGATGGGCAGGTTGCGCGAGTTCTCAGACGCGACTTGTGACGTCTGCGACTCAGAGGGATGCACCACAAAGTCAAAGTCCTCGTCGGGCGAATCGTCCTGCTCGGTGAACCGTCCTCTAGGCGGGCTTTCGGGAATGCTCTGGGCATACTCAAACGGCACGTCATACTGGGGGTTCTCAGGTAACGACTCGATCTGTGTCATTGCCTCAGCCGCAGGAGCGGTTCGCGGTTGTCGATAGTACGAGTAGTCAGCATTGCTGTTCTGCGAGCCCGATCTGTAAACGCCAGAAGCGGATCGCGACACAGCCGCGCTTCCGGGTCCTCCAGACGAGCTGGGAGGCACGGAGCTGTTGTCGTCTACAAGTGCTGCACCAGGAGTGGCCGACCAGCCTCGGTAGCCCGAATAAGACTCTGGAGGCGAGTGATTGTCGTTGTGGTAGTCGGAAAAGGGCGGCGTATCTGCGCCCAGTTCGGAGTTGCTCTTGGTGTGTCCTGTGAACAAGTCGATGAGCGACTTCTTCTTCTTTCGGGTGATGAACATGAGCACCAGCACCGCCAGGACGGCGACACCGGCCACAGAGCCCACCACAGAACCCACAATGGTTCCTGTGGATGTTCCTCCACCTGTGTTTGAGGAGGAATCATGAGATCCGGCGTGCACGGTCACGAGAGAGCCGTCGGGGTTGGTTCGGGTCACCAGCAGATCCACGGTCTGCGTCATTGTCACGGGAATACCGTTGGAGAAGGTCACCGAGCCTGAAGACGACCATGAGATGGGCGGGGTGGTGGTACTTTCAGCGGTGGTAGATGTTGTAGTCGGAGATGGCGATTCCGACGTGGACGACTCCTCGGTAGTGGATGTTGTGGGTGGCTGCGAAGTGGTTCGGGGCTGTGTGGATGTTGTAGAACTGGGTATGAAAGAAGAAGACGGAGCTTCTGATGAAGAAGATGAAGAAGAAGATGAAGATGAAGAAGATGCAAAGGGAATGGAAGAAGTTGAAGGTTCTGCCGATGATGAGGACGGCGGCTCACTGGATGTCGTGGGGGCTTCCGAGGAGCTTGAGGGTGGCTCTGAGCTGGTCGTGGGAGGTTCACTTGATGATGATGGCTCCGAAGAGGTTGTGGGAGGCTCACTGGATGTCGTGGGTGGCAGTGAGGATGATTCTACTGACGACGATTCTGTGGTTGATTCCACAGTGGACGATTCTGGTGCAGAACTGGACTCAATAGACGACGTGGATTCAATGGACGAGGTGGTGGGAGTCTCACTGGACGACGATATGCTGGGAGTCTCTGACGAGCTGAGAGGAGGTCCACTGCTTGTGCTGGGAATGCTGCTTGTGTCTGATGTTGTCGTTTCTGTGGGTCCAGTGTTTGTCGATGTTTCTGTGTTTGTGTCCGTGTTTGTGTTGGCGCTGAGTTGTGAGCTGAGGTCCGTGGCACTGGACGCGGACACGCCGCTAGTCGTTTCCATCTGTGTCGTTTGCGAGGTTGCGTTGTTATCTTGGGCTCCAGGAGCGGCTGGAGGTCCTGCTGGAGGTGCTGGAGGCGCTGCTGCTGCTGGAGGAGCACCCACTGGAGGAGCACCTGCTACCTGCCTCTTGGCTTTGTCCATGGCGCGCTAGTGTGTGTGAGGAGAGAGCCGGGCAGATAAGTGTGCAGAGAAGACGGCTTAAAAGCGGATGCACGCTCGGGCTTTTTTGGAGATGGACACAAAAAGAGGTTGGTTCTTGTATAAAGTACAAGTACGAGTAGGTTCCTAAGGTTCCATACTTTTTCCCAGGGTCGCTTCTGGCACTATATGGTTGGTGTTCTTTTCTCTTTGGGCCCTGTCGCTACTGTGTACTTATACCGGCGCTGTTGCTCGGAACTCCGCCCATTAAAAAATACTGGCAAACTAGCACACGTCAAAGGACAGACCAAGCGGAGCCAACCGACACACAAATCGGCACTAAAAATACATAGACAAGGGCGTCCAGCAGCATGCCCAAATCCAGGTGCAGGTATTTTGCACAAGCTTCGGCATAGGTGCGGTTTTGGGTTCACATATTTGCAACTTGTGTGAAGTCTAACCGGAATATCAAAGCCAAAAATTATAGGGGGGGACTGGGACGTGCTGACACACTAATTACTTGCAGCTTGGTACACGAGAATAGTACGCGATGTATTATGGATCACGTGACTTCCCAATCCGGTCCACCGATCACTAACATCTTCTAGCGTCTTCGAAACCATCAGTGGATCCCCCCACCCACACTCTCCTCGGGGCCTGCATTCTCCATGTATGCACGGGGCTAGGGAACACCGCAACAATACTATGGCTGTCGGTAAATTATATGCGACTCTTGAGTTGGAGATAATTATAGCTCCTTTTCACAGTGCCAGCAGGGGTCCCATAATAATGTGTATTACAGCACGTGACGAAGAACATCTTGCTTGCTGCTGTTGTCGTCGTCGCCCACCTTCAGCCCCAATATATGCACTCTCTCAATCAGCCCCAAATCAGCCCCAAACAGGCCTCAAACTATCCTTCCCTGGTGCGGTTGTTAGTCTGCTGTTAACTAACACCGAAAAGCGCAGTTTCGCGAGACTTAACGTTCACGCACACACACTATTGTGGGATGACGATCACCAGCTTCAAGTTCAGACTCACGGTTTAGGTGATAGTTTATTGTCTGTTGATGATGTTGAGAATATTGAGCTCACAGGCTCTGCTGTAGCAACCAGGTGTGTATGGTTTGAGTCGGTGATTCGGTGCAGACACTGTACATGAGTGAGGTGTGTGACGGCCCAAGTTCGGCTATTGCCAGCCAATTTGATTTAAGCCATTTTTAGCCATAAATATAGCGGTCATTGAGACGATATTGGCATGACACAAGTATGGATCGATATGCTTATTGAGTTTGGAGTATGGATGATTGTTCAGGATTAGTTGGTAATATTCGGTGTAAATCGGGGAAAATCGTGATAAATTGTGGGAAAATCGGTGGAATGGGATATGAACTGTTTAACTCCCGTGTACCACCAATATCATCACAATAGCGTCCCATTTGCACCCACAAACCCTTCCCACTAACCATACCCATCTCATTGCGTCATATCAAACCATATCAACGTGGGGTCAGGCTATATATAGCTCCGCAGTTATGTACGGCTAATCTATTTATATCGCGAGGCGTTGGGGTGTTTCTGGAAGGCTGCGGAGACGCTAAGAGCGGTATAATAGCTGAATTGGTCGAGCACTGGTCACTATATTGGTTCAGGGCTGGAATGTACTTTTCAGCGAAGTTTTAGAGACAATCTACAGTTTACTTGATGTAACCTTATTTAGTTAGCACTCTGGTTGACTCCCTAGTTGACATCCTTGTGATGAGTGAATTGCCCATGAATAACCAGACTAGTACCATTTCAGTCAGTTGGAAGATAATATATCAACACTTATAGCTCTTGTTTCAGCCGTCAACAGCCACCTTCTCCTGTTTCAGACGTCTTTGTGGCATAATATCTCCACTAGTGCAACGGATAGTGGCATTCTCACAGTGCCGTAACGTGCTAATGTGCGGTACGAGATATTCCACGGTGTAGATGCATTGAAAGGTGCATAAACGGTGCTGATTTGTTTTGATCTGTGCGTTTCCGCGCATTTGAAGACTTCTTAATCCACTATGTCTGCTTCTACATTCTTAGTAATCGTACTAAGCCGGTTTTGGTGCTGGTGCTGGTGCGTTTCCACGAGAATCAGGGCTCGACGGTCTACCAGCTGACGCAAGTTGAGTTACGGGTAATTATTCAGCTTCTGTTGCTGCTCCCATGACTGTAGCTATTATATTCATATTATTACCACATTATACCCCAATAATGTCGTATAATTGTCCCAAATCATGAGCAACTCTCGACCGCAAAAAGACCGAAACAATTCACCAAAACTTCAATATATTACCACAAATCTCAGAAAACTCACAACTTACTCCCTGGCCCCCATTTATCCCGTCTACACGCTCTTTCCGTCTTCACCGCCTCTCTACACCCGCCACGACTCCCTCTTCAAGCGCATGATTGCTTTGCTCCCCTTTAATTAGCACCAGCGTTGTGAATGAGGGTTTAGAGCCACACTAAGCTGGTCATATGACGTGAGTAACGCGCGTAGCACGTGTTTTGAACGTGAAAAGAGATCGCGTGGGGTCATCAATCGACTCTACCACCGCCCTACACCCTCCTTACCCTCTCCATTCGTCCCTCCGGGTCTCCAACCACTTTTGCCGCACTATCTCCGAAAGTCCCAATTTTCCTGCCACGGTGCTCCGTTTAATAAACACCTGGCGAACTTAATCCCTCTTGCACTATCGGACACTTACAGCGGTGCACTCACACAAAAGCGGTCTTTTTACACACGTTGGGCCCAGCATGAGTGACGAGACGGACGTGACGGACTTTCTCAAGCGAATCCGCGAGCTCGGCGAGAAAAAGTGAGTACCAAATGGGTATTACGGACTCAAACACAAACACAAACACAGACACAAACACAAGAGGTCAAGTGACACAAACACATCTAACACAGTGATCGAGAAGATGAAATCCGAGCTCAGAAGCTGGAAAACGAAATCCAGGAAGGAAAAGAGCGACGACGACGTTTGCGAGCCGAACGGTCGCGATCTACATCTCCTTCCAAGCAGGAGAGAGACGTTCAGGATACAATCAGTGCTTTGGTAGGAGCTGGTAAAGGACGAGAACTGGCTCCAAAGACCTATGGAGATTTGAAAGATGGAGATAGCGACAAGGACAATAAGGACAAGGAAGATACCAAGACAGTCAAGCCATTGGTTCGATCCAAACCTGCTACAAGAAAGGTTTCTGATTCCAAGGCTCTGAAGGACTCCATTCGAGCCTCTTTGGCTGGAGGAAAGACTGCTGAGGGGAAAACGGAGACTAGTAAGAGTGCCGGACTCAAGGACTCTATTCGATCCTCCATTGCCGAGGAGGAGACTCCAAAGCCAGTAGAAAAGCCGGTACTCAAACAAAAGCCGTCTTTCATGGAGGAGAAGCCGGTACTGAAGCAAAAGCCTTCATTCAGGGATGAGAAGCCCGTGGAGAAACCGGTGGAGAAACCAGTACTCGGAAAACCAATGCTCAAGCCATCCTACAGGAACGACAACTCCGAAAAAGACGATCCGTTTGCTCCTCTGCCTACAGACAAGGCGTCGCCCTACGTGGCTGCCAAACAGTCACCTACAATGAACCGAATCGGGGCCGGTCATATGCCCCGAACCAAGCTTGACGATAGCAACAACAGCAACAGCAACAGCAACAACAACAACAAGCCCAGCAGAGAGCACATTCCTGGAATCATCCAATCATCTTCTACTTCGGGTTTGAGAACACAGTCGATTCACAGAGAAGGACAATCGCCCCAGCATCAGAGCAGAACTCCCCGTGCTCTTCCTGGCATGGCGGAACTGGCTGGCGGCAACAACAGCAACTCGCGGCACAATCTGCATTTGGACGACTCCTCGTCGTCTACGCCTGTCAAGCGGACTTCTACTACTACGGTGAGAACTCCTCTTGGCCAGGCTTCGCGAACCCCCACTCTGGGCGGCCATTCTCCCGATCTGCGAAGAACCCCCACTTTGGCCCATTCGCCCTCTTCGCCCAATCTGTCGCGATCGCCTTCCCCCTCCCGAGGCAACTTCATTCACTCGGCTCTCAAGCGACACGGCACCTTGCGTGACTTCAAGCAGGTTGGTGGTGGACAGCCACAGCCTGTTGAGGTGGAGATCAACCCCGAGTTTGAGGCTCTTCTGAAGGAAGCTGATGAAGAGGAGGAGGAAGAGGAAGAGGCTAGACGAGCCAAGGAGAAGGAGAAGGAGAGTGACTTGCGACCCACCCCTTCGGTCAGAAGCAAGCCTTCGGTTGACAAGATCAGACAGCTGATGGCAGCTCGAAACTCGCCCAAACCCAAGTCTGGCGGATTCGACGAAAGAGAGGAAGAGAAGGAAATGACAAGATCGGACTCGGTCTCGTCAATCCAGTCGGAAAAGGACTTGTCTGTGGAAGAGCCCAAGAAGTCCAGGCCTCTTCCTCCTGTTTCTCGATCGTCAGAGACTAGAATCTCAGATAGTGCCACTACTCCTGAACCTGTGTCTCGATCCACCACAGAGTCTCGAAACTCGGACAATCGACCTCCTCCTCCAGTTTCCAGATCGTCTTCTTCGTCTTTGTCTCGATCCGACTCGATTCAGCCCGAAAGAGACATTTCCTCTGGCTCCAAGCCTTCTGTGGCTCGACCCAAGCCCGCTACCTCGTCAAAGAGTCTCAAGGACAGTATTCGAGAATCTTTGCGAGAGAGCAAGCTCACCAAGAGCCCCAAGCCGGCTTCTCCCAGTCCCCGAGCCGAGTCTCCCGAGGTTGCTTCTCCTACCCCAGCGTCACCTTCTCTGGCAGACGCAGACACCGTCCCCGAGCTGTCTCCTTTGCGACATTCTGACTCTCGACGGTTCTCCCCCGTGCGACAGTCGTCTTGGCTCGAATCGGCTCTTAAGAAGAATCACAGTCCCGAAAGAAACTCCTCGATTCGACTTTCTCGGTCTCCTTCTCCTGTCAAGTCCCCCTTTGGCACCAGAGATCGAGATGTGAGAGGAAGAGACGAGACTACACGAGGCCGGGATTTCGGCCGTAATGAAGACTCTCAGTCGCCCAAGATTCTTTCTCCACAGGTGCTTTCTCCCAGCGTCTCTTCTTCTAAGCTGGGATCTCCCCATGTCGCCTCTCCTCGAGGAAATGAAGATGAGGAGCGTCTGGCTCGACTCAAGGCTCTCAGAAGCTCTTTGAGTGATAAAAAGCCTGCTCCCAAGCCGGCCAAGGAGGAGTCCGTTGCCCTTCCTGATCTGGCTCGAGTGGGATCTCTCAAGCCTCCCAAACCGGCTCCTACTTTGAAGCCCAGCACTTCTGAGAAGGAGCGACTGGCAGAGCTCAAGAACAGTCTGCGAAGAAGCGAGCAGAAGAACTACGTGGCTCCAGATGTGGTCAAGAACAATCTGCTTTCAGCCAAGGGATCCCTTAAGGAGTCCACTGGTCCCCAGAGCCTCGAGCTCAAGGATGAGGTTCTGGAGCGTCTGACTGTGGCCCAACAAAAGCTACAGAAGACGGAGGGGCCCAAGAATGCCGAGCTCAAGGATGAGGTTCAGGAACGGCTCACTGCTGCGCAAAAGAAGCTGCAGAGAACCGACGGTCCTAAGAATGCCGAGCTGAAGGACGAGGTGCTGGAGCGGCTCACTATGGCTCATGGGTCTCTCAGACGATCTCCGGAGCGGTCTCCGGAACGGTCTCCTGAGCGCCCACTGCCTGGCAATGCTTCCGCCAATTTCACTTCGGCACTCGCCAACGTTCTGACACGAGGCCCCAATGCGTCTAGTCCTAATCTGGCGTCTGCCTCTGAGTCTGGACATGGCTCCGAGCGGTCTTTCTCTCTTCGAAAGGCTGCCACTATCGACTCGTCTGAGATTGGTCGAAAGAACAAGGGTGAGAAGCTGACCCACATGACCAAGGGCCGAGCCAAGGGTCCTAAACGACGACTTCCCAAGAGTGTTGACAGTGGTAGCGGTAGCAACTCGGTGTCTACGAGTCGAGGTGGTTCTAGCTCCGCTTCCAGTTCCAGACCGGGTTCTGCCTTTGGCTCGCGACCCGGATCTGCCTTTGGATCCAGATCGGAGCTCGTGTCGGAGTTTTCCAAGCCCTCGTCGCGACCCACTTCGAACACAGCCTCTCCCACTGTGAGATCGGCGCCCGGCTTCCCTCCCCGGCCGTCGGAGCTGAACGTTTCCAAGCGAGGAGACAATGACAAGGACGATGGCAAGGATGGCAAGGACGGCAAGAAGAAGCCGCCGCCAATCCGAGCCTCTTCTCGAACCGTCTCCAACAAGATTCCCCCTCCTATTCGAAAACCCTCCTCCAGTGTGGCTCGTTAGGGTATTTATAGTAATGAAGAATGCAGATCGAGGCTCAGCCAACGTTTGTATGTTTGTATATCAGGAAGAGACGAGAGACCGGGGTAAGAGTACGTAGTGTCCGTGGCAACTGTGCCGGTGATGTGTAGACGGCAATTGGTGTCTGAGGACGCACCGTAGCTCACCTCGAGAGAGAAGCAAAAAGAGATGCAAAATGCAAAAATGGACAGCTCATGCTCGCTTCCGCTCGCACTCGCTGATGATGACAACCGAGAGATTCGAACTCTCGCCTCCGAAGAGACCAGGATGTTATGTCAAGGTGGTACCTTAACCTGGCGCCTTAGACCGCTCGGCCAGGTTGCCGTTGTGTTTTTCGGAGCTGGCGAGGCGGTATTCGCGGGAGAAAAACGTGTTTTCGACCGGCAAAAATAGGTGTACATTGGGGCCTTTTGCGTGTCACTGTTGTGTGTGATTTGCTGTGGCTTTTGTACTTCTTGCTACCCTATCTGATTTAGCTATTGATCTTACTTGGACACTACTGACCACTTTGAAGTATGGCTACCCCGTACAGGCTGGATCAGTTCAATTGTTTCAGACTCTGTTCAAACACCGCCATCTCCTTTCTCTCAGGCTACACTACGAGTACTCTCCCCACTCTCCACTCCACTCTAGTCAATGCATATATATTACAATTCCTCCTTCCCATGCTACCGGTGCTCCAGATCGGCATGCTTCTCTTACTCCAGGTTTGCAGACAGCTCGGCCAGAGCCTTTCGGGCCTCATCTCGCTCCTTGGTCAGTCGAGCAACCACTCGAACGGCCGCATCTTGCTTGTATAGTGCCGTACTGAGCTCCGTCTTGGTTTCTTGAAGCTGTTGGCGCAACGAGAACACCTCCTGGGCAGTCGCGTCCCATTCGTTCTGGAAAGCCTGCAGAAGCGAGGGGATGGATGTGTATTGTGGCGGCTTGGGTCGTGTGGGCGTGTTGGTATTGACCTCCAGCAGATCTTCCACTGCCAGCTCTTCTCCGTTGATGGGATCTTTGCTGTTCTCCTGAATGTATGTTTCGATGAGCCGGCGCTCGAAGATGTGGCCGGACTTGGGCGACAGCACGGGTTCCTGGGCTGGTTCTCCGGAAATCGAGCAGATCATGTTTGTTGTAGTTGGAGATGCTTATTGATAGTGGTGATAGTGGTGATAATTCGAGGTGGTTGGCGGTGTGCGTGTGTGTTCGATTTGGAGTGGTGAACAATTTCAGACGTGCAATAACGAGACCCACCAAAGTCGACGCAAACTCAAACTCGGACTGCCTTTGACGACAACAATAACAACCATAATTGTATGAGGTAAATAGAAGGTCTATACAAGTAGAGGTGCGCTTTTGAGAAGGTATTTTTCAGGGATGAAATATCGGTTCAAAAAATACGGAAACATGCGACACAGAACCGAACACAAAGGGGCACACTAAACACGGCCACGTTCCACCCCAATCCGTCCTCAAACACCTACTTCTACTACCCTGCCAAGATGCACCACGAACTTCTATGCGGCCATCACATGACAGTCAGGTACGCCTGAAGATCACCGTGGGAGCGAGAACCTAACAGCGGTGTGGGAGAGAGAGAGAGAGAGGGAGATTGGCGTGATCTACACACCAATGATCTGGACATGTGAAGTCTCACACAAAACTGTTGCCCAGCCCTTCTTAGCGTCGATTCGTACCGTAGTATACTCGTGCCGGTGCATACACACCGTATCTTCTGTACGGCTCACCCTTTCCTTTCCTTTAGCTCCTTTAGCTCCTTTAGCTCTGCACATTAACTCTCCTGTGATAGGTGAAAAAGCCGATATAGGGGTTCTGGATTGTGGGCAAGTAGTCTATGTGCACAACTCGATGTTACGCTATGGCGTTCATATTAGCGTGATATTGAAGGTAGACCGTACGGCATAGAGTGCCAGGAGGTGGCCTACGCGAGATGAATCTGTCATGTTACCTCGGTGGCCCCTCGTCCCATTGTGTTTCCCTCCCGATTTTTTAGCTCAGGTCTGGATCAGGATTTTCGCGCCAACTTTTCGTTTCTGGCTGGTCGAGGTTTGGGTCGGTTTTGGTGCGCATTTTCGCAGCTTCGTCCCACTCTTGACATAGAGTAGCGTGGTGGAGATGAGAGAGAGCGCAGTAGAGTAAGGGGAGACGGTTTATATATGCACGAGCACGGCGAGGCCACAAAAAGCCGGCAGTTACAGCACGGTAGTCGTGGGTCAAGTCCCGGACTTAAATAGATATCGTCGGTGCACATAAATACACCCGTCCTCCACGAACCTCTTGCTCGCCACGTCACAGCCAGTGGACGTGCATGCCAGCGGGTAGAGTTTCAAATTGTCTTTTTTCTGCACGACGCACTTCAACGTCTGGCGACGACACACAAAACACACGATAGTGGATAGAGGAAGATACGGGGGTCAGTGGACGACACATTTCTCGACACAGCTACACGTGACTACTTTGATACGACAACTTCCCCCCTCAGATATTGACACTACACGACTACTGGGGCGAACACTACTCTCAGTGAAACAATCGACACACATCAAACACACATCAACACACACAACTTCGGTGTACAAATGACACTACCGAAATCCAACATGTTTGACCGCAACCAAAGCGGTCTGGCGCCATCGACTCGCAAAACGCTGGGTCTCATCTCGGTTCTCGCCACAGCATTATATCTGTGTCTGAGCGTTCTGTCGTGGGTCTTTTCCGGCGACCTGGCACTGGTGCCCTTCACCTCGTCAAGCCTGCCTCCCATGGCCGATCTCGGCATCGAGGGCGTGCACCACTACGATCTGGCCGACTACACAGGCAGCGCACGTGGCCAGGACCACAACGAACGTGTGCTGTTCCTGGTGCCTCTCAGAGACGCCGCAGCCCATCTGCCCATGCTGTTTGCACACATGGACAAGATGACATACCCTCACGTGCTGATAGATCTGGCGTTTCTGGTGTCCGACTCCAAGGACGACACAATGGGAGTCCTGCTCAAGGAGCTCAACACCCTTCAGAGCAACCGGGACGTGTCCAAGCGATTCGGCAGCATTGAAATCTTCGAGAAGGACTTTGGCCAGGCCGTTGGCCAGGGCTTCTCCGACCGACACGGCTTCGAGGCCCAGGGCCCCCGACGAAAGCTCATGGCTCGAGCCCGAAACTGGCTGCTTTCCGTCGCGCTTCGACCCGACCACTCGTGGGTCTACTGGCGAGACGCCGACGTGGAAAAGGTGCCCACCACCATCATGGAGGATCTCATGAGCCACGACAAGGACGTGATTGTGCCCAACGTCTGGCGTCCTCTGCCCGACTGGCTTGGAAACGAGCAGCCCTACGATCTCAACTCGTGGAAGGAGTCCGACGCTGGTCTTCGACTGGCCGATACTCTGGACGAGGACGCGGTCATTGTCGAAGGTTACGCCGAGTACGCCACCTGGAGACCCCATCTCGCCTACCTGCGAGATCCCTTTGGAGACATTCACGTGGAGATGGAGCTTGACGGTATTGGAGGAGTTTCTATTCTTGCCAAGGCTGCTGTTTTCCGACATGGTGCCCATTTCCCCGCCTTTTCGTTCCAGAAGCACGCAGAAACCGAAGGATTCGGCAAAATGTGCAAGCGAATGGGCATGTCCGTGGTGGGTCTGCCCCACTACACTATTTGGCACATTTACGAGCCCTCTGACGATGATCTGCGACACATGGAGTGGATGGCCCAACAGGACGAGCTGCGAGAAAAGGAGCGAGTTCTCAAGGAGGCCCACGACAAGGTGTGGCTGTCAGGCTTTGACAATGTCAAGGAGGAGTGGGAGCGAGAACGAGAGCTGATTCTCAAGAACGTTGAACTGGATTTTGACGTGCATCAAAAGGTTCGGGCCAAAAAGGCGGAGGAGCAGAGCAAGGCTGGCGTTAAGGGAGAGGCCAGAATTGTGGGCCCCTCGGAGAAGGAAAAGGTGGTTCCTGGCGCTGGCAAGGCTGCCGCTGCGGAGCCTGCTGCCGCCGGCAAGAAGGTGGTTCAGGGTTAATCAATGCATGTTTGAATAGATATAATTAATCACAATTAGAAGAATTGAAGCCTGGTGGCTAGCTAGCCTACACGGGCAACGGCTGCTTTTCGTGTTGGTGAAATTTCATGTCTCACCGGATCTATGATCTATGGGCGGCTATTACCTTGTCTCACTAAGGCCACACTGTTTGTACTGTTTTTCCGTGAGTGTAGATCTTCCCGTATCTTGCATCAATATCTCGTATTAACTCCACACTACGAATGATGCAATACGGTTTGGTCTCGTTATCAGCCGTTTAACATCTCTGGGTTCAGCCACAAGCCACGCTTGTCTATCATGGTATAAGAGGGTGTGTCTGTGTCGATGATGCTTGTAGTTTACCATTGACCCACTCAATTGACATCCGAAGCCATCAACATGCCATCTACAGTCAAGAACAACGGGTTCGATTACTCCACCTACAAGGGCTACGATGAGAATGGCGAGCTACCTGCCAAACGTGTCAAGGGCAACAAGAAGATCATCCTCAACGCCTTTGTAATGTTCACGCCCAACCATCTGAACTTTGGACTGTGGAGACACCCTGCCCATTCGGACTATGCTCGCAACTTTGCCAAGATGAAGCCCTGGCAAGATTTGGCCAAAAAGCTGGAAGCTGCCAAATTTCACGCGGTGTTTGTGGCCGATCATCTGGGTATCTACGACATTTACAATGGCGGAAAGAACTTTGAGGCTCTGGAAAGAAAGGTCCAGTTCCCTTGTCATGATCCTCTGTTCCTGGTACCTACAATGGCTGCTGTCACTGAGCATCTCAACTTTGGAATCACCGTCTCCACTACCTATACTCCTCCGTTCACTCTGGCCCGTCAATTCTCTACTCTCGATCATCTCACCGATGGACGTGTGGGCTGGAACATTGTCACCTCCAACTCGGACTCTGCTGCTCGAAACTTCAGTCTGGAGACCCAGGTGGCCCATGACGATCGATACAAGCTGGCTGACGAGTACATGGATGTAGTGTACAAGCTGTGGGAGAGCTCATGGGGAGAAGACGCGGTCAAAAAGGGACTTAAGACAGACACCTTTGACACCTCCAAAATCAACTACATTGACCATGAGGGTGAGCACTTCAAGGTCAAGGGACCAGCTGTGACTCTGCCTTCTCTACAACGAACCCCTGTACTGTTTCAGGCAGGTATGTCCTCTGCTGGTCGGAGTTTTGCCGCCAAACACGCAGAGACAGTCTTTGTATCTGCTCCTAGTCCTCAATTGGTTCGTCAGACTGTTGATGCTCTACGAGCAGCGGCTGGAGACCGTCAGATCTTTGTTGTCTGTACTCTTCTCGTCATTGTCAAAGAGACCCAAGAAGAAGCCGAACGCTACTACAAGGAGCTCAATGAAGCTGGAGACAAACAAGGAGCTCTGGTTTTCTGTTCCCAGATGTTTGGAGCAGACCTGACTGCTTTCCCTCCTGATCTGGATCTCAGATATGGTGATAACCCCCAGGTGGCTCGAGGAGTCGATCTATGGGCTTCCCAGACAGACACTAAAGACGAACTGTGGAACGTGGAGCGGGTCTCCAAGGAGTACACCTTGTCTGGACGAGGTGGCCTGGCTCTGGGAGACGCCGAAACTGCTGCTGACGTGATTGACGACTGGGTCGAGATTGGAGATGTTGATGGCTTCAATTTGAGTCACGCTGCCTTCCCTGGTACCTACGACGACATCATCGAGTATCTGATCCCGGAGTTGCAGGCCAGAGGTCGGTTCCACGAAGACTATCCCAAGGGTGAAAACACGTTCAGAGAGCTGCTTTACGACACCCCTGGTAACTCGTACCTTCGCCCCAACCATTACGGGCATAGTTTCAAGACTTAAGGAGGGACTACAAGTGCTAATTATAGAGAATGACATGTGAATAGTCAAAGCGGTTGATGTACGAGTACAAGTACTTGTAGTGAATTTGAATAATACAAGAGTGGTTCAAGTATCTCGTAATTTGGCAACCACTGTAGGTAGGGGCAATACCATGGGCTGTTATTACAGACATTTTGATTGCTTATTCGTCACACAAAAGAAACTGCGAACCACCTGACAACCCCCCTTGCGTACCTGTTAGTAGAAAGGCGGAATTCTCAATCCGTCTCATCCGCACTAATCTCTCTGCTAATCTCTCTGTTAGTGTCACTACTGTCGTATTCTGGAAGACCCCAAGCACGCTTCAATAGCGCCATGTGAAATATAGACACTTGCGGTGGCAACCTCATCATCTCAACAGATCAGTAGAGTAACTCCAGCAACCGTCGCTACCCCGCTATTGTGCGCCACTCCTTTTTTTTGAGACACATGGAAACGATCGGAGTTAATGTTTGCGCCGGGAGTTGAGTTAACTCCGGTCTCCGGAGGTGGTCAAGGAGAATGCTTTATGTTATAGACAGTGGTTAGAACTCCATAGAGGCTGTATTGAAAGCCCTCAAGCAATACCACCTGTCACTATGACAGTAATACCCCTTTATTACCCTCGTTCTAAGCTATCGTGTCACTTGCCCAACTTTTTGCACCATCATTTCTTGTTTGAATTCAAATTGCAATTGCTTTTTCAAATGTCTCACTGCCCCTCATGACGGGCGATGAGCATGATTGAACATGTGCACGGGGCCAGAAGTGTGTTGGTGACAGTGTTCAGGCGTTTAAGGGCCTGTTCAGGGCCTGTTCAGGAACTACGGGGACCCCAAAGAGGGGAAAGGGGGATACTTTGGTTGGTAAAAAGTGATGTATTTCTATATACTATAAATAACGAGAGCTGGTGGTGCTTCTCTTAGTGGGTGTGATTGTGGGTGATAATGTAGCTCAAGCTCTTGTGGAAGTTTTATGCTGTGAGCAGATATGAGCTGTTTAGCCAGTGGCTATTCCCGCGTCACACGTGATGCAGTCGAATGGTCGATTAGTTGATGCGCGGACTAGGTCGGAGTCCATGTTAGTTGTGTGTGTGTGTGTGTGTTTGTGTGTGTGCAATATGGTGTGGTTGTTGGCAGTTCAGACGCTCAGATCTTACTGTAGATATCATCTCCGTAGCCAAATCTCAGAGTGTCCTGCTCAACGTTGTATCTGTCGATATCTCGAGCCCAGTTGTAAAAGGCGTAGAGAGCTCTGTGGATGTCCTTGGCGGCGGCCACGAAGGCGACCATGAGAATCCAGACGGTGGAGCTGTCGACCACAAACGCGATGGTGGCAATGGCCAGCATTGCAATCAGCGTCTGGGTTGCAAACAGGGTCTTTGCGGCGTAGTTGCTGGTGAATGTGACTTTCTCCATTAGTGATGGCATACCATGTGTATCTGTGAAGACCTCTCTCCACCCGTCTCCCCGCTCTCATATATAGGCCCCATGTTTTTGAAGGGCGGAAAAACATGCAAGGAAACGTTGTTCCTCCATCTCTTTGTTCCCCAGCTTGTGAAAGTCCGTGGGGTGCTAATTGGCTTTAAAGTCGCATTGGACAGGTGGAGTGTGAATGTGAAAGCATGTGACACGTTGGACGCGAGAGATGAGGAGGTGGAGGAAATGGGGATACGCAAATGATAAGGAGACAGATTGATTCAACTGATAAACCCCATCTCTACCTCTTGACCTTGCCCCATACCGTCCCCTACACGTTCTCCGTGAAACTCCTACATGTATAACTAACGCCAAGCTTATCGCCAAGTCTAAAATGCATCTTTCCAGGGGCAACGGTGATAAAGGCGACTGAAAAAGACAAAGGCAAGCAGAGAACAAAACAAGGCAGAACTCGCTTAGGCAAGATCGACGCTCAACAAGATGTGATCAGAGCCTTTGGGGACGAAAGTCATCATCAGTCGCGTAAGGCTGAAAAAGACTCTGTTTCGTATCCAGCATGTGACTATAACATACAGTGGTCTAAACTAGTGCAAGTACATACACATGGCGCTGCCCCTAGAATCAGTGTAACGGTACGTAGGAGCAAAGGTCTCAGTCTATTGAGCAACGTCCTTGTCTCACTAAAAATTACAGTCTGTCTCACCTCGAGATAATTTGCATACACACAGCTACACGCAATGGAATTTGTCTGCATACCTATACACATGCACCCCTCCCCCTCCCCGCTCAAGACAGACCTGAAACAGCTCTTCATCTTGATCGAATTGTAAAATCTGATGCTCGCGTGGCCTCCAAAGATGTCCACTGGTCTTGACAAAGTCATGGGACAAACAATAGGTGCCAGTAGGGTCGCCCAAAATCTTAGTGTGAGTGCCACCTGCTAAGTCCACCGAATCCGTATATTGGATACACGCCACGGAAACGGGAACATGGTAACACTGCTGCTTTCCGGGCTCTCTTTTCTTGCTACCAAAATCGCAAAACAGCTTTATCATCTGTCGATTAAATCTCCGTCGTCTGTCAACTCCATAGTAGACGTAGATAAACCCATCCAACACGGCACATGGGAGTCCTGAACCCATTCCGTCAGTCCGATACAACTTGTAGGAGATGCGAGAGTCCATATCCACATAGTAAACAGTCGATGTGTATGAAACAGATGGCTGTTCTACAAACACGTGACCATGCAACACCTGAAGCAAGGGAGTCAGCTCCTGGTCTCCTATGACAACCTCAGTTTGCTCACCACAAAGAGTCGCCCTAACCACCGTCCATTGATGATCAGACATTATGCAATAAAGAGTGTCTCCACTCATTTGAGCAGATAAGCACTTGGACGTGGAGCTTTTAAGTCTCACCACATAGGTCCGATCTCCCACAGAAAAGATGCACATGGTGTCAATGTAACATTTGCGCAAGTCATAGTGACTCAGTTTGTTGACTGCTTCACCTGTAGATAGATCTGTTTCTATGCCATCCCTTACCAGCATCTTATCTCTGATGTAAGACACACTGCTCTGGTCTGTGGCCCACTGTCTGCATATGATATCTTCCCTGAACAGGGGAGTCATGCTTTCTGGTATCAGTTCGTTGTTGTGGATGGTAATGAGGTCCCTGCCACTATCTTCCATGTCGATCTTGATAGCTTCAATGTCCACAGTGGGAGGTTCTTGATTCAGCAACTGTAGTTCGTAGAAGAGTCGTGTGTGAATGATCTGGTTGGGCAAGCTCTTCTCACGACCCAGACCTGCTCTGAGAAACCTCAAGCGGTACGAATCGTCCGTTTCATGCAAATCGATGGGGTTCATGAGCGGAAAGAGCCGTAACATGTCTCTTGCGAAAAGATGCCGGTCATTGTCCACAATCAACTTGCGCCAGTGGGAGCACACGGAGCTGGCGACACAGACACTGTCGAGCGGTAGCTGGGCCAGAGCCAGCAGCAAGAGTTCGTTGGGCAAAATGCTCATGGCGAGAGCGTGGAAAAGCAGGATTTTGGACAGGTCTTTTTTCTCATCATGCATCCCAGATGAGAGTTTAAAGCGGGGTAGACGAGGGGGAGTGGAGATAGTGGTGTCTAATCTTAGTTGACACAATGACATAAACAGATAGGAAGCTGAAAGGAGGTGGGACTAGCTCAGAAGCACTGCCTCATCAGATGTGCCCCACTGCTTCATCTGTGGCACTCTGGAATTACCCCCTATACACATCTTCTCGGAGATACAATGATCCCCGAAGAAAGTTCGCTAAGCGAGAGATTATGCATGGTCGCTTGGGTGGGTCGCTCAAAAGAGAATGTTGTAAATAGCCGCCGGGTTTTAGCATAATATTGTTCGGATGTGGTTCACAAGCGTGATTTGAGCCTGTAGTAGGTGAGACGGCCAACCTGACTCTTTCTACGCACTGTACATACTGTGCACTGCGGACAGTTCCACAGCCCTTATCCCCGATCCATGGTACCGATACTTCCAGATCTGGCTTTCTCGATCCAATTATCAGCACAGCTACCTCATCTACTACACAATCTCTCTGTTATACACTATAATACATTTCGCCGTTAGTTAATCCTTCTTCTTGCGTTTGGGCACCGTCTTGCCAGGAATGGTCTTGCCCGGAACGGTCTTTCCAGGCACAGTTTTGCCCGGCACCGTCTTTTCGCTTCCTGGCACGGTCTTCCCAGCCACATTTCGCGGCGAGTCAGCCTTGCCTCGCTTACCAGCAGGAGCCCGAGGCTTAGTCACCTTGCCTCGAGAAGCAGACGGCGTTCGAGCCTTGGCTCCAGGACTCTGCCCTGCTCCTGGCGATGCTGCGGGAGTACCAAAGTCAGCAGGCGTTGACGCGCCACTGCCAGGACCTCCAGGATGCTGTTGCTGCTGCTGAGGAATAGGAGGCCGTCCCCCTCCAAGCACACTGACACCCTGACCAGGTATCGCTGGGATTCCAGGAGGTTGCATGCCCATAGGCGGTCCCTGCTGCATACCCATGGGGCCGGGCTGCATTCCATTCATTCGCTGCTGCTGTTGTTGCTGTTGCTGCTGCTGTTGCTGCTGCTGCATTCTCTGTTGCATCTGGGCTCGGTTCATCTGGTTGAACCCTTGCGGTGGGCCTCCCATCTGACCGGGTTGAGGAGGGCCGCCCATCGGACCACCCATACCGGGTTGGGGAGGAGGACCTCCCATCTGGCCAGGCTGAGGGCCCATGGGACCCATACCTTGCATCTGGCCTCCAACAGGCATCTGGCCTGGAATGGGGCCCTGACCAGGACCAGGACCAATACTGGGGGCTGGGACAGGTGCTCCACCTGCTCCCTGGGCCTGCATCTGCTGTCTGATACGATCTCGCTTCTTTCTCCACTGCTCGACAAATCCCAGACGCTGGAACTTGCCAGATGTAGCAGTGGCAGCAGTATCGTCGTTTCGGTCGGACATGACCAACATGAGCTCCTCGATATCCGACGTCTGGTGCAGCACGTCTTCATGCTGAGGCTTCTGCACAACAATGCCTTCGGGTCTGTGTCGATGCAGCTGTTTGTTGGCTTCCTTGAGTGACGAGAACGAGCGTGGCTCTGTGACGGCGGCAGACTCGTACCGCTTATTGTCCTGCTCCTTCCACTTGTCCTGCGATACCCAGAGGTTGACGTTTCGGATCGTGAGGTTGAGAATCTCAGCCTCCATTAGTAGAGCCAGCTGGTCGGTGAATCGTCCATGACTGGGATCCGTCGTGTACATGAGATCATGGTATATGGACAGCGGAGTCGGCTTGAGTAGCGTTCTGTAAGATTTTGGTGGAACTGTTGGTTCCTGTGTTTCTGCTTGTTGTTGCTGCTGCTGCTGCTGCTGCTGCTGCTGTTGATGATGATTCGGACCCTGTCCATTTTGCTGCTGTTGTTGATTAGGACCCTGTTGATTCGGGCCTTGTTGATTCTGTCCTGGCTGACCCTGTTGTCCCTGCTGATCACTCTCCTCGGTCTTGTCGGGAACACCGCGATAGTCAACAATCTCCAAAATAATACAGCCCTCGTAAAAACGCATTCCCGCGTCCTTGAACACCTCTGTGGCCGCCAGCGGAATCTGCTCCTCCTTGACGTACTCGAGGAAGATTTTGATCAGCGGCGAGTTTTTCGGAATCACCGACTCCTGGCTGCCAAACCGGAAATGCGTCTTGTGAATGTGTAGCTCCAACGACGGAGCGTCCTTCTCGTACTTTTTCAACAACGACTCTGTGGTTTCGCTGAAGAAATACGCGCGTCGGCGTCGAGCGGCCTGTTGCTGCTGCTGCTGTTGGGCCGCGGTCGCCCCGCCAGCAGCGGCTCCGGCCGGATTCCCCTGTGTTTTGTTCATGGCGACGATATATCAAGCGTGTCTCGAGATATGCGTCATGTTGAATAACGAGGTTAGAGTTTGGAGAAGCTGACTAAGCGAAGAATGGTGGAGGGTAGAGGAGGTGAGCGACTGGATGGATAAGGGGAGGGTCGTTTGAGATGGGGTGTGGATTTATTGGCTGATTGAATGTCACGTGACACACCCCATATCTTCTGGTGTTACTCTGTCGCTTCTATAGGGGACTACAACGAGTCTTGTGGTCGCGTGACTATACACACTATAGCTATAAGTGTCAGGTACGAGTACCGGTAGGTGTAGGTGATTTTGATCCGATTGATGAGATCTCAGATCGATGTGCTTGTTCCATGCGTGATTGTTCATAATGTCTAGGTGTGGTTTTTGTATTGTCACTCTGATCAAGTTCCACGGAGATACCACAGTATGTAGAGAAGAGACTGAGCATATTGATGCTGTGAATTGCAGATGTGTTTACCGCTTCAGTTCTTTGACTGGGAGAATGAGTGCTCAGTCTCTGTCAATTCACGATCATCTACCAAGTACCACTACCATACCATTACTTTTAGTACGTCCGCGGCCGATCACACATATTTCACTCATCATCTGAGACATTCATGATCTCCGAACGCGTGAGATCAGGCTACGGTATCAATGAACTACTCGTGAGGCGGACACCGGATCCACTCCACCCTGTGTGTTTTGTGTCTATCACACGTTCTTCAGTGCCCACCCGCTGATCTACACATACCAACACTTTCATTCGGTTGCTACAACCCACGTCAAAACTCATTATTCTTTGTGCTCTCCCTATCGAGCGTACGTCTCTTGCGAGTAGTCTATCTAAGCAGTAGCGGCCCAGGCCTTCTGGACACCCATAACACCGGTAGCGAAACCAGCCAGGCCGACGAGACCGTCGTCGAGGTGGAGGTAGCCGAGAGAGGTGAGGGGGATGGAGAAGTCGAGCAGATCCCAGATAAGCTGCTTCTGGGCGGCGGCGGCGTCCTTGTCGTTCTTCTTGGCGGAGGTGAGGTCCTTCTCCTTCTCTGCTGCCAGAGCAGCTCGCTTCTTCTTGCAGATGGTGATCTTGTGGATGGAGTTGAGAATGTTGCAGAAGATACCAAAGGCCCAGAAGTAGGAGCCGACCTTCTTGATGGTCTTGATGTTGTCAATCTTCTTGATGCCGGAGCCGTTGATGTAGATGATGGAGTCGAAGACCAGGTAGATGGCGTAGCCGAGGTTTCGGCCAATGGTTGTGTATCGCAGACAAGGGTCCATGGTCTTGTTCTCGAAAGACACGGCGGCGGTCTTGAGGTGGCCAATGGGCTTTCCGACTCGGAACAGCTTTCGGGCCATGGAGAACTGGTTCTGGATCTTTCGGAAAATGTCAATGGTGTCCTTGGTGTAGCCCTTTCGGAACAGGAAGTAGGTCAGAAATCGCGAAAAGTACTGGATGGACCGCAGGATCTTGTCTCGACCAACGTGGGTCTCAAGCAGCTTGACCACTCGGGTCACGGTGGGGTTCTGGGCGAGGCAAACAGACATCTTTTGTGGAGTTGCGTGGTTTTGGGGGCGTGAAGAGAGAAGGGGAGACGACAAGAGTAAGAAGTGACTCTAGGGTTTATAAAAACGGTCTTCGTCACCAAACCGAAATAAGCTCAGCTGGGGTAAGGTTGCCGAACTAAATGTACCGAGGCTAGTTTTCACGTGGAGAAGAAGAAGGAGTTCAGTCCCATCTCACCACGGGTGGTCTATATAAGGAGAGAGGCGATTGGTGAGATTAGCAAATGATCAGTTGATTCGATTACAGGTCAAGTGTTTGACACTTTATACCCCCACATTCACCCCCACCATTCGAACCTCTACCTCCACATTTCACATTCCAGCCAATCCGCACACTCGCAAATCGGGCAAAGCCGGAGACCTCCGTTGTATATAGCAAAACACGACAAGGTGCGAGTCGGACGGTCGGGGTAGGGAGAAAGGTGGGATTCAACTGTCGACAGAAATTAAGATGCTACTTGTACGGCAACGGTTTTTTGAGCGCAGGGACCATGGCATTTTGTTACCCCGCATTTCAAACGTGATTGCGTTCTAACTGTTTGAATAGTTCCATGTGAGGTCTTCCTAGATGTCCATGTTGTCAGGTTTTCAGCTCTGCGATTACTCAGATCAACCGTTAGAATCTGTACCATAACTGAACAAGTCTTGTTGTACGCAATACTCGTGTTGCTTGCACATCCCCGTGCACGGGTAGCAAGTGCCAAGTCCGAGAGTTTACGGGGAAGAGTATGGGGTGCAGATCAAGTCCGATAAATGGCAGGTTTCCACAGGACTGACTTCTCACAATCTTCCAACATGAGGATTATTCTGCTCCGAACGTGAGTTCGATTTCTGCAGATGACATAATCGTGATTACGTGGGGGTAAGGGAGTGCCAAGAGTATCAGGTGGAGGTGTAATTGAGTGGTTATATAATGGTGGCCATCCTGGTTTAATGACGGAGTATCTTTTGGCAAGCTCAACACACTATTTAAGGAGGGTCTTTCGATGATCTGATAATCAAGCAGCGCTGAGTAAGATGAAGAGGTACCGTGAGACAAGTTCAGGTTTGTCATCAGTTGAGTTTTGTTACAGGGTTCTTACTGGAACTGCTTTGTCAAGAGGGAGAGCCTTACACTACAAGGGTAGTACAGTACAAGGGAGCATCATCTTACTGGGCTATCAAAGATCAGCGGAACTCTTAACTCTAAGTCCAACTAATACCTACACATTCTTAACTACAATTGACCGATAAACGTCATTCTCAACACACCATCAAACGGCAAGACCACGGAATTGTAGAAGACAAAAACTACACCCGTATGACCCATAACAGAGTTCTGTATTGAATGTCAAGATTCCATCTCAATAGAGCCTTCCTCGACGACTCTGGTTACACCACCCTCAACACCTCCCCTTCATCTCTCTCCTCCAAATAAGCTCCAATATCTCATGCCTCTGAACTTACTCCCCACGATCCTCCATCATCTCCACCGACCTACCTCCCCCCTCATCACACACAACTTGTACACTACACACACAGCATCATGTTGAAAAGCAAAAACTTGTCGGCGCTGCTTTCACAGTCGTTGACCACCTTGCCGCAAGAGCCGCCGTTATCGAGTGAGTATGGGTGTTAAGGAGCTATTACAATGACACAGAGATGGATAGGGCGAGGCAGAAGCAATTACCGGATTGGATTCGAAAGAGAAAAGGACGCTGGACGCGATGAGCCTGAATTGAAGGTCAAAGAGGGTATTGATGACGTGGTATAACTCGTGATCTATTACAGAGGTTCGCTCAATCGGTACACTGTCAGATCGGAAACCGGTGACTTCTGCGACCAAGATGAACAATGCTGGAAGCTGGATAAGGACAGGCTGGGAGTGATCATCGGTACTCGGTCATGTGTCGATACTCTGAACATACCAGACTTCGTGTCTGTATCGCTATCAGGCCAACAATGTCACAATAGTCGTCACCAATAGATCAACTCAAGACCCATCAATCCAAACGTCCATCGCCAACAACACAGTTTCACGAATCAACTCTGCCTCCCACAACTCAGACAATCGCTCGTGAGGTACTGCCACTGCCACTGCTATTGTCTTAGCGGTCCAGGGTTCCTCCTCAATGGGGTCTCCATCGGTTGTTGTCCGTTCAGACCTTCGGCCTTCACTTCCGTATTCTAACACAGCCTACGGCACCACATCCAACCCTCCACCCGCGATCTTCTCCTCCCTCCTTGGCTCAGCTCTCGGCCGGGAGATCGCCGCCTCGCATATCAACCCCAGCGCAAAGTACCTGGCCCACTACCAGGGGCTGGACTCGGACCAAATTGCATCGACGGAACAACAGTGGCTCAACAGCGTGTGCTCGGGCGAGTCCAAGAAAAAAGTGCATGTGATCTTTGCCGCCCAGACCTTCTCCGAGTACCTGAGAGGCTGTACCAAGGCTCTAGACGGCTCCAGACCGAAATGGGTGACCGTAGAGACCAATGACGCTGTCTTCTTGGTGCGTCAGATTGGAGGAGAAGACGGACTGTTGCTGGTGACTGTGGCAACGAGAGGTACTCCTCTTGGACTCTTGTTTACAAAGACTGACGGTGTCTACGAAGAGCTGGAGAAGGGTCTTGAGGGGTACAAAGTGGCGTAAGTAGAACCATTTCAACTAACATATGAACTACTAATACATTCAATCTAGCTTAATCCCTACAACTCGTTATCATCTCCAAACGGATTGTCGTCCTCCTCATCTGAATAATGCAGGTTCTTGGGCTTCTGAGGAATGGGTGGAGGAGCCCGTTTAGGGATGTTGATCTTGGCCACCTGTTCGGTGACGTCATCCACATCATCCTCATGTCGCCAGTCATCTTCAGGTTCCGAATCAGAGCCGTGAATCGATGCCAACTTGTCGTAGTGTCGCAGAGCAGCAATGAGCTCCTCGTTGGCATGGAGAAGGGGACCCACAAACTCGTCGTCATGGATACCGTGAATGTACCGGACCACCTTCTTTCGCAGCTTTCGGCACTTGTTGAAACACTCGGTGGCATACGCGTCGTTAGTACTCAACTGGCCCTTATCCTTGTTGACCATTCTGAGAGCGTTGTTGAGATTGGTGGCTGCAGCATGAGACTCGGCCAGAACCTCCTGGATACGTGGCTTTTCAATCTTGGCGTTCAGAGGAGCACTAGAAGTAGAAGCAGATAGACCAGAGGGTGTAGAACCTCGAGTAGACGATGAGGTGGGTTCAGGAGAAGAACCCTTGAAGAACTTGGACAGCGACGATCGTTTCGATGACTTTTCCGTCTTTTCTGCTCGATCCTCAAAGTCGGCCACTCCGCCTCCAGACCGTCGGTTTCTGCTGGAAAACTGAGGTCGCTCGCCAGTATCGTCTTCCTCCTCGTAGTCGTCCACAGGTGTGCTTCCTCGGGTTCGAGTTTTGGACGAGAAGAAAGGTTTGGAGGACTTGGGCTCATCGTCAAATCCTCGCTCATAACGAGCACTGCCACGGTTAGAACCTCGCTTGGGTCGATCTTCGTCAGAATAAGGAGATCGGTCACGTGGGGTTCGAGGAGAGGCACGTGCTCGGGGCGAATCACGTGATCGAGGAGGAGGCGAGTCGTAGCCTCCATCTCTGCTATCGTCGGAGTCATCAGAGAGATCCTCCACTCGGTTGGAGTATCTGGAAGAAGGTCTTCTACTAGCAGAGCCAGCAGAACCTCCAGCTCCTCCATTGCCGTAGCTGCTGGCACGTGATCTCGCTGCAGCACTGGAGCTGGTGCCTCCTTTGTACAGAGAAGAGATACCCTCGTATCCTCTCTTGCCCTTGTATCGGCTCCAGCTCTTGGCGTAGGCCTGGGCCTTCTTCTGGACGGCAGAGTCCATGGGATGCAGACCTTCTGCGCCTGAAACGACAATCTTGAGCCGGTCCATGAGTTGCGAGTCGTTGAACAGCATGGAAAGTCGTTCTCCGTTCTCAACCAGAGTATCGAGAATCACCAATGCTCGCAGCTGGGCGTGTTTTCCGCCGTACTTGAGTTTCTTTCGGAGTGCTCGGGCAGCTTCGGTGGGTCCGTCAGGTCGCAATTGGATGATCTCCATGAGCTCGACCATGTCTGCCACGTCATCTTCCTCGTAGTCTCGTCCACAGAGGGACTCAATAGTCGAGGTGACCGCTGTGTAGGGTTTATCTGATGAGAGGAAGCCCATTGTAGTGTGGTGGAGATGGAGCGGTTCTTAGTTGGTGTTGGTCGGCCGTCTCAATGGGCAGTATAGAATATATGGCTCACTAATTGATAGTAGGACAGTAGGACAGTCACAGAAGAGATGTAACGTCGCTGTTGATCGCTGTTTGTGTTTGTGTCAATTGATGATGTCGTTGATGTGTGGCAACAGCAGATCAAGACTGTGGTTGTGGTGGTGGGAGGTAGTAGTCACTGAGATAGCCAGACGAAGAATTGCCTCTTATGAATCAAGGTGGTCTGAGATGTTACCTTATTGTTGTGGAGGCACTGTACGGCACTGGTGGTAGTGGTGGTGTCGGGGTAAGAGTAATGTACAGGACAAGTGTCGAAAGCTGAATTTGTGTCACTGGAATTGTGTCTGTGTCACTTGTCGAGTCTGCTTGTGTCTTCTGAGCCTTTTTAGTATCACTGGTTTAGCCGATGTGTGTTCCCGGGTATGACGTAGATCGACGATAGTGGATATGCCAGATAACATGATTTAGGCTGGTTCAGGGTACGGGTTGTGGGGCTGACGTGGGTGTTGTAAAAGTGGAGATGGTCATTTGATAGGAAGAGATATAGCTACGGGTGTTACACTAATGAGTAGATGGACACAATCACTTACTATGGCATTAACAAGTCTACGTCTAATGACAGCTGGTATAGCGTCCCCTACAACCTCCTAAGCTCACCTAAAGCTCTGTACAAGCGTAGGTTCACAAGTCTGAGAGCATAACCATATTGAGAGGTCTCAAATTGACAACATGGAAACATGGATAGGGGTACGAGTTTGAGGCTGGAGTGGATTCTGAGGCTGACACTTTTTTTTGGGCGGTTTTGAGGCTGGATCAGAACTTGTCAAAAACCAACCAATACCGATAACCGCATAGCTCTGACGTCAACCTGTCGTCTCCACAACAATGAGTGCATATATTTGCATCTCCGGCGTTTGCTCTTGATCTAGCCGCATGTTGGACTGTGGAGGTGGGAAACGGTTGATGCTAATAGAGGTCAGGTTATGAGTGGATGAGAGCGATTTTTGAATGAAGAAGTTAGCAAGAGACCTAAATGGGTGACGCAGTTGTTTTTGGGGCGGCAAATAGTCGTGTGGATTGTCCTCAAGGGTGATTGTGTTGATCTGGAGGGGTTGAGTGGGGCTCGTATCCTGTCTTCTCGTAAGCAATCTGATAATTTATAGTTGAGGAACAGTTACAATATTACTTGATCTGATAGCCAACATCTCATGCGCTTAGAATAGCTAGAACTTGAAATATTGTTAGAGAGTGTGTGGGGTTCTCTATACTAATTGACTGCCCTGAGCTCGGAGATCACGAAGGTACCCTCCAATATTCCATAGCAGCTATATTACATCTTTGAACGTCAAATAACGGCAAAAACCACACATTTAACAGCTCAGTCGATCCCTGAATTGCTCCAGAATCCCACAGAGACGTCCGAATAACTAATAGCCGTCTCCCCGCCTATGATCATCGCATTTTCCAGCTCATAACCTATCTACGTACGGCACTGTTCACCACCATAATATGCACCCTGCGCTGACTGACCAGAGTCTAGACCGCCTATGGAAGTCTTAGTCATCATCGACATATCTCCGAATGTGTCACATCTCCTCCAATCAAAAAGATCACGTGACGGCAACCTCCCCTTCCAATCTCCGTGGCATGACTAAAACTGTCATTTCCTTAGTAAGTCAATCTTTCTACACTGTTCCACCTGCCTTTGGCCTAAGAGCAAACTCTGAGGAAGAGTCTAGCAATCTTTAGGAGGTTTGGAGGTGTCATCGATATGCTGATATGGGGCTCAAATCTGAAATATAAAAGTACCTCTAAGCTCCTCTCGCTGAGCTGATTCTGATGGATTTTTCAAAATCTTTTTAACTCCCCTACAGCGCCCACAAACTACTAGTCCATCCCCACCACCATTACTAATAGCCAAACCCAAACCCATATACGTGATATCAGCCACACTGCACCTTATATACCAACCTACATCCTCCAATCTTTCTGACAGTCAGGTGTCATCTACTTCCAAAGTGTTTCTCTTTCGACGTTTCTTCTCTACAACCATGGCCTCCGAGTCCGCTATCAAGACCATCAAGGAGCACATTGCCAAGGACAAGGTCTTTGTCGCCTCCAAGTCCTACTGCCCCTACTGCAAGCAGACCAAGCAGCTGCTTGCCCAGTACAAGGATGCCAAGCCCGTGATTCTCGAGCTGGACGAGCTGGACAACGGCTCCGAGCTCCAGGCCGCTCTTGCTGAGATCACCGGCCAGCGAACCGTTCCTAACGTGTTCATTGGAGGCCAGCATATCGGTGGCAACTCCGATCTGCAGCTGCTTGCCCAGAAGGATGAGCTTGCTGATAAGATCAAGGCCACTCTCTAAGCGAGCGAACCGAGTCTTAGAGAGCGTGGAGGCGCAATTGTGAGCCCCGGCGAGCATTCCTGCCCCCGTTCAACCAATTGAGCTTGACTACAAGTTTTGATCTTGCTTAAGCAATTTCCTACTCTATGTGGAATCACCGAGCTGATAGACAATATGATATTGAATGTTTTGAGAGGTATAAGGAGTAGTAACTAACTGCTGAGCTCGTAATGTGGATTTGTAGTATTGCAGCAATTGAGCAATGGTCGGTTGCCTTGTGGAGATATTCATTCTACCACAAGTGAAAAGTCGAGGACTCTGAGGTCACAGAAACTTCTTCAGCCGGGTCATCACCGAATAGCTTCTTTGAGGTGCAATACTTCAGCCAGTTACAAGTTTAACTACCATCCAAGTACTTACTGAAGCTTCTGTTCAAGATGGACTCTGTTTACTTACACCTTAGATAATGTCGTCAAAGACACTCTTATCTGTACGACGTAGACCAATCGAAGCCCCAGAGAGTCGCTAGACGACGAGGACGGTGTACAAGCCGTTCAAGACCACTGCAGGCAAAAAGTCCTGCAGTTCCCATTCACCTCGCGTACAAAATCAAAAAGCAAAAAAGAATGACATCCGAGAGATTCGAACTCTCGCCTCCGGAGAGACCAGGATATTGATTCAGTCACCTGAACCTGGCGCCTTAGACCACTCGGCCAGAATGCCGGATTCTTAAAAACGTGGAAAACGTGGCCTCTGCTATCTGAAAATGTAAAAATCGCGCGAGTTTTGAGAATAGAGATTCGAGAGAGGTAGGGAATGTACTTTGTGCTGATTCGATTGTTCTGACAAAGTTTCAGACCTCTAGCTTTAGTATTTAGAGAGTTAGAGTACGTTGTTCTGGCTATAACTGCTACCGAGATCAATCTAATAATACACATTAATCTATCCATCTACTTAAAGGAACAGGGCAAAGAGAGGAATCAGCGCAAGGAAAGACGTGTGTTCCAAGGAGATAGCTGAGTTTGCCTGGGGAGGAACAGACTCTGAGAACTGTGGCTCAGCGGGCTCAGAGGGAGAAGGGGTAGGGGTAGGTTCAGGCTTGGGGGTCGACTTGGGTGGCTCAGGCTTGGGCTCAGTCTTGGGAGGCTCAGGCTTAGGCTCAGTCTCAGGGGGTGTCTCCTTAGGAGGCTCTGGCTTAGGAGTAGTCTTGGAAGGCTCAGGCTGAGAAGTAGTCTTAGGGGTCTCCTTGGGGGTCTCAGGCTCAGGGGTAGGCTTGGTACTGGTGGTCATACAGTCAGGAGAGTCACAGAGAGAGGTGGTAGTGACGTAATGGGTGACAGTCACAGGGGGAGGGGGAGGAACGGACTCCGAAGTGACAGGTTCGGGGGTGGGTGTGGATGAAGGAGGTTCAGATGACTTGGTCGAAGGCTTAGGGGTCTCGGTGGTCGACTCAGGAGTCTTAGTGGTCTCAGGAGTTTTAGTAGTCTCCGGGGTCTTGGTGGTCTTAGTCGTGGTAGGCTCAGGTGTAGATGACTTGGTAGTCGGTTCAGGAGTCTTGGTAGTCTCAGGAACGGGAGTTGAACTGGTAGTTTCAATGTGAGGAGTTGACTTGGGAGGCTCGGAGGTGGATGTGGTCTCAGGCTTGGGGGTGGTTGTGGTCTTAGGCTCAGGCTTGGAGGTGGTAGGCTCAGGCTTAGGAGTAGTAGTCTCAGGCTTAGGAGTAGTAGTAGTCTTGGGTTCAGTCTTGGGAGGCTCAGAGGAAGACTCAGTAGTCGACTCCGAAGTCTGCGGCTGGGGAGTAGGCTCACTTGTAGTTGACTTGGTTGTGCTCGTGGTAGGCTTGGAAGTGGTCGACTCACTTGTGGTCGACTCAACGGGCTCTGAAGTTACCTCGGAAGGATCACAGGGAACAGTGATGGTGACAATCTTGCTGGCAATGGTGGTGATGACAGTTGTGGAGTACTGAGTAGAAGGGGTAGGAGGAGTAGAAGTGGTGACCTGGGCTTCAGGAGTAGGCTGAGTAGGAGCTGTAGTAGTCTTCGTCTGCTTGACACAATCGGTGACAACACCAGTAGTCATCCAAATGTCGAAACCAGACTGAGTCTCCCAAGTCTTTGTGACCAGCACTTGATCTTCGGGAGGACATGTAGAAGAAGGAACATCCTTGCAGGTGGTGATGACATACTCGTTCACGATACACAGCTCGTTCTCGTAGATCATCTCCGTCTGGGTGTGAAAGAGGTAATCCGAGGAGTCACAGTACAGATCATTGGCCTTGACTGTTCGTAGCGAAGTTGTAGTGGCAGTGGCAGAATCTGAAGTGATTGAAGGAGAAGCGGCTGGAGCAGCCAGAGCTGGTGCTAGTAGAAGAAGAAGAGGAAGCATGTTGTGATTGTGGTTGTTGTCTGTTGGTGGGATATAGAAGGTGGATCATTGGGTATTTATGTCTTTTGAGGTCTGTTTCAGGGGTATTCCAGGGTATTGACTCGGTCTGTTTGGTATCGTCTCTCCTGAGGCTCAAGGCCATTGATTCTCTCTCTTTGGTGAGGTTCAGGGGGGCGCTCTATTGACATAACTTTTTCAGTTGGTGTACGAAGAGGACTACGGCTCAGATTAAGCTAGACTTGACAGCCTCAATGAGAAGAGTCAAACACGTCAGAATCAGTAGTCAGCTAGCTAATAGTCAGCTGTTCTGAATATGAGAACAGTTCGATCAATAACAGACACCATCAGCTCAGGTTTACATCACTAAAACAAGGCACGTGCCCTAACTCTGGCCAGATTCAATATATCCACTCAGGCACTTCACCTCAGTTTATTATTTGACCCTCCAACTCTGACCAAGCTTCTCTCCTGACCATATTTTCGCTTGCATGTTTCATCTTGAGGTTCTGTGTCTGCCTTCATTGACCCAGCCTAAAATGGTGGAGTACAGAACCAAGCATTGTTTGAGGTTCGAGAACTTTGACACGTGCCAAGGAGGGCTTATTACGAGATCATAGAAGCTGATAAGTCGACTGCAACAAAAACAATCACATTGTTACATACAAAATGTGCAGTTATTTCAAGTTCACCATACTCGTCTCATTCTCGCTTAAAGTTGAATACTAGTATAGGGATCTGAGACCTTCCAGAACAAGTCGCAGTGAACTTATAGTAACGAGAGTTGAAGAATGTCCACAAAATAACTGTATCATTTATGACTAAAAATCTCCAAGAGATTTAACCAATATTTGGTGTGTTGAACCCCTCCACTTCCTCCCCTCTTCTTCCAACCAACACTCAACCATACCACTTAGCCAACCTGCACTAACTCTCAACACCCAAACATACCCCTTCAACTCACCATCCACACTACCTAACGCAAAACTAACAAAGAGGACTCTCAATATTTTCTCCACTTTCCTTGCAATGCCACCATTCTATTCCCTCCATCTTTTCTATTCACGCCACTAAAGTCCCCCTATCTCACCCTCCCCCCACACTGTCCATCCTCCAAACTCTATCTTCCTAACTTTTCGACACTGCATATTCACATCCCACCACCTTACATTTCACGTCACATCACAACATCGCCACTGCACACACGCCTCGCGAAGCGTTCATACCCCGTGTTTTTATTCTTGATCGATTCGGTACACAGCCCAGATGCCACGTGACCGTGAGTATGACCAATGGGGCCGTTCTGGCGCCCGCAGAGATGGAGGTGGACGGTACGGATATCGAGATCGCCCAAGGGACGAGCGAGACCGATTCCGAGACGAGAGAGACAGAGAGAGAGGAGGGTACAGGTCACGTGACAGATACTCGAGGTCACGTGAGAGAGAACGTCGAGGTTCACAATCACGTGAACGACGAGGTTCGACGTCTCGAGACCGTCCCCATGACTCTAAACAGCAACAACCCCCTCCTCCCTCTGGCCGTCCACACCAGCCTTCTGGGCATGATTCTACTAAGTCATCTAATTCCATGAGTGCAACCTCGAGTACTACAAGTCAGGTGACCGACACCAGCGCTGCCAGCAGCAGTGCAACCGGCGCGACACCCACGCAGGCTGAAATCGATGCCAAAAAAGCCGCCAAGCTTGCCAAAGTGGCGGAATGGAAGCGCAAAAAGGAGCTGGAACGAAGCAAGAGCGCCAGTGCCAGTCCAGCACCATCCACGGCGCCGGCATCTCCGAAGACGGGCTTTTCCATGTCAGGATTGTCTGGGTTACGCAAACCCACGGATCAGGGTCAGGTAAAGAGAAAAATGTTCTTTGGAGGAGATTCTGACGACGAGGAGGGGAGCAAGAAGCCCATGAAGATGTTGAGAAGGCTTGGGGGAGAGGGTGAGGGTGATAAGGGTAACGACAAGGGTAAGGGTGGTTTTCAGGGTAAGGCTAATGGTAAGGGAGAGAGCCAGGCACAAAACAACAACAACAGCAAGCCTTCTACTGCAGCCGAAGAGGATCCCCTCGACGCTTACATGTCTTCCCTAACCCTGCCGACTACTACCTCCGTCTCCATTGCAGACTCCACGCCTCTGGAAAACCTCAATGTCTGGGAACAGGTGGATACGCTTGAAAAGTCGCAAGATCCCACCCTTGATCTTTCTGCGCTTTCGAAACGGAAAGAGATCGCCATTGTGGACCATTCCAAGCAGGACTATGAGGATTTCAGACGACAGTTTTACGTTGAATCCAGCGAACTGGCTGATATGACAGAAGCTGAAACCAACGAGCTGCGACTGTCTCTGGACGGAATCAAGATCCGAGGCAAAGATTGCCCCAAACCAATCTCCAAATGGACACAACTGGGTCTTCCTGGACCTACTATGGGTGTTTTGAACGACTTGAGATACGACAAACCGACGAGTATTCAGGCTCAGGCGATTCCAGCAGTCATGAGCGGTCGAGACGTGATTTCAGTGGCCAAAACCGGTTCTGGAAAGACACTGGCCTTTTTGTTACCGATGATTCGTCACATCAAACATCGTGTTGGTGTTGAAACACACACAAACACTCTGTCGGGAGCCTCTTCACATCCCCTGGGTGTCATCATCACACCAACCAGAGAACTGTGTGTTCAGATCTACAGAGACTTGAGACCCTTTCTGTCTGCTCTGGATCTTACGGCAGTCTGTGCCTATGGTGGTAGTCCCATCAAAGACCAGATTGCTGCTCTCAAAAAGGGCACTCATATCATCGTCTGTACTCCTGGACGAATGATTGATCTGTTGGCTGCCAATCAAGGCAGAGTGCTCTCTTTGTCCAGAGTCACCTTCCTGGTCATTGATGAAGCCGATCGAATGTTCGACATGGGTTTTGAGCCCCAAGTTCTCAAGCTGACTCAGTCTATTCGTCCAGATCGGCAAACTGTGCTTTTTTCAGCCACTTTCCCCAAAAAGATGGAACAGCTGGCTCGAAGGGTGCTTAGTAAGCGGTCGTCTGACTCCCTGGGCCCCATTGAGATCATTGTTGGAGCGCGTTCTGTGGTTGCCTCGGAGATCACACAGTTTGTGGAAGTGTTCCAGAACGAAAAGAACAAGTTCCCACGTCTTTTGGAGATTCTGGGCAAGTATTTTGCTCAGGGCTTCTTTGACGAGCAGAGTGAAGGTCGAGTGGGAACCGCAGAATCTTCTGCAACGCCCATTCCTTCTCCCAAATGTCTCATCTTTGTTGAACGACAAGAAAGCGCCGATTCCCTGCTCAAAGAGCTCATTCAGTCTGGTTACCCTTGTCTATCGATTCATGGAGGCAAGGAGCAGGCCGATCGAGACCAGGCTATCAGTGATTTCAAGGGAGGGCTTGTTTCCGTGCTTATTGCAACTTCTGTGGCTGCACGAGGTCTGGATGTCAAGGGACTGGGTCTAGTTGTCAACTGGGACTCACCCAATCATATGGAGGACTACGTTCATCGAGTTGGACGTACTGGACGAGCTGGTCAGAAAGGTACAGCCATGACCTTCCTGTTGAATGATCAGGAACGTCTGGCAGCTGAGATCTCGAGAGCTATTAAGTCGTCAGGAAACGCACCTCCTGCTCCCGTTCAGCTCATGACTGAGCGGTTCGAGTTCAAGGTGAGGTCTGGAACTGAGAAGCGACACATGTATGGCTTCTCAGGTAAGGGTCTGGAGCGTCTACAGGACGAGAGAGATGCTACTAGAGAGCATGAGAGACGTGCATACGAGGGAGACGAGGCTGGAGGAGAGGCTGAGACGGAAAGCAGTACCCCCGCTGCAACTGGTACAAACACAGACATTATCCCCAAGCCTGTGATTGTGGTGACTCCTCCAGATAGCAAGTCTCCCACCACTGCGTACCATACCACTCTTCAGATCAACGATTTCCCCCAGCAGGCACGATACCGGGCCAGTAGTAACACTTCTGTCAGTCGTGTTATTGCCAACACTGGATGCAGTATCACTGCCAAGGGAGAGTACTATCCTCCTGGCCGTATTCCCGGTCCTAAGGATGAACCCAAGCTGTTTATTCTGATTGAGGGAACTAGTGAGCGGGCAGTCAAGTTGGCTCATCACGAGTTGTCGGAGTTGTTGGTGAGTGGATTGGTGAAGGGTGCGAGATATCAGGTTTAGACACCGCGAGTGCACAGCACGAGTGGTGTTGTTTGGGTGATTCATGAATGTGTATTTCACATGCAGTGCTTTAGGTAGATGTATATATATAACGATTGACAAGTATCTGGTGGTGTAGTATTGGTGTGCTGACTGTTATCATGTAATACCACAGACAACCAAAGGGTGACCTGCTTAATTCAAACATTGTGTAGCGTGTAATATTGGACGTCAGATGCTGTTTCTTTAATCCTTAACTGTTGTCACCCATAGTACGTGCCAGGTAACGATTCGGCCTAAGAGCTTTAGAGTAGTGCCGTCAGCCCAGATACCAACACCCACCCACATCCAAGATGCCATTCGTTAAAAATACATTCCTATATAATCCTCCTTGTCGTAAGCTGGGGAACACCTCCTCCCTCACCATCTCTGCCTTCTTGTTGAGTCGTTGAGCACAGCAGTACTTTCACCATGGAGATAACACCACAGTGGGAGCCCAGCAGAGCCCCAAGTGATTCAATCAACTCAATCAACCCAATCGCATCTCTCTCCTCCTCGCTAGTCATAAACCAGCGGCTCCTCGACTCTATCAGTCTTCATGAGCTCTGTTCTGGTCTTGGCCTTCTCCTTGGCCAACTGTTGACTGAGCTTGCCACCCTTACCCTGACCTTGGGCTCTGGCTTCGGCGGCACGTGCGGCGGCCTCCTTGGCGTCAAGCGATTCGGCCGTGCCTCCCAGCGTGTGTCCGGGCGAGTTGTATGTGTTTGTCTGTTGTTTGGGCGGCTGTTTTTTGAGGGGGATGTTTTCCGTTCGTGTTGGTTTAGCCGCCTTTCCCGCTTTAGCCGGTGGAGCGCGTCCCGTGGTTCGGCCCGACGTGGACACGGGCTCGCTCTTGCTGAAACACGACCCCATTGTTGTGTTTGGCCGTCGTCTGGTTGTGTGGAGTGGAGTGATGATGTGCGGGTTTAAGAGTGGAGTGCATGACCGTGCGTGGAGGGGAATAGGGGTAGTGTGTAGTGGGGGGAGGAGGTGAGGTGGAGGTGAGATGGAAGACGGAATTTGGTAGGGTATCTCTGAGGAGTTGATTCCAATTTTCAGGGCTCTGATTGGGTCAATATTAGACGAGATGGAGACAGCTGATGAATTTGATAGAGATGGCTCATTGAACCTTGATAGTAGGTGTTGATGAGGGTGTAGAGCGTGTCATCTTGGGGTTTAGAAAGAGCCAAACACGGGAAAATACTACTTGGTAGTGTATCCTGTCAGTTATGTTTCTACAGCCAGATATGAGCATTATTTGAAGAGATATCGACACCCTCAAACTACTTAACTAGAGGCTAATTTGTCAACTATGTCAAGCCTGTTTGTTGAGATCTTCAAGTATATCGACATTGCAGAAGGGCTCTCAATCTCAACGGCAAGTGGTCAGAATTGGACGAAACATGGAACTAAGCTACTTCAGCCACATAGAATGATACCAACACAATCTATAGCACCTTAAATTCATTCTTCGTACGAATTTGCGACTCCTCAAGTTATCACTACAAGTTCGAATAAGGTTCACTTACGCCACAACACCACACCCATATATATTCCCTTCCCTAAACCCGAACCGTCAATCCTTTGGCATGAATCAAGACCCACACCATTCAAGCCATTCTGTCAACCCCCTTCACATCTACCTCCTCCACAGCTGTTTCTACACCCCTCTCATCCCCACTACCCAACTCTAACACCAAACTCTAATTCCAACCTCCATCACCACTCAGGGCCAACATCACCACTTGCACAAAACTACACAACATGTCGATCAACTTCTCCCACACGCTGTGGTCGCCCAGCGACACGGTCAAAGACGTGGCCGAGACGCTGGGAATCTCCAATCTCCCCGATGACGTGGCCAAAACGCTGGCCATGGACGTGGAGTACAGAATCCACGAGGTGATTGAACAGGCCCTCAAATTCATGCGACACTCGAAACGAACGACTCTGGGTACTTCTGACGTTGGTGAGGCTCTTAGAGCACTCAACGTTGAGCCTCTTTACGGTTACGAAGGTGTGGCCAACGAAAAGAGCGTGTCCTACAGAGAAGCCATCACTGGTCCAGGACAGACACTCTACTATGTGGACGATGATGAGGTTGACTTTGAGCGGCTCATCAACCAACCGCTGCCCAAGGTTCCTCGTGCCACGTCATTGACAGCTCACTGGGTGGCGATCGATGGAGTTCAACCTGCCATTCCACAGAACCCTCTGGCTAGCGATATCAGAGCCATGAGCGTTGATCTGAGAGGCGCTCAGACCACCAACAACTCGATCGCCACCATCAACGGCTCGTCGGACGTCAAGGTCAAGCCACTCGTCAAACACGTGCTGTCCAAGGAACTGCAGTTGTACTTTGACCGTGTCGTGGGTGCTCTGATGGACGGCTCGGAGGTGGTTATGACTGCCACCGGGGACGAAAAGGAGGCTGCTGTCAAACAACATGCTGCAGCTCTTTCTTCTCTGCGAAACGACCCTGGTTTCCACCAGCTGGTGCCTTACTTTGTGCAGTTTGTGGCCGAGAAGGTCACTCATAACCTCAAAAACCTGCCTATCCTCTACACAATGCTGCAGGTGATTGACGCGCTGCTGACTAACCCCACATTGTTCATGGACCCCTACATTCATTCCATTATGCCCTCTGTGCTGACTCTGATCCTGGCCAAGAAGATTGGTCCCAAGCCCGGTCACGAGGACATTGTGGAGGACTCCCAGGTGACCATTTCGCAATACTCCATTCGTGACTTTGCTGCATCTCTTCTGGCACGAATCTGCGACAAGTACAACGAGATTTACGCTTCTCTCAAGCCCAGAGCCATCAGAACGCTGCTCAAGGCGTTCATGGACCCCACTAAGCCGATACCTACTCTCTACGGCGCTCTCCAGGGCATTCAGGCGCTTGGAAACGAGGCTGTTCGAGTGGTGATTGTGGGCAATCTGAAACTGTGGAGTGACACCCTGTACAACCGACTGTTGAAGTCGTCGTCGGACTCCACTCTGGAGCTGGAGCAGCTCAACAAGTGTCTGATTTCTGCTCTGCGGCAGATCAAGGGCCAGGCCATTTACCCCGATCAGGAGCTGACTGAGCAGGAGATCGAGCGATGCAAGGAAATGGTGGGAGAAAAGGTGTATGAGCTGATTGAAAAGCTCAACGATGTGCAGCAGATTGTTCATGGATTGGTGGACTTCGAGGGTAGGCAGGTGGAGTAAGGGCATGGGATGTAACGGCCATGGATGTATAGATAGTTGTAAATGTATTTTTTATAGTACTTGGCCGTAAAGACAGAGACAGGCAGAGACAGATGGAGGATTGGAAAGTGGCCATCCAAGTCACCGAAGAAGGGAATAGGTTGTGTTGGATGCTGGTCATGATCGCCCTAAACTATTAGCAACAATAAGAGAGAGGAGAGTTGCCTGTCGATGCGTGTCTATACGTGACTCTACAGTGGTGTACATTACTTCTTCCTGTTGAGTAGGAAAATGCAGGAGGCCGAACTGAAACAATCAGACATGAAAGCCAGGTGAGAGACTGTCAGGCTGTATAGCTGCAGTGGCTTTTGGCACTCCACGGCCTATCCCTTCTCTCTAGAGTTCATTGCGATGCCTTGTGGCAGAGTCCATTCTCAAGACAGCAAATCATTAGCTACTCTCAGTTGCCGGCATCTCGCTTGACAGCCCAAAAGACCCGATACGGCTGTGTTGTCTGTCAAAAGAGAGCGTATAAGTAAATGAACGCCTCGACCGTTGATGACGTTTTAACGACTAAAGCTTGACTCGTAAACGCTTTGATGATACATTCTCCGCGGTCTTGGTTGAGTCAAAAGAGCGACTATCTGTTAGGTGGACTCAGGAACGAGTGTACCGAGATCTAGAGCTAGCCGGCAGGTACAACAAATGTCAACAAAGATTACTGAAGCAATCCGAGTAGGTGAGCTAGACCACCAACTCCTACCTTCCGGTCACGTGCATCGACTGTATACACCACCTGGCTGGTTGCCCTTGACCTTGACCCCTGGTTCTAGCAATGTAGCATCACAGGCTACAGCGGTATCCAAACTGGGAATTACCGAATCTGGCTTGAGCGGGTTTCTTCCGCGGTTGCTACCAGGGTTATGATGAACAGGTGACCCCTAACCAACTCGGGCTTGTCCTGTTCGACCGCAATTATGTAGACCTGCAGAGTCAGCTTTATACTTGTATTTGTGTTGTTAACAGACATGTGAGGGAGATCTCCTGTGGACATGCGGGAAAAAACGTGGGACTTTGTTTACATCGAAACGGGGTGGGCGCGACGTCAGACTTGGGGGTGTGGTTAATACTGCCAGCGAATTCAAGTCTCTTGCAAGTACTGGACGGGCGCCCTATTTGTAATTACTGTAGCTGTTTAAAAGTCCGTCGGAGTCCTCCCTAACCTTGTAGGTCCATTCCCAACAGTCAAAAGAGCGCCCCAATGGCCATATTTTGCCTCTATGAAAAGGCAGCTTCTACACCGTAGACTCAAGCTTCCTGGGGCATCCCTATCCCCGACGACAAGGCTGATTTTGACAGGTGAGATTAACCAGAGACAGCTGAGATGACAATGCGGTCCTGCAAGAAGATACATGAGCCCGGAGCCAGAAAAAATACGAGCAAGGCGGGCTGTCCCTTTTGAGCACATTGTTGTAGCCCCCTTGTCTCATTTAACAGTTAGCTAGCTACAGTATAGACAACAAGCTCATGGACCGACTATACGGATACGAGCTCTGGAAACGTCAAACGAAACAGCTGAAGTGTCAAACGGGGTCGTCTAGCGAGGGTGTGTATGGCACTGGTTGAACGTCCGGTCTGAATGTGACTACCGTGCTTGTAATCCATACAGTGGGTCAGACAGTGTATGTCCTTCAAGTGCTTCATTACAGAATGTGAGTATGGGTTGGGAGTCACTTGAGGCAGACCTGAAATGAAAGAGACCACGAGAGAGCTTGGGTTTTGATCGTGACTGACAGTTGTCCTGGTCCTCTGGCTTACATTTCTTTCTCGCCCTCCTATCGTACTCTGTGTTCGTAGCCTTTACGGTGTTATCCAGCTGTCTAGGTGGGAGAGACACAAACAACTGCATCTCCAAATGGTACGTCGACAAGCTGAGTCAGAGAGTCACACGGAAGACTCTGAAACTGAGATACACGCTCTCCTTACTCTTCCACACTCCACCAGAGCCCTCGAGTTTTCCTCCACCTTTTTAGTCAACATCTGACGGTCCTGACATCATGTTCACCAATGTCACCGTTTCGACCTTGAAAGAAGCACAAGTAGCTCATCGACAACGCTATCTGACAGCTCATCGCACCATCAGCAACACCAGTGACTCCTCTTGAGCCATCTCCTATCAGCTACCCAACTTGACCACACACATCTCACGTTGCTTAGTCATACCCACGTCATGCTGGTAACAACTTCGAGAACGCGTCTCCAGATCGCGATGGAGTTCATTGAAGGCTGTCAAACGGCTGCATGAACCCACCTGTCAACTCCAGGTACTTCTGTTGTCTTCCACAGACACTCTGACATCTCGCGAATCTCATGGCCACACCACACCAACCAACATACTCACCTAGAGCCCGACGTAAAGACAGCTAGGGATCACAGAGAGTTGAGAAAAGCGGTCTAATCAGCCCGCAAAATCGATTGGTCAACTCCATGGGTCGACTGAGCTTCTCCTTCCACCTCTTCCTGCCGTCGGTATGATGCTGCGTCGAGTGGCGTAAGAATGAGAGTGTTGAACACGTACAGAGAAGAAATGGGAGACTACGGAGTTGATTTCTGGTCAGTCAAATCGCCACAAAAATGGATACCAAAGTCTTCAGCACCAGGGGGAAGCCGTCTGGTGTACTATTTACCTGTTCCGAAAAAAACAATAATAGCCCAAAATCGAATTCATAAATGGGGGACTACAACCAGTAAATAAGCATTCTGCTCACCTGAAAAGAGCAAAAAGAGCAACTCCGATTCACTCAGATCCATCCTAGGTTTCACCACCCCCTTCTTGTGCTTCTTGTGGCTTCTTATGCAGAGTCTTGTTGGTTACCCTGATCTTGCTGCTTGTCTTTCGATCTTGTGATACTTCGCGATAAGTTCAACTTTTCGTACGACAAGGTGGTGTAAATTATATACCATATTGGTCGCTGAGTTGCAAGGATAATTTTGGTCATGTCCCTATCTCGGTCTCATCAAATCTCAGCGAGTTGTGTGGCCTCTTCTATTCCCTTCAAATCCTCTTCAATGTTCCCCTGCAGGTTTGAACCAAGGTCTTTAGCACATGGGACTCGTCCGATCGAAACCCAGAAGGGCTCAAGACATGCCGACGCCCCTTCTCGATGGCTTCCTGTTGGTGTCTCTTCAACTGTGCTCAACAGATTAACCCATACTTTTCCTTTTCCTCGCTTTGCAGACGGGTATGTACGTTCTGAAGAATACACAAGAAGAGAACATGCAGCCTTCCGGTTGCAACTGCTCCAAGTACGAATCGTGTTGCAACCTTGTCATGCACATCTTTCCCGCACGGAAGTCGGCGTTCCGGAAGTTCTGTCACCTTTCCTACGATACGATACCGTGACAATTCGATTCCTCGCTACATGCACCACCTTCTCTCGGGGGACATCACGACCCCCACAAAGAGTACTAGCGGTTCTGGCGCATGGGGGAGTTAATAAGTCATCTCTAGTATCGTGGCTCTAGCCGCTAGTGTTACTCTATCCTCCGACTCTTCTTTGTTTCTCCGTCTGAGGTCGAAATCGCAAAGTTGAAAAAGTAGACAACGTTCAGAAAGTTGAGAGGGCCAAAGAAGGAAATCAGCAGTGTCGATGAACCTCATGTGAGAAAAATGTGTGTGTCGAAACGTCGGCCCGATAGAAGAGCAGCTCCTCATCGATGCCGCAGTTCATCTGAGACAGTCAGTGCAACTACTCGTACCCGTGCAGCCCAACACTACGTTGTCTTCATCGGATAGATGTCCCATAGTAGAAGGCTAGGAGAGTCGTCCTGCAGAGAGTGTGTACATTAACGCCAAACTGTGCTACAGTAGTTCAGACAGTTTCTTGCTCTTTTGATACGGTCTCCAGAGACGGGTAGAGACTTTCACTACAGACGGGTAAAGACTTTTTTACTAGTTCCGGAACTACTAAATCATACGGCGGTACGAGAAGATGAGGGAGTTATTTCTTTTGATCGTTGAGGAGCTAATTTCAAGTGGAACCATCGCTGACTGCATCTCCGTTACTCTAGTGAGATTTACAAGCTCGTATCTATCATGTAGCTGCTTGTACTCCATAGTGCACCAACATGCATTATCAGAACAACCTGTACAGGGGACATTGCTGAGGTCAAGCGACACAAACAAGAACTCGGACATTCCACCAGGTCCCACGCGCGCGCCCCTTTGCCAAACAACATTGGTGCTACTGGCTAGACTGGCTTAAAAGTGAAACAGGGCTCCTGGAAACATGCCATACACGTGCAAACGATGTGGAGCTGTTGTATGGGTATATCCACTTGAAAATAGCGTCTGACACGGCTGTAGAAACGGTTTCGTCAACTCCAATCTCATCTCCGGCCTCAGGGAGGTTTTGTAGCTGCTTTCATATCTCAACTTGTATGATTTCAGAGATATCTCAAAGCAGAAATCGCAAAAGGAAGATGGCTGTTTCGAGACTAGAGAAAAGTCAGCTCTATAGCCGTAATTGAGCGTTTTGCAGTACCAGCTGGTTAACTCCTTGTGTAAGGGCCACGGAGGCTGCTTAGGTAATCAGGTGTTAGGAGAGTGTATTGAAGAATTAACTGAGGAGCGATCTAAGAAGACAGGCTCCTTAGAAACATATGTTGGGGCTGATGAGTGACGACAGGTCAGGTCACGGGGGGAAGGGTATGCCACACTGTGAGGATCACGGTGTTTGTGTAGTAAATAAGGTTCAGCCCCAACACGTTGTACAGATTTGCAGGGTTTGTACTGTGTACTTGTGCTCGTAGTATTTAGTCTGTCATTGTTTAGTGTGGTTGAACATCATAGTAACAGGGCAAGTAGATGTGGTAGAGACACAGAGATTTCACTGACTTGAAGATATTGCAAAATTTAGTCCAGTCTGATTCCAGGGCTCTTTGCCATCATTCTCGTTTTTTTACTGCAAGTTATTCTTCTCACCGGTGAGGTGAGGTCAAAAACATCATCAACCTACCACTGACGATACACTGATGACTAATCACACCAGAGACGCTCATTCAGGTCTGACTAACGGCGCTACCACTAGCGTGTTATGAAAATTCATTTCGCTTCGCGGTTGTCGAGAATATACAAGTTGCAAGCTCTGAGACAGTTTGGGGTGCAGTGTAGATCTCCACCAGCTTAAGAGGTGTTTGAACTTATCAATAGCTGAACCATGGAGCTATCAATAATATATAATAGGCTGGCTGTTAACTAACCCCTGGGCCCGTATTCCATAGCAAACGAGTTACATATAGATCAAGCTGATTCATATATTACGTCAGAACCCTCCTTACACAATATACGGGAGCGGCTGAAATGAATCTGTGCATGTATCGATTGTTCGATAAAGAGAGCCTAAAGCCAAGGACATACAGTATCTGTCAGAAAGGGGAAAATATCTCAGAAGGGCCGCCGCTTCCGGGTCCGTGCATCTGTGTGTCCACATGATTACTGTACAGTGGGACCTGTCCGTATAGGCGGGAGGTGTTAGTGTGGAGTTTATCGAAATTAGTGGACCCCGTTGTTAGGCTCCTTTTAGCTACTGTACTCCGAGTTAGGGTAATTACACGGAGAGCCGTTAATTAGTGCCAGTTGTGCTTCACCCAGAGATGCAAGAGATCGGGAGGGCATGTGGAGACTACGTGACCCAAGTGGATCTGTGTTTTTTCCGGTGATAAAATGCAAGCATGATGAATACGTGATTACTTATCAGTTAAGGTCGGCTAAAATCGTGTAAAAATCGCACCATGGTCTAGACCAGTGTTATAGCAACTGAATGGGGTGCTACTTGAGTATTCGTTTCATAATAGATGCTTCTATTTATTTACCGTGCGCCACGGCCAACCAAATCGTCCATTAAACGAATACGGGTGACGTTATGCAACGCGAGCTTTTTGCGTATAAGCCCTACAATCACGTATAGAAATGAGACGTTCTAGGACTGAGTTGGCGGGTTCCGTGGGGTCTAGCAAGTTGTATAACTGTTTAGCAGCGAGTCTCAATAACTCGTTGGTGAATTCTCCGCTAAGAAACCACAGGATTATCGGCCAAAATCTCGTCCAAAGCGCGAATCACGAAACACGTCGACGATGTGAGCAGTGTTTTGCTCTCATTTGCACACACGTCCCCCCTAGGTTGAGTTTGAGACATTCCAGCAGAAACAATAGGACACTAATGTATTATCCACGTTCATTGTATGCGGAAAGAGCGCAGTAGACCAAGTGATTAGATCGTGTTTCTCGGGGTGTTCCACAGCCTTGACTTTTACGGCTTATCTCCGTGTATCTGGTGTAAAATGGGTGTAGCTTAACAGTAGATCGGAAATAGCCGTATACTTTGGTCCGGACCCTCCAGCAATGTTAAGGTTGCTCTGCCGTCCAGCGTAGCATTTGCTGGGGCTGCTCTTTTGATCCTTCCGCCGTTTCTTCAGCCACAGAGACGGGTAAGACGAGATCTGGAGATTGTGATTAGCCGAACGTGAGAGATGAACTAATCAGAGAGATCCCACTACTGCAATAGCTCTGTAGAGCCGTAGAACAATCGATAGCCATAAACTTTTGACTAGCACGATTGCGCGCGCGCATGTCTATGAGGGAAAGTCGCTGCTGAGCTGCTTGTATCGCACTAGACGATACCCCTGACGGTGGGTTATCTCCGAGAGGTGCTTTTCCAGCAGAGGATGCAGGTATACAAAGTTTCGGGTCAATCTCGGGGAGCTCGAGGAGGGCGGATATGGCCGTTCCCTCGTGGTAGGGGGATGAAGAGACGTTGTTGCACATTCACCACCACCTCTCGTCATCCATAGTCGTCTCTCTTCCATTTCTCGCTAATCACGTTGCCAAGCCCACGGCTCATTTTTAGCTGTAGTCCAGTGCAGGTGTGCATGTCCGATAACCCCGGGGGTAAGTAAGCGTCTCTTGTTCCACAGAGGGAGCTCCAGGAGACACTCTCGAAGAGGTAAAAACCAGAGTCTGTGCGTGTCTGTGATGTCCATTAGAGTTTGCACCAAGCTCATCAAATCGAGCATTAGTGTCTGACGTTAGCTGACGTTTGTGAGTTTGGTGAGTCGGGTGAAAGAGTTGCAGTCTATTCAACTTCACGGTTAATCTACGCATTTTTGGGGAAATAGTCTTGTTTCGATCGTCTTGGTTTGGCCGGTTGTATCTATAACAGACGGTCACCTCATACCCCTGCCCTCCTCCAGATTCTCAGCTCAAAGGACGTCTTTCGAGATCGGCTAGTATCCGAAACTTTGAGTCTCTTGTTGGGCTGAGTTTGGAGACTGGAGAGTTAGGCGAAGAGAGTGCAAAGAGTGGGAAAAGGCAAAGTCAGACCGGGGGGCTGTCAAGCTCCAGGAAGAGTGTCTCAGAAGAAGTGCATTTTTGCTGCATCTCGAATACGTGACGATTCTCTGCAAAGCGAGTCTCACGGGAGTTGGGTTGAAATGATGGATGAAAAAGAGAGAGAGAGAGAGACTCTTCGGTCGTATGCATCTCCAGCATTATTTTTTCGTATTTTTCCCATCGCTTCTTCCTCGATCTTAGGCTCTCCACAATACACCAGCCATCGGACCTGTCATTAGCACCGAACCTTGGTTTCACAAGGTTGACCTTGCGATTGTATACGGGTTCTATTATAGGAGAGAATGAAGGGATAGAGAGCGATGAGGGGGGAGACAGCGTGACTCGCTATGGTACGACAAATATTATAGCAGGCACGTATATATCTGTTATACGACAACAAGGCTTGTGGGGAGTTGTGAATAAACGCCTCATGTTTGGTTGCTCTGCTTTTTTACTCATCTTGTTTGTTAGACCCACTTGTGCCAGCTTGTCTAACAAATGGGTGTGTTATCTGAGTTGCTACTTTTGGCTGCGCCTTTGTAACGCACGAGCTCTTCAAAAAGCACCACTCCAAAAGTCGGTTGCTGTCAGTGGCTCACATCATGTATCGACCCGGGATTTGTGTTTGGAGGCGAGGAGAGAATGAGTGGCGAAAAAGAACTCACATGGGCTGTGTGTGATCGAGAGCCTGCACTGTATGTATTCGCAATATTGGTAATCAGGTCACATGCCAGCTTTGACCTCGATTCTGCCGAGCTCCCAATCTCGATCTCTTCTTTGTTTCCATCTGTTACCAACCAAGTCTTTCTTCGTATTCGGGCCTTCATCTGCTGATACAGTTACTGAGAGCCGGCAGCTATAGCTATAGTTGGAGTGTATCGACGAGGACTTTGTTAGCCCTACAGTGGCTATTCACCCGACTCGACAAATGTAATCGCCGTTGTCCGGAAGCAGCAGCAGAATCTGAACAGTGAACTTGTATTGTGAATGTGCGGAACCACAAAAGTCTGCCGATCCATCACACAGTCAACTCAACTCAACCAGCTCCAGGGCCGCTTGCTCAGTTAGGGTAGCTTCGGCTAATACCTAAGCTGGAAGACACAAAGAAACAGATGGCCTTTTTCCACGCTCCTCTCCCAGAGAGGAAGATGAGCTTCTGAGCCTCTCTCTCGCTCCCTTCTGTGTCAGCCCGCGCATCACGCTCAGATTATAGCCCTCTCTCTTATACCTCTGTGCTATAGGTCTCGGCTATAGGGTCTAGTGAATAGAAACAGAGTTTTGAAGCAACAGGAGACTGTAGAACTGTAGAAGGAGTGTTTGGCGGTGTTGGTCCATGTGTTAAGTGGTTCTAGATCGTCTTCGGTTGCCGCTATTTCCGGTCTTTCTTCGATGTCATGTTCTGCTGTGCTGTGTCTGAGTCTCCATCGATTTAGCTATATGCTAAACAGCGTAGCACACCAACTGTGCACCAATACATGGACTTACTGGGTCGACCCGCCAACCTTGTTGCGAGCCCTAGGGCCAAAGCTTAGGCACGTCTGCGTAGCTGTTCGCCTTTGCGTTTTCCCCTCTTGCTTCTCGCCTTTGCGTTTTCACTCAAACTCACGCTCCTCCTTCTCAGCGAACAGCACGCTTCTTGCTTACCTTTTCACAAACACTAACCTAGAACTCGCCCTGCTCTTATATATACCCTCGGTCAGCTAGCGCCCTGGCCAACCGTCAACTGAACCATTCTCGTACACGACTGAATTGGTGAAGCGATACAAAAAGAGCTCACGCATCACTTGCACACCACACACACTTCTTGCACGACCACAGACAGTACCCTTGACCTGTTACACAAACACAGTCAGCACACAAAACATGTCATTCAACCACTACAGGAGTAGTAGAAGCCCGTACAGAGACCGGCGCGACAGCTGGACCCGCGACCGCCAACGCGACCGACCGCGGGAAATGTCGCCATACCGATCCTCCCGCCTCGATCGCGACCGAAGAGACGGCGACAGACACGACCGAAACGACCGACTGGCATCCTCGCTTCCTTGGGACACAAAGAGAGACGAGTGGAGGGACGAGTCACGAGAGCTCAGAGACTTCAGAGACACTCACAGCCGCCACAGCCATCACAGTGGCGCTGATACCGCCTCCACAGCTGTCATGGCTCGATCACCACGGTCGCCTCGTGACATTCGACGATTGTCCGATTCCAGCAGAATGTCCGATTCCCGCATCGAGCTGTCTCACAACGCTCCCTACAGCAGACGACATTCCAGCATAACCCACGACAACAGCAGTGACACCGCGTCGCGCCGAAGCCACGGCAGCAGAGAGGGATCTGTCGCTGCCCGATCTCGAGTCAGCCGATTCGACGCAGTGGACCCTGTGGCAGTGGCAACCTCCGTCGCCGCCCAGATCAACGCCGGACTAATGGCACGTGATCTCGCTTACCGAAAGCAGATGACCGAGGCCGCACGACGAATGGATGACGAGGACGTCGATTCTCGCAACGAGGACTCCTCCTCTTCATCGGCATCCAAGCTCTCCATGGGCTCTGTGGGATCCGAGGACACATCGGGCTACGACTCGCCCCAGCCCGCTCCCAAGCGACCTCAGATGAGAATGACCCCCCGGTGTGTCAAGAGCCCCAGCCCTGAAAAGGAGGGCGCGGTGGCTGCTGCTGCTGCTGCTGTTCCCTCTGTCACCACGGAGGTCGAGCCCACCCATTACACTCGAGACGTGGACATCAACGGTTTCCGAAGCAAGCACTTGCTGACCAAGTCGTCCACACAGGCCGAGATCCAGGCCACCACCGGCTGCTCGGTCACTTCCCGAGGCCGGTTCATGGACAAGGGAGAGATCCCCGGTGACGAAAAGCCCCTCCATCTGCATCTTGAGGGCCCCACCACCGAGTCCATCGCCGCAGCTGTTAACAAGATCCAGTCGATTCTGCATCAGGATATGTACGACGACCACCGCAACCCCACGGGCTTCTACCGAAATGTGGCGGTCGTCAACAACTCCGGATTGACTCCCTTTCAGCTGCGTGGCCTTGTGGTTGGACCCCAGGGCCAGAATATCAAGCATATTCAACAAGCCTCCGGATGCCGAATTCAGATCAAGGGAATCGGCAGCCGCTACATGGAGGGCGAAGTGGAGGAACAGGTGCCGCTGTATGTCAACGTGAGTGGCCACGACGAGGCTAGCGTGGACATTGCCGAGCACCTGATTATGGACCTTATGAGGGTGGTGGAGAGCAGTGCTCACAAGCGATACCGAATGAGCAAGCGATAAGCTGCATGCTGCTGCGACACCCCCTCACACACTGCATTTTCTCTTTACGCTGTTTGTGTATAGCAGTTATTTATTTATTTGCATCAGTTGATTTCTTGTCGACGCAATCCTCATACCTCAGGCGGACTGGCAACACATCTCACCCACGGTGCTTTTGCTCACCTTTTCCTTTTCCTTATTTCCGGTCCAGCCGACCCGACGCTCCCCCCTCAACCAACCTGCTTTCACCAGCCCCTTCCTTTTCATACTTTTCATTTTGCCTTTTACCCCATCCCGATACTAACAACTGAAATGTTCTGACTTGTTTTGATTTGTCATGATTTTCTTTGCATCATGGTTTTGTTCACTATTATTTGAATTCACCCCCATCTAAATTATCTTATTACCCCCATGGTTATCTCCATTTGTCCTCACGTTCCACTACTCCCACAGTCGCAGGTGATTGGCCAAGTTTTGCTGTTTTGTGACTATGATGACTCTGGATGTCATCCTTACTAACAACTTGGAAAGGAAGCTGTTCTTCTCCCGTCTCTGAATTTTTGATTCGATGCAAGAGAAAACGGCACCTTTCAACCGATCACCTTCTTGTCTTTTTCCCGGCTGGATCCTATCCCATCTGACCAATCACTTAACTCTTCCTGTGCGGGTTATTGTTCTTGAGTTTGCTTGTCTTGTTGCCCATCAACTCGCCATCATTGTAGATCCGTAGAAGGGTCTCGTCCGAGGTATTGTAGCTCCTCCTTTTGCTTTTGCTTTGCTTTGCTTTCTTGATTGCAGCACATTCGCACCTTTTGTTTCCTACGCCGACGTTGCATTCCTGACCGTAGACACTATCTCTCGCCGCCGCCACACTAACACAGCTCTTCTTGTTACCCCCTTTGTTGGACGAGTGGCATGCCTTATCGTGCTCTCGCCTTCTTTCACGGTCCTGTCTCATTTGACCTGGACTCCTCTTATCTACATATTGTGGACTTGCTCCACCTTGAGGAGTGGCTCTTTTGGTGTGTCACAGCTTGCACACGCTCTTTCACACACCCACGACCACTCTCACCCACCATTCACCACCTCACTGATACACACACATACTCATACACACACCATCTACGCCCATGCACACAAACATTCACAACATCTCCTTGCGAGAATCTCTTTGCTGTTGCAGGTACTGCTTTATCTAATGTCTTTCTCTTTTCTCTCCTCAATTTCATCAATGTCTCTCTTTCTCTTCTGAACCGCGGCTGACGACAGCCCCATCTGTTCTATATAGACTGTCTAAACAAGACGTTGTATGCTGTACCCATACCGGTACTTGTAGAGGTCGTAGTTGAGCCGGTAGTTGTCGTTGGAGGTAGTATTATTAGTTGAGTCTCAGTTAATCGATTCATCACACCACTTGTACCTTGGACATATGTATGAGTTGCGATGTCGCTTAGCCGCACTGCGAATCGGACCGGTGGAAGTCGGGCCGATCAATGTGAATTCGGAGCAATTGATGGATGCAGATGGAGGAAGCCGGAAGCAATCAACCACAGGAGGTGATACAGTGAATAGGTATAGTCTCTGCTTTTATTATGATGCGAGGAATATCTCGTAGAGCCGTTTGGTATGAAGTTATCAGTATTCCATCACATCTTGGAGTTATGGCAAGTCCCTCAAAACAGCTTTTGAATGCATACTAATCATGCACTATTTACTTGGGACAGTTGAGCACTTTGCTTGGCATATGTGGTACGGGTCGGGAGACGGTCCGAGTTTGTCACCGAATTATGATCCGATCAGCTCGAGGGCAGTGCATGTGTGTAATAGGGTGTCGAGGGAGTGTATCCCGTTTTTTCTCGTTGCTCTAGGATATGTAAAGGAGTGTCTGATTGTCTTTTCCCTGCAAGCTGATGTAAACTCACACCATAGATGCACCCGCATAGAGACCAACCCGTGGAGATGAACAAAAAGACCAGCGGCTGGGCGACTGGCAAAAAAGATTGCAGCACCCAGGATTCTCGTATGGTCTCCCACTACAATACTAACTAGGCTCTCTGGTGCTTGACTATGGCTGATCGGACGGGAAGCCGTATTTTCACCAGGATATGGCCGCAACCGTTAAGGAAAAGCGTTGGGCAGTTTTACTGGGACAGGGAAGTCACGTGCGCGGAATTTTCAAATGCAGTTTTGGAGGCAACATAGGGGGTTATGAACGTGTTTCAAGAGATGGTATCACAAATGAATGGATGGAGTATCTCCTGAGTGAGTTGGATGCTCAAATATCTGGCGTTGATGAGGTTTCGGAGAGATCTCTAGTTTTGCATCTTGGAAAGGCTATATTCTAGATGGGAAGACATGAAGTACCAGGACATTAAGAGAATGCTGAATCGTAGGAATAAGTCCAAGTGTTTATAGCAACATATGCTCGACCTGATTACCATCCGTCATCCACAACGTATTCTGGTCTCTTTGCGCTGTTCTCAGATCATCTCTTTACTGGGTACAGCATGCACTTCGTGTCATCCTCCAAATACCTATATCCACTCCTTGTGTACGGTAGCTACGAAAATCCAGCTGTAGCTATAGCCTATCGTGTATTTCATGGGCGGCTGATGACGGCCAATAAGTATAGATCTAACCACTGGTTGTATATATGGAGACACGGGGTAAAGCATCCACCGCTCCATGAGACGGACCTTTCGCTGTTACAGGGCTCAAGGACTCTGAGGGCACTCAGGAAAAGTCACACGGTCATCAGTTTAGATCTCGACCCTCATAGATTGCCTGTCTTACATCTATCAGTCACGTTGAGTGCCATTGAGAAGTCGTGTCTCATCACTCACCTCATCGCCTAGTTCCATGGTGAGAGCTTCAGATGCGTCTCAAGTGAACTGCCAGGGACACGTGGGTATTTTACGAAGATGGTGCGTCGGTCAATGTACCGTTGTCGCGTCTATGGGTCCTCGCAATGGCTAGTGGCCTCTCCATGGACGTGAGAGTAGCATGATAATCTTGCCGCGGTTCGGGTCAGCAAGCGTTCCAACATTCTGTTGGACGTCAAGCACGCCAGCTGCGAGTATCCCAACGTTGGACTGAGATTCACACGCGTCAACAAAAGCCCCAACACGTCATTGAAGCCCACATCGAGCTTCAGATCTTTAGGAGGTGTCGATAAGCCATACTCCAGTTCATGTCTCGAGTTTCAGAGCACGTCCTGGTTGTCGGAGTGTATCAGCTCTTCTTCAGACCACCCACAGTCTTCTCCAGCGACCCACTAATTCTAGGAGTCGACTGGCTCAACACGACATGGGTCTCTTCCACCTTCTGTCGTAGTGTGTTGCTGGCAAGCAGAATATCGTTGAGCACCTTCTGCTGAGCATCACTGGAGTTGATTGTCAGTGCCTCGGCCTCCTTGAAGCCGTTTCGCGACGCTTCCTTGACACTGAACGAAATGTTCTTGGCCCACATTGTTGTGTTGTTGTGTGTGTGAGAGAGAGATCGAGGATCGAACTGAGTGTACGTGTGTCGCCCTTAGTATGCTTAGTAAGGGACCGAAATACAAGGGAGGCGAATTCAGGTATAGTACGTGGTAGTCGCGTTACAGTCGAGAAATGTGTACTTGTTGGCTCCGGTCTTTACTGTTCCAGGGTCACTTGACCCATGGCGATTGTTTGATCATTCCATGTATACTCACCTCAAGTAATCATCCCAGCTGTGTTATAAGGTGCAGGCCATATCTGACAAAGTTGAAAGGCAACAGGTGATTTTTTTTTGTATATTCGTCATCTGCCGACTGTCGCGACCATTCCGGGACCTCTACCAGCTCTCTACCTGCCCCACAACACAGAAAACAACACCTCCATTCCCCCTCATCTAACTTGTAACTCTACTTACAAGTAACCACCTCCATGCATAAACTTCTGACACGCAGCAACATCACCAAGCGGATCATCTTGACACATACCCCAGAACTACACAGAACCACTACAAAACCAGCTCTTCGCTCCATTTGACACGTGACAGATTACACAGAGGGTACAGCAACGACACAGACACAACACGAACGATATCTGTGAAAAAAGAGTCGACATTGAACCAACAGGAGACGCACTCATTACGACACATAGCAACACACACATAGTCATACACAGACACAAACACAACTACAGCACCCACTACTCACAATGTCAAACCTCGACCCTCTCATTGAAACGTGCCTGTCGCTCATCTCCCGACTACAACGGTTCGGAACACACACTCTAGCATCTCGAGATGTCCGTCAAGAATTGGCAGATCTCATCCAAACGAAACTACGTGATCTGGATTCGGAATTCGCACGGTACAAGGCCACATGTCCTCGAGACACGGCGTCGCAGATCACACTGGAGTCATACACGGAACAGATTGCCAACCTGCGAGTTCTGTACCGAAAGGCCCAGGTGACCAGCGCAAAGAATGTGGAGAAGTCGCTGCTCAAGGAACGACAGATGCTGTTTGAGGGCCGCAAAGAGGTCAAGGAGGAGGCCAGCGAAAAGACCGTGCTCAACAAGTCACGCGATATCACTCAATCGCTCAAGCGGGTCCATCAACTCGCCTCCCAGAACGTTCTGAGAGGAGAAATGCATCTGGAGAGCTTGGACCAGTCGTCACGAGACATGCAGATGCTGCAGCAAAAGTACACAACCTTCGACGTTCTTCTGGCCGGCTCCAAGAAGCTGGTTCGACATCTTGAACAGGCCGACAAACAGGACAGAATCATGATGATGGCATCTCTGGGCTTTCTGGCGTTAGTGGTGTCATGGATTCTGTACAGACGAGTGCTCAAGTTGCCTCTGATGATCATCACATGGCCCCTTCTCAAGGTTTTTGGTATCGTTCGAGGCAGTGGTCCCAAGGTCCCTAAAAGCTCAGGTAGCCATCCCATGGAGGCGTTGGTGGATACGCTGGTTGATACAGTGGTGGAAGCTACGCCGTCCGTGAGCGTTGAAACGCTGGTAGAGACGTTGGTAGAGACGTTGGAGACCGCGTTATCGTCTACTATCGCGTCGGATATAGAATTGGACATTCCAGTCGTGTCCGAGCCTCTGGATGACACCCTTCCCGATAGTGGGGTTCCCGAGCATGTGGTTGCGGAGGTTCCAGAGGCTGCAGAGGTTCCTATTCGGGATGAGTTGTAGATTACGAACTCTAGAAACAATTAGCTAATGTAACATAATGATCTGAATGGACTCTCCTTGTTGTGTAGTGTATTATCACTTATATATACTCCCCTATTAGTGGATCATAGGGCCAGAATCCCCGTCTAGACTCTCCAATCAACCAAAACCTCGTCGGTTCTGAATCTCTGAGTGCACTGAGTCTTTTCCATTTCCGTTTCAAAGCCCTGTCTCCATGCCAACAGACCAGCATGAGCAATCATGATACCGTTATCGATACAGAATCGTTCGTCAGTAGCGTAGACGGATCCGTTTCTGTCTCGAGCCATGATTCCCATCATCTCCTGTAGTCGTTCGTTGCATCCCACTCCTCCCACAATAAGTACCTGCTGAGAGTTGACATGAGCCATGGCTCGTTCGGTGATTTCAACAAGCATAGAGAAGAGCGTCTCCTGCAGCGAAAAGCAGAGATCCTCAGCAGTCACCTTATGTCCGTCCACAACAAGGTCTCCTGCCTGAAACCGTTTAGCTAGCGACTCCACAAACTGCAACACTCCAGACATGCTCAGATCCATACCCTTGACCGTGTATGGCAAAGGAACGTACTTTTTGCCCTTCTTGGCGAGCTGCTCGATATTGTATCCTGGCGAAGGAGCGTTGGGGATCTTGAGAACTCGAGCAAATCTGTCCAGACAGTTGCCCACAGCGATATCCAGAGTCTCTCCGAAGATTCGATACCGTTGCTTAGAGTAGGCAATCACCTGTGTGTTTCCTCCACTCACGTACAGAACGACCGGGTTGGTTGCTCCGGTGATTGTTCGACCCATTTCAATATGGCCCACACAATGGTTGACTCCCACAAGTGGAACTCCCCACATTTGAGCAATGGTTCGAGCAGCAATCACCACACTCTGCAAAGGAGCTCCCATACCGGGTCCCTGAGTGAACGAGATGCAGTGCAGTTTTGTAGGGTCTGTGATCTGGGCCTCATCGAGCGCCTTTTTGATGATTCGAACCACCCAGTTTCGATGGTGACGAGCTGTGTCTCGTGGCAAGAATCCCTCGCCTGGAGGAGTGATGTACGTGTCTCTGATGTTGGACAGAATGTCGGTGGAAAAGCCGTCTTCGGCCTTGGCGTCGGTCACCGTGTGTTTGATAACGCCCACGCCCAGTTTGTTGGCGCTGCCCTCCAGTCCCAAGCTCAGATAAGTCGTCATTGTGATGTCCTGAAAAAATGATGGAGACGATTACAAAAGCTGCATGGTCAGGGAAGAAAGCTTATTTAATGATGAGCCGCACGGGGGGAGGGTGAAGGGGGAGGAGTGGAAAAGGTGTTGTAGCGGAGGTGGCAAGAGTATAGGTATTCAATTTGCTCTATATCAGTATCTTTAGCTATTCTTGACTTTCATAATTTTTTAAGCTCCAATTTTGTGTGTTTTGAAAGGCATCTCTTTAGTCTCCTTCAACTTAACTAAACCTAACAAATTACAGTTAGCTCACTAGTTGAACTATACTACCATGAATAGTCTAATTCTCAAAGACACCACGACTCCCTCAGTAACCTCAGTAACCCCGCTAGGACAAAGTCATAGACATGCTACTCAGGACTCAGCTGTATATTCGGACTCCCCGTAGTCGACTTCCTCAAACCTCGAATTCTCAAACCTCTGCTGTTGATATCCACGCTCTTCAAATACTACCAAAACCATACTGCACGTTTCAGTGTGGATAAAGACAATTCCTTGCTTATAACACCCCCTCCCAATGTGGCTCGTGTCTCTGTAACCCCACAAATACTGTTACTAATACTTCTTTGCCACATTTCTGAGTTCAGCCGGCTTATCTAATCAATCATTTGATAGAGAGTATGTAATCAGATGAGTTTTGAAGCTACAAGATTTTTAAGATAACTCCCGAGATCGTCATTCCCCGTCGAAGAAGCTGATGTGGTTAAAATATCGTCAACTCTCCTCCTCTGATCAACGCAAACTATTTCCATATCGAGATCACGTCACTGACAGTGCAGGTTACCTTATCATGCATGTGGCTTTTAAAATGAGGAGGTGTCTTCAATCAGGCGTTACAGACATGCTACTGCAAAACTAATAATTTCCCTGTGTAGCCCCACTCTCAATTAGTCTACTTGTCTAATATCAGCCCCTCAGTAGTTAACCCGGAGCTACTACCCCGCTTCGGATATTTTCGGATTCCGATAGTCGGTTTGATAACAACCTTATTTGTAATGGTGCCGTTTGTCCTTGTCTTATAAGCCACCTGTTCTCCTACTATACACGATTGAGGAGGAGGCATAGACGACAACAACTCATTCGACTAGTTACACTGATACACGCAGGTTACACAGAAGCAGTTACACAGATACACACGAGTCACACAAACACCACCACACCACTACCACTCTCGCAATGTCATTCCACGATAAGTTCATCTCTGATCGGTCCAAGTCCCGTTCTCACTCTCATTTCACTCTCAACCAGACGTCCAAGACACTCAAGCCTCATTCCGATCCGATCTTCATCTCAGGCGGACTTCCTAATCCCATTGGTTTCCCCATTGATGAGATCTCCGTGTCTCTGACCACCAGTCCTAACCCTCGTCCTCGGTTTGTGCCTGCCGCCACTCTATTCTCCAAGCCAGGAGTCGTCGAGTTCCCCGAGATCACCGAGAACAGCACCCGGTTGAGCCAGAACCTCAAGATTCTCAAGTTTGCGGAGTCGTTTGAAACTGCCACAAACGGAAACGGCGGCCAGCTGACTCTTGAACGGTCTCTGCAGTACGGCGAACAAGATGGTCATCCGCAGCTCAAGAAGTTCGTCAAGGCGCTCACCAAGCGATTGCACCCTCCAAAGCTCGAGGAGAAGGACTGGAACGTGATCATTACTAACGGAGGTGGAGACGGTATCCATAAGGCTGTGGATCTGCTCATTAACCCTGGTGACCATGTCCTGGTTGAGGAGTACTGTTTCTCTCCTTCCTTCGATAACATCAAGTCTGTCGGAGGTATTCTTGTTCCTATCAAACTGGACTACGAGGAGGGTCTCGATGTCACCGATTTGAAACGGATCATGGAAAACTGGAACGAAGACAAACAGGGACCCAAGCCTCGGGTTCTGTACAGTGTCCCCTCCGGTCAGAACCCCTACGGAGTTTCTCAGTCTCTGGAGAGACGTAAGGCCATCTACGCTGTGCTGAAGGAGCATGGAGTTGTCATTATCGAAGATGATCCCTATGGAGCTCTGGCTTACGAGTCCTACAACAAAAAGTTCACCAACGGCAGCTCTTCCAAGTCTTTGGAGACCCCCGAGAAGGCTCACGATGAGTCTGTTGATTCCGAGGCCCGTGAATCTGACATTTCCAAGACTGATATCGACAACTACACTGCTCTGATTGCACCTTCTTACCTCACCATTGATGATGCCGGACTGGTTGTGCGAATCGACACCTTTTCCAAGGTGTTCTCGCCAGGCCTGAGACTCGGCTGGATTGTTAGTCATGTCAACTTCATTGAGAAGCTGTCTCTCTACACTTCTCTTTCTACCCGAGCCGCCTCCGGAGTCTCCCAGCTGCTCATCAACAACATTGCTCACTCCTGGGGTCTCGAGGGCTGGCTGCGATGGTGTCTGTTGCTTCGAAACCAGTACCTGGAGCGACGAAACCATCTCCTGGCTCAGCTCGACAAACTGGACCAGTCCAAGATCACTTACATCACTCCTGTCTGTGGTATGTTTGTGTCTGCTCTTGTTCACTTTGACAAGATTGCCCCCTCGTCCTTTGATGGAGTCACTCTTCCCTACCAGTCGAGGCTGGTGGAGCTAGGAATCGAGGAGGGAGTTCTGATTGTGTCTGGCTCCAACATGGCTGCCTCGGAGGAGCTGCGTCAGACAGCCAAGTTCATTCGACTCACTTTTGCCTATGAGGATCCCGATTTGCTCGACGAGGCCATTAAGCGGCTGGGTAAGGCTGTCGACAGATTGTTTGACGAGGGGGAGATCAAGAAGGAGTAGTCCAGTTCTAGAACTAATACATGTAAGGTAAAGAGGCGCATGTGCACGTACGTTGTTCGGTCTCCGGATAAAGTCGATTGTTTTACAGGAACGAGACTGGTCCGTGGAAACGCCCGATCAGGAAACACGGCTGTGGCAGTGTCTAACGTTTGAGTGCTGTTTATGGCTATTTTTGGGTCTTGGCTATCGTATCTTCAACCTTGCTATTTATAGCCTTTGGAGGTGAGGTGGGTGTGTAAGCTGTGAGAGGGAGTGTGTGACTTGTAGAGGAGGTGCAGTAGGTGTAGTTGAGTGGTGTGTTTGTGGTTGTCATCCGTTTGTGTCTTTGGTTTCAAGTCAGGCGGCTCTACTATTTCTACCACAACCAAATAGGGCTATACACTGCAACTTTGGATGAGCCTCAAACCATGAGCTTGTAGGGGCTCTACGGGTCTGTGTCATATTGGACAGCCATCCAAATCTGCAAGGATGCTTGCCACTCGATTTGGGTTGTTTGTTTATGAGTAGTGTATGGAGCAATGGCCAAGAGCTGTCACAGCAACAACTCCAGAAGGGTGTAGATTCGAGTGTAGAGGTGATGGGGCTGCTGGACTGCGCCAAGAGATCTACTTAATAGATGTCACAACACCCCACATCCTCACCATCCTTCTACAGACTCATAAACTCTTGACCCCTCCTCCACCTCCACCTCGCCAGACAACGTTCATAACATGATACTCCTTCTGGATAGCTACTTTAGTGTGTGTAGCAAGAATGTAAATCGTCAAGGAGGTTTTTCAAGCGGCTCACATATACTCGGATCATCGTCGACCGTCCAGGATAAATACTCACTACACCTGCTTCCACCATGTGCTTGTATCTCTTCATTTCAATGCCTACTACGATACACACAGAAATCACCATTGATGCTTCTCCAGAATCAGTTTCGAAGATTTTGTTTGACTTCAACAACTATCACCAGTGGAACTCGTGGATAGACGTCTCTGGGCCGTCGACTTCATCTTCCGATATCTCTAAATCAACTTACTATCTGTCTCTGGTAGGAACTCAACTATTTGTCACCGAAGGAAAAGGGGAGGAGGAGCTTCAATACTCCTCAACAATCAAGATGGCGTCTCCAAGTGTTCTCAAATGGACTTGGTATGAGAGACATGAACGGTTCATGTTTCATGAGCACTACTTTGAGATCGTTTGTTCACAGAAAAACTCACAACAGTGTGTTCTGAAGCATGGAGAGCGTTTCTCAGGAGCAATGGCAAGAGCTAAGCGCTATACAAAGTACTACCAAAAGAAACAAGCGGCTTTTGAGGCGTTCAACAGAGAGCTGAAGATGTGGGCTGAAGTAAAATGTGGACAGGAGCTGGTCTCCAAGTGATGGGTGCGGTTGTATGTAATTGATAGATTTGAATGGGCTCATAGAAGTAGGGAGGTACTCTAATTGAGGGTCGAGCCGCCTTTGAAAGCAATTTAGGTAACTCCCCATCTTTACACAACGGTTATTGCAGCTTGCTAGTAGAGCATTGTGATTTGTAGCTTAAAAAGTATAATTGCCTCTGACCTGGAGGAAACAGTATAAAAGGCGATTCGAGCTCAGTCAGTCACTCGTTAGCTCTCAGCTAGTCATTCTATCAACTCCACTTCTGTACAACATGGTTAATCCACCTTCTAAGACCACCTACACCACTCACCATCCCACCACCTGCTTACTCACCCATAACCTGCAATACAAGTCCTATCGACAAGGAGACTGCTACTCCCAACTCCCAACTTACACTCTAACCCAAAAATCAACTCCCCTTTCCTCCCAACTCTGTCAGACAGCAAAAAAGTGCGAACATCTCAAACACCTTGGCGTGAGGCAAAAAAACACTGATCAGCTAGAAGCTATGGGAATCTAACCCACATATGTTCCTCCACTGCCAGTTCTAAGACGAACTTGACATGGACAGGAATTGAACCTGCAACCCTTCGATTACAACCAAGAAGAAGACTGGAGTCGAAAGCTCTACCATTGAGCCACCACATCAGTGTGTGGAGTTCGGGGCATACTTGGGAGCATTTGAGGGTAGAAAAAGAGAACGATGCCGGCGAAAATATACTTGATATTGCAATTTGGAGGGTGTCACGTGATACGTGTGAGTCAGGAGAGTACACTGGTTTAAAAAAATTCAAGAAAAGGTCAGGTTCGATGCGTCAGCGATCATTTGTATTTTGTTAGTCAGCAGAATTGGTGAATCTCGAAACAGGTGTCTAAAGAAGACAGCCATCTCCGGAATAGTTATCTAAAATGCTAGATAGTATTCACATCTGATACTGTATACGAGTTACAGGTTCTCCCCTCTACAGATCTCCACTCTCACCAACTATGGGGTATCTTACATATACCAGGTATACATGTATGGAGACCCTCCAGAGGTGGATACAAGAGGTGGCATACGATAGAGGTGAACATGTGGTACAGGCAAGTTGACACAGATTCGAATATATCTCTTTGGTGAGCTACTAGTGTGCACTGACATACCATGTGATACCCTGATCATGATCCACTGAGACGATAGAAGAACAGACTAAGTTGTTAGAGTTACTAAATTGACACCATTCCATTGTCACTGCTCTCTTCCCGCTCCTCCTGATACCCCAATTAGTGTCCTCCTCCTCCTCCTACCCCCTCTCATCTACTAATATCATCTATTCATATCTATACATACAGGTGGTGTACAAGTCGTACGTAATTGTACAGTTTCTGGTGAGAGTCGTACGAAACAACTCGTCTTGAACCAGATCCAATCTATCCAATCTCACGGCTTCATCATCTCGCTTGCTTTCGAAAACTTCACTCAAGCGCTTAGCTTAAACACGACAGTTGGAAATGCTGAAAACGAGAATGTCGCTGGCACCCTCCTTCTTGAGCTCGTCCATGATCTGGGCAATCTTCTTCTTCTCGGCCATGGAGGAAACGGCGCACCATCCCTCGTCGTCAAGAGGAGAGACAGTGGCGGCTCTTCGGCCAGGGGTGATCTTGAGCAGAGCATCCAGCTTGTTTCGGGGAGCGTTGTAGTTGCACAGAACGTACTTGTTGGCGGCGAGGACACCCTCGATTCGGCTCTTGATCATCTGCACCAGCTCGGGGTGAGAGGGGTGCTTGGAGACAATCAGGGAAGCAGAGGTCTCGAGAACAGTGGCAATGGGCTTAAGACCGGCAGCTCGCATGGTCTCTCCAGACTCGACGAGATCGACAATACCGTCGGCAACTCCGAGAGCACAGGCGGCCTCGACGGATCCTCCGACAAACTTGATCTTGGTGGTGATATCCTTGACGGGGACTCCCTCGAGCTCGGCAAAGTACTCCTCGGCCAGAGAGGTGAACGAGGTGACGATGCTCTTTCCAATGAGCTGCTTGGCGTCGGTGTAGGGGCCCTTCTCGGGGACCTGGACCTGCAGCTTGCACGAGCCAAAGCCCAGATCAAGAGCGTTCTCTACGTCCATCTTGGCTTCTCGGACCTGGTCGATTCCGGTGATTCCCAGAGCAACTCGACCCTCGCCGACAAATCGGGGGATATCGGCAGCAGGCAGGAAAACCAGAGCCAGAGGCAGATTGGTGGACAGAGCGATATCCAGTCGGTTGTGTCGGTGGAACTGAATATCGGAGCCCTTGAGCAGCTCCACGGCCTTCTCATACAGTCGTCCCTTCTTGGGGACGGCGAAGAGAAGCCGGTCGTTGAGATTGTTGACGAGATCCATTGTGTGTGTAGTGGTGTTTGTGTGTAGTGGTGTGTTTGTGTCACAGAAACGTTTGTGTCACAGAGTTGTGATCTGAAAAACTAACAGCTCTATAGTGACTCATGCATGGCGGGCTAAAATAAGCTTCGTTGGGACAAGGACTGGAGACGATGTTTGTGATTGATCCAGGGGTGTGAGATAGACGGGAGTTAGTCCATTCGAATCAGTGGGTCTCAATAAGTGTTATTCCGCTTTCAAAATTAAAATCCACCAACTACAAAGTATTTCGGCCCCACCACTCATCTGCCCGTATTATAGTTACACTATTAACCACGTTGAGCGTTGTGAACTTTGAGTGGATGTTGGAATGTGTCACAAACAGACGCTAGAGAAGAGATATAGAAAATTCGACAGCACCATCATATTCAGCATGCAAAAACATACCTAACCACTCTTTATAATTTCTAATCCGTCCACTCAATCCCAAGTTAATCACCTTCATCCCAAATTGTAGATCCACCCACTTGCCACGTTGGGAATTGATAGGGTTTTAGTCCATTTCGAGATGACCCCACTAACTTCTTCTATAGTTGGTCTAGTGATATATAAGTAGTACCATTCGAATCGTCTCACCTTGCTGACTCTAGATTTACTCTTCAAGTATCTCCACCATCTCTACATCCCTCTCTACACCCCTATTCATCTCCACATAAAGTGTACGCTAAATCACGCCGATGAGCACTTTATGGCGCATACGTATACCGTGTCTGAGCGTGTTTCAGGGCGGCAAGTGCGATTATTTTTAGTTACGCGGAGTTAGGGGTGGATTAGTAAGCTATAAATGGGTTTTGTTTGCTTATGTAAGCGTTCCACCGACGTTCAGATGGATTGTCCCGCTCGGATAGATTGTCCGGACATGCCGCGGAGTTAATGCATGTGTTAGTCCGGTTGCTTAGTCAGAGGTTGATGTGAGGTACGGAGTAGGGGAAATGGTTCAGGTGTGTAGATGATCGATTGTATCGTTATTTGAGTCAAGTCAGTGTCTTCTGAGATACAGAGACTTGCTAGTGTTATGGGACTGATCTTGGCGTCACATCTCGTCTTTTCTTCACGGAAACCCGTCAAAAGTAGTATCAAAATTGTCGCAAGAAGATTCTCGTTTTAATGGTAGTACTTTTGTAGTCATCTGACCTTTGTGTCTAGGAATATCCTCCTCCTCGTTATGACCCCTAAATAAGGTGGCCCGAGATATGTAGAATTTCAGAGCCGCACGCTTAGGGGTGGTGCTTCAAAATATGGAACAGTGTCCAACTCTCTGGGAACTGATCCGTTTGTGCTCCGAAGTTGACCATTTTGTTCCTCCTGAATCAAAGATCTCACCAATATGAGCTTGGCAGTTTCCCTTGAGAAATGAGTGAATTATTAGACACTATCTAGTTAGTACTGATGAGGCAATACAGAATGACACCGTCTCGACAAGAAAACAACTTCTAGACCATCACCAACCTCCCCCACAACACCACCAACACTCTCACCATTTCCCCAATACGACATTGAATCTTGACTTTCATCGGAAGTGGATATAGTTCGACTATATGATTGAGTTGGTGGAGGAGAGTGTGCGGCACCAGAAGATGTTAGACGGCTCCAGAAGATAAAAAATGGCTCGGGTCTCTATATATAAGCCGATCTGATCAGTTTGGTCAAGCTTCCAAATCTTCATCACCCCGGCAACATGTTCTACACCCCAATACTACTCTTATCACTGTCAACCCTATGTCTAACCTCTCCAGCCAATCCAAAGGTGATTTCATTACCAATCTCAAAGAATGTGATCTCTAGCAACACCACCAGATCCCTCACCCACTCGACCCCCATCGACATCTCTCTCTACGTCTACGTGAACATTTCTGTTGGTACGCCTCCTCAGACCTTACAAGTGGTTCTAGACACTGGATCGGCCGATACATGGGTTCCTCAGGTTCCGCAGGAGCTGGAGAACAACGGTCCATTGCCGGGATACTTCAATCCATCGTTATCGTCCACCTACAGCTTTTCAAACGCCGATTTCTTCGATGGATATGTGGGTTCAGGGTATGCAGGAGACTGGATTACAGAGACTGTTAGTGTCGCCGGAGTGACTCTGTCTGACTTTCAAATGGCAGCAGTCACCTCCTCAGGTGGTCTAGACGGTATGGGAGTTTTGGGAATTTCATTTGAGACCAAGGAAGGTCCAGGACAACCCGATGGAGAAGGGAGGTATCCTAATTTCCCCGTGGCTGCAAAGAACCAGGGGTATATTGATCACGTGGCCTATTCGATTTTCTGGGAGGGGCCAGAATCGGCTTCTCAAGGAACGTTTTTACTAGGAGGAATCGACCATGCCAAGTACTCTGGAGATTTGGAGTATTTTAACAATGATGATACTGTCAGTGGTCTGTATCTGAAACTTGATTCTGTCACTGTGGGTGGTAAAAACATCAGTATAAACCAACCAGGAGGTCTGGACTCTGGATCTCCTGGAATTATCATGTCAGATCCTCAATTCACAGAAATCCTTAAAACTCTCGGTTTTACAAACTACACTGAGGGATACTACTTTATCGATTGTGACGCCAAATTCTCTATGGACTTCAATCTGGGGAAAAAAGTGATCAGAGCAGATGAGAAATCTTTGGTCATCCCCTACTCATTCTACTCAGGTGACACAAACGATACTGCTTGTGTTTCGGCCATTCAAAACTCCAAAGTCTACGGATCTCAGGGTGCAGATATGTTGATGCTAGGAGATCCCTTCCAGAAGAGTTGTTATACGGTTTATGACTTGGAAGATAAGAAAATCGGACTCGCGCAGGTCAAATACACAAGTGAGTCGGATGTGGATCCGATAACGGGTAAACTGAGCTGATTCGACTACTTCTCTATGAGGCATCAAGGTTAGACAGGGTTGGCTGTAAAGCTCGCAGTTGTAAAGAAATACAGATAAAAGTAGTACCAGCAGAAAGCCCTTACCTCAAGGAGTTCTCAGGTACCGTTTGTTTCTCCATATCTCACCTTCTTACTAATATACATCCGTATTGACCTCTGCGCCGCATGCGATTATGGGACAGCCTCCAGAATCGGCTGTAGTAACAACTTTGCAACAATACCGGTACCATTCTAGAGCCCTCAGTCCACCAAATTCAATAGTACCATTCACAGCTTCATAGCTTGCCTGCCTCGTCCATGACATCCGTTTTCGAAGTGCATCACTTATTCTTCCTCAGCTAAGTTTGATACCCATTGTACCAACTCGGTAAATATGCACTCATGAGCGCTGAATTTCTTCACAGTCACATCATCCAGGCTCCAAGATGTACCTGTCAAAAATTCAGCCGGTTTCAGTGACCCACACGTTTATTAGAGAGTGTCTAAAATCCTCACCACTGTAACAGGATCAAATAAGGTTTTGGTATCTGGCCCATCAGGCGTGCGGCTCGGAAATTCAATTTCATAGGGCCCACCTTAATATGGGGCTGAATAGAAACACACAACAGCATTATCAGAAGTAGTCAAGTCTGCTCAGTAATAGTACCATCATATTTATCAGCCTCCTGTGATCACATTGGTACCAATTTTGAAGTAGTTTGTGTAGCCATAAGAGTTAGACATTATGACTCCATGCGACTAACTATTCACACTACTTGTATGTGGACCTAACATACGTCATAGAAGAGCTAGCGGGATGGGTGCTGTGTCATTAAGAAGAGCTCGCTCTGTGTAACGAGGTGGTACTCTTCATTTCCAGATCAGACTCTTGCCACAGGTTATGAGCGGTAAGTACTGCAAAACCAGGGACCTTTATGCGTATTATCTTGGATGGGTATGTTGAAGACTAGCGAGTCACGTGACCATATAAAAAGTTGAATCTCACAAACATCTGACATCACGTGGCCTGCCATACAAGTACAAGTAGCAAGTGTCACGTGATCTCATCAGAAACCGCGTCTCTATACCTCCTTCAGTAACTACCATCTTCGCGATCTTACTCGTAGATCACCAGTTATGCACACACGGTAGATACGTGCTAAAAGCATGATCACGTGACCAGCGTCGTGTACGTTGAAACTGGCGTGAAACAAGGGTGAAACTGCAGCTCTGAGGTGCAGAAGAAGGCAGCACTAGTTCTATGAGATGACGTAGCTCGTATACACTTGTTGTAGCACGTGAGTTGTAGGTGGAAGTGAACACACGTGATTGGAGGAGGTAGCGTATTGAACACACCAATGCCAGTCAACCTTCTTGCAAAGACGACAACATCCCAGCTCGTTAATCGAGTCTCTCCAACATCTCTGTCGTCTCCAACCATTGTTTTCGATTTATTCACTTTAAATGTCGGCCATTGTAGCTCTTCCTGAAACAACGAGGCTTATCATCAGCTTAAAAGTAGTACCATTGGAAAGAGAAAAATCTAGAGATGTTTTTTGCACTTGATTTTAGTTCTTCAATGAGCTCCCCGAATTGTACGAGTCAATCAATATCAAACCCACCACATCACTCCCATTTTACTTACACTTTAAACCCAACCTTTAGCTATCCTCCCAACACACGTGATGTGACTGCTTTCCCTTTCTGTCATCCTCTCCCAAAGCGGCTGTCAACCCTATTCCACCCCACTCTCCCAGCCAACCCTCTTTGGCAAAGTAAATCGTGGTTCTTGACTTTTACGAAAAACAGCACAACACATACAAAAATGGTGAGTGATTGAAGTGGCGACGAAAGCAGGCGTGGAGGACGCTCATCCGACGATTCTCGACGTGACAGCCGACTTGTGATGGGTATTACGGACTGTCGGACGGATTAAGTGAGAAAATTTGCGACACAAACAGAACGACAGCAGAACGACAGCAGAAGCGAAAAAAGTGGCACAGACAGGGCAAGAAGCGGGCAGGAGAATGGGTGGATCAGGAGGGCGCGGAGAAGCGTTGTACCTCGATTTTTCGACTTTCGCCACCCGTTTTCTCACGACATGACTGATGTGATGCCCACGACATGGGTGGTGTGATGGGTATGACGAGAGTGATGTGGTGGGCACGACATGTGTAGTGTGATGGTTGTCCGCGACATTAACCGTGTGGCACCCGTCACACGCATAATGTGACCCTGCGAACTACCCACAACATCAGCTCTTCGATCCACAACACTCACGACATTCCCCGTGTAACCCCCCAACACCAGCTCTGTAACCCACGACACTTCCTCTGCGATGCCCACAACACTCTCCGTGTAACCCACAACATCGTCCAAGTCACATCTCACCTCCCAAAACCACCATACTAACATCAGGATAACTCTAAAGCCGCCCCCGTCAAGCTCGCCAAGGTCGTCAAGGTCCTCGGCCGAACCGGATCTCGAGGAGGAGTGACCCAGGTCCGAGTCGAGTTCATCGACGACGAGTCCCGATCTATTGTCCGAAACGTCAAGGGCCCCGTCCGAGAGAACGACATTCTCTGCCTGATGGAGTCTGAGCGTGAGGCTCGACGACTCCGATAAGTTGTTTTCTTGTTTCTTTGCAAGAATCCAGCCTGTCGCCCAAAAAACCATATGTATTAATCGTACAATTTGATGTATTCGAGTTAGGCTGTGTAGCTGTGGTTGTAGTGGTGTGTACTTGTACTACATACTTGTATGATAACCAAGAGTTTGAAGTCTACAAAAGTGAGAATAGAAAACGTTAGTAAGAGCCTATCATGTCGATTTTGGTGTTGATCGCCACAGAATCTCCTGCTCTACATTTTGACACTATCCTCGTCTCTGTGCGATGTCTGCAACACTGATTTGGGCCCCTTTCTAAATAGGATCGGTAACTCTGAGCACAAGTATTGGTCGAGGAGGTAAGAAGACACTCCAGATACAGACACAGGAGGAGATAGGGCTGTTGGTCAGTTTCGTACTGGTAGTGAATTCGCACTTCTCTGAAATAAACCATGTCACTTGCATTACAATACATCGTGGCTAGAGTGCGGATACACTGTCAAGTTTTTCTGGAGGCTAGCTACAGTGTACAGTCAATAGGGAGTCAGAGTGGTAAGGTGTATTTATCTCGACATATTTGTACTGGAGAAGGTGGATATTATTGTACCATTTTACTCTCCTTGCTTCGCTGATTCGAATGGTATAATAATATTGACACCTTTGAGTACAAATATGTTGAGATAAACACACCTTTTTGCTTCTCCACAGTCATTCGGAAAACTCTGTTGAAGCCACTTCAATGTCGAGGATGTTTGATGGCTTCTAGAGTCGTAATTCACTATGACGATAGGTGGAAGTAAGTAGACTTTTCAGCTCAGATTTTTCCTGTGATTCGAGTGGTATAAAAATATCCAGCACGCTCAGTACTAATATTCGTAGCTGGTGGGGACTACCGATGACGCCTCTTACCGTCTTGAGGTGGTTTGTCCGAACCCCTTTTACAAGCAGAGAAGTGCTATTTCATTCAGGCAGTCAAAGAAACGAGTCGATAATGTTCTTTTTTCATAGCATCAAGACTGTGTTCACTCAGACTGCTCCGTAGATCAACTTATCACTTCAGAAATACTCAATGTACGTTCGGATCCACATACTCTTTTAAAGTAGGCTGTCCTTTCTCATGTCAAGGACCTCATTCTCGGGGGAGCTCACACAATCTACAGTACGAGTAGTGTAGACCTGCTCCAGCCAGGCTGTCAAGCCATGTGATTCTTCATGGTCCTAGATGACGCTTAACGACACTTGGTTGCTTCTGATGAGACCCACAGGACAACTAGACTACTTCAGTTCAGTTGGGCTTATTGACCAAGAAATTGTATGTGCTTAAAGGCCTTTTTTGGGACACATCTTCCTACGAAGAGATCTGTGAGAACACATCCCACCCCACTCGTTGTTCTCTGCTGATTTGAACAGCCCGGTAGTATCCCTCTTGTCTGTACACAAACCGTAGATAAACACACATCTCTACTCTGAGGCTTCATATTCAGTGGTCGGCTAAACCTACTCGTAGCTCTCCAGAAGCTCAGGGAGCCAATCACACTCTGCAGAGATGGGCTGACAATAAACAGCCAAACAATCAGCAGTATCTCAAGCTAATCACACCGCCCCTTGAATCACCAGAGGTGTTGGACGTGGTCCACATCTCGGAGGTTCAGGTTGAGTCACATTGAGTCATCTGTAACCCCATGTGAGTCATCCACAACCCCGTTGAGTCATCTAGCATACCACCGAATCCAACCTCGGTCTAGACCGCCCTCGCTCAGCTGACTGGATAAAGTTCCCGTGTCTCTCGCTAACAATATCCTCCGCCCAAGGTGTCTTGCATACCCGCAGCCTATCGTGCATTATCGGAACTTTACCGGAGAAAGACGACTAAACAGACTGGACTGGTTTGTAGTGGGGGTAGCTATGTCAGGTGGTTAAGTGTGTCACGTGATCAAAAGAAAGCAGCAAACTGAAATGTAGTCACGTGACTAACATATAGGTCAGCTCGCGACCTTCGAGTAGTCAACAGTTGTTGGCGAATTCTCTTAATTGCTTTTTATCGTTCAGGACCGTGTTTCAGCCTTCTTCAGAACAGCACAGTATTAGCTGGTTGGGAAGAGATAGAGCCGTCTAAAAGCTTGAGGTGACTATATTAAGCACTGGCCTTGGTAGAATTGCAGCTACAAGAACAATAGCAACCGTCACGGAGTCTTTACAATCATCCTAAAACCGTACAGCGCTGTCTCAGCTTACCCATTGTTAGTAAACTATGTACAGTACCTTCCATGGAGGGGCATCACAGACACTCTCAAATCACCACCTGAATTATTAGAATGCTCATTCTACAACAGCTCTCGTTCACTCTGCCAGTCCAACCAGCCTCTCATAGACAGTCCAGTCACATCTATCAAGCTCGCAGCCTGCTCAGACCCAAGCCATGCTCCGCAGCAGTGGACCCTTCTTATTACCATTACAGAGGCTATAAGCACAGGTACATGCTCAAGCACCAAGTACTGGCGATACTCTAGCTACTGTACTCCAGCGTATAGGTGTCTCTTGTGCCATACCAGTGTCACGTCATTAAAATACGCTCTTTTCAGCTCAGCACACTTCAAACCGTGCCAAAGAGATCAGCTTCCACGGGTCCCAATATCACAGCTCCCGCCCAGACCCATCAAACACGAGCTATCGCATGCTGCCAGAAAGTTCACCCCTCCTGAGTACACGCTGCACGTTGTTGTCCGCTCGTGACCCACGGCGACGCACTCCCATCCTAACATCTATAACGATACCATTAATGATCTATATAAATAAGAGGCAGCCATCTAAGACAGCTGCCGCCATGGACTAGGTCCTGTGATGAATTGTATGTGGTTAGAGGTTTGCTGGTGGGCGGAGTTAGGTCGTCAGAGCTTCACCGGTGGTCAGCTCTCAGTTCACCCGTCCGTCGATTCGCTGCGCTCACGACTAACTCTCAGCAGCAGCCGCCTCAGCAGCGGCAGCCTCACCCTCCCGTTTCCAAAACCGCAACAGCAGATTTCCGTACCGCTGCAGAACCTCCAAGGGAATCATGAGATGGAAGTCTGTCAGCAGCAGAAACTGCAACTCCAGATGGTTGAGCTCCTCCACGGGCAGACCGCCGACCTTTGCGTACCGCGAGTTTTTGTAAAACACGTCCGAAAAGAACTTGGAACTCACGGTGATGCCCGCAATGATGAGCCGGTGAATGTTATAGCTGTCCATGACAAACAGCTGGGTGGCCGGAATGTCCGACGGAGGCGGCACCTGCTTGGCCAGCAGCGACGACGCCGTGCTGCTGGTGCCGTCGTTGGATGCAGCGGCATGCGCGCCGGTAAACTCACCGGCATTGGCCCGCTTGGCAATGCGGTCAAAGTACACCAGCAGCGACAGAAAGACCTCGTTCGTGGTGGGACAATACTTGAGGATTCGCAGCAGGTACGAATGCAGCGAGATGGCCGGGATGTTTCGGCCGTGGAACGCCAGCACGTTGGCGGTGAACTTGTTGGACACATAGTTCTGCGACGCGTGGTGGTAGTGGTGCGGGTGAAGTGAGTCGTTGGCCTCGATGATCTTCTGCAGCAGCGCAGTCAGCATCAACAGCAAGTCATTGACGGGGTAGTTGGCGATATCGAGATGGACGTCATCTTCAGTCTCCAGCACAGGCACAGACACATTGCCTATACTGTCCATGACATTATGTCCCGGGTTAGTGGAAGAAGGAGGGACGGCGGCAGAAGAAGAATCCGAGTCTCCAGTCTTCTCGACAGCGGCATCCTTCTCGACGGTGACAGTCTCTTTACCGTCAGCGCCCTCCGTCACTTCCACCACCTCGCCTACCTCGCCCACCTTGACCTTCTTATCGTCGTGATCGTCCTCGTCGTCGGCTTCCTCTCCTCCTCCTCCTCCCACGCCCTTGCCCTTGACATCGTCAATCTGCTGCATGCGTCCTGACGACGGCTTTCTTCGCGCAAACAGCGACTTTTCGCCGGTCGAGTCTCGCCGCGACGAAGGCGCCGTGGTGTATCCACTGTATGAGGCTGCGGCCGTGTCCGACGAGCCGTAGTCCGAAAAGCCGCCGTATGACGACGATGGCGCCACGGTGCTGTCGATGGATCCCGACGCGCTGTTGGACTTCGAGGCCGTGGCGCTGTTGGGGTTGGACCCCGCGAGCTTGGACGTGAGGTTGGACGTGCGCACCGTTGGCTGGAACTCCACGGCCTCGCCGAACGACGACGATCTCCAATGGGCCGGCGCGTCAATGTTGGGCGAGTGTGCCTGGCCCTCGGGCGAGTGGTCCGGCTCGAATGTCTGGGTGGCGAACGAGGTCAGTCGCGACCCCTGGACGGTTGGGGGTTGCACAAACGACTGGTACGACGACGTGCGTTGTTGCTGGATGGACGACGTGAGCGACGACGGGAAAAAGCCCGTTTGAACGGACGCTGCCGTGTTCCCAGACACAGAGGGGGCTGGTCCGGATCCTCCGGGTGTAGAAGACGTACCCGGCGCCGCGGCAAACGAGTTTGTGAATGAGCCTGCGTTTGTGGTCCCTCCTCCTCCCATTGTGTTTGTGTTTGTGTTTGTGTTGGAAAAGCTGTTTTGCTGATTGGCGGCGGAAAACGAGCCGGCAAAGGCGCTGGAAGCCACTCCGCTCTTGTACGAGCTGCTGACGGAGCTGGGCTCGTTGTAGGCGCCCATTCCGGTCTGGCGGGTGGAGCTGGAGGGGCTAAAAAACGCCGAGTTGGACGGCGTGGCTCCTTGTGGTTCAGTGTTGTGTGCGGGGATGCCAATGCCCGAGTAGGAGGCGGGGTGCACGTGGTCGTATCCCACGGACTCGTCCGAGTCCGAGTACCCCTGGCCCTCGACCATTTCCACGTCTGACATGTTGTGTGTTGTCTTGTCTGTCGTCGACCGTAGTACTGTAGTGCTCTATTAGGCTGAGTGTGTGTGCGAGAGGGCAGCGCATTGGGAGTGCAGACCCGTGTGCATGACTGGGACGGTGCAAGTGGAGCTGCGGAGACAGAGTGCAATGGACTGATGTGTGGGACGTCTGTGTGGCAGGGAGCCATAGACAGCAATTGGTAAATGGGCAACTCCAACTGGGGATTCCCGCTCTATATATATTTGCCCGTTTCTATTTGTGTCACCACACCACCTTCACTATATGGGCCGTTGGGCACAATCACTAAACACAAACACACACAATGGTGTAACCATATAGAACCACCCATTAACCACACACGCACGCCCTAAATATGCACACACGACGTCTCCACTGATTATTACATATGTGTACATTAATCAGATGGAGTGGGGCCATTGCCAGTGTGCAGATACATCAGCTTGGAGTTAGCCAAACAGCTGTCTCATGAGTATCAGTTGGTCTTATCGTATGTACATATACTGACAATACCCCTTGGTAGCTACTCCACCACCCCCCGCTCACTGGCGGCAAAAATTACGTCATCGGGGGTTTTGGCACAAACCGAATCAAGGCCTGGTAGTGTGAATATGGGGGCCCAGGTCACACGTATATCTCTCATTCGAAAGTCGTGTGGTTGATGCTGGAGAAAACACATGTTCTTTGCAGGACTGTGATTGGCTGGAATGCAGCCGAAAAAGTGGAAAGTGGCGGAAAGTGAAATTTGAAGATATAGAAGTGATGAGGAGAGCGAGACGAGGAGGATGAAATGTTCAGTTTGTGAAAATCTCCCCCGTAGAACGAAATGGAGCGACCTCAACAACCCCAAATAAACTCCTCACCGTTGGAATCTTAACCATGATAGACACAGGAACGTAATCGATAGCAAGAAATGGGAAGGGGGATTGAAGGGGGTTGTAGAGGTCCGAGAGGGAAGATCACGTGACCTTCTGAAAGCTGAGTATGCCTGAATCATGTGTGTGGTCAATTGAGCTGAAACGGACAAGAATGGGGCTAGTTTGATGTGTAGAGGCTGGAGAGAGAAACTGACTCTATCAGCTTATTCACCTGGCCAAGGCGAGTCTAAAGAACCCTTAAACCTCATAAATGTCTATTATTTGGTCGATATTACGACGTTCACGGACTATCGGAGTTACTACCAGTCCCTGAACCTTATTTGATTACCCGTGAAGATCGAACCTGCGAGGATGAACTTTGATTTAGCGGTTTTGACAAGAGTCGAACCTGCGATATCCAAGCAAGTATTGTGAGTGGATGATGGAGGCGGGAGGAATGGAGGGTGTGTATAGAATGGTGAGTATTGGGTGGATTATGATTTTGAAAGTAGCAATCGAATTCTGGAGTTGAGTTGAGCAATTTGGTACTTTTGGCTAATTTCTAGCTACACCAGAACATACCTTTTCATCCCCCACCTCCATTGCTCCCATTCATAATGGCGCCACTGTGGCTAAAAGTATACATGTCAGACGCACCTCGCCACACCTCTTTTACATCACCAGTCTGGAGAACACACACACACATTTATTGTACTCACTACACAACCCACACAAACACAGCCACCATGTCTCGAGCAGCAAAACTCACGTTTGGAATCACCTCGGCTCTCACCGTGGCAACCATCACATATGTGCATTTCGACCAGAAGTGGGCCCAGCAGGCTCTTCGACAGGGCCCCATCAACGATATGGAGCGAGTTAAGCAGCACCGAGAAGACAAGCAGCGACGGTTTGATGCGATGAACGATGAGGAGAAGACCGAGTATCTGCGTAAGGAAAAGGTGCGAAAGGAGCTGTTGGCGGAACATGATATGCAGCTCCAGTTGAAGGCTCAGTATGAAAAGGTGCAGCCGTTGTCCAAGAGTTGAAAAGTCGAGCGTAGCGAATTTCTTAGCGAGTGGACAAAGCGGCCATAACTGACGGGACTGAGCTGTCTGATCGGCTGCTGTCTGCCACCCTCACCAACACCTTTGGCACCATTTTGGACGACCGGAAACCGACTCAAACAAGTCACTCATTGTATATAGTATTATTGATTATCTGAATGATCTGAACGGAGGGGGACGTATGTTGGAGTGGTCAATCAGCTGTGAGTAAGAGACACGCTGCACAGTGATCAGAGTCCATGCTACAAGGTACTGACTACATCCTGTCGCCTGCTAAGAGCGTTAGACAGAGGGAAACACTGTCAGATGTAGATCAATGATGCCCTGAAATGTACGAGAAGTCCACCAAAGGAATCGGTGCGAATATGTGATCAATAATTGGCAGCTGTTTCATAATTCCGTCTATTGCATCCCTCAGGGTCCCCTGTCGTAGTACCGGTTAAGCATGTTGATCATCAGACTGAAAGGGCGATTTATCGACACTATTAGTACTGGCAAAAGTGGATATTACTGTACCGTTTGCATCAGCAGAAAACGGTGAATGTAGTGGTATGGTTCTTGTTGCCATCACTACAAGTATACTAAATTGGTGCCCTAGAGGTCGTTCAACATCTACACACTCCACAACCAATGCTATCTTTCGTAGTACTCACTCAGCAGAGACGTGAGAGGTACCATGAGATATCTTGGGGTGTGGCGAGTACGGCAGTGTACTTTTTACTCAGTTTTTGTTGCTCTAACATCTTCAAACCCGGTCTTCCCTGGTCTTTCCTATTTAGGAAGGTATAGCCGGTGCTTCAAATTCAAGAAAAATCCAAGATTCAAAATTGGGTCACCAAGTTCATTTCTGAGAAAAAGAGAAAAATATCCCAAAACTACAAAACTCGGAGGGTGGGCCATGACATTGAAACTTTGTTAGGGAATAGAACCACATTAGAGGCAGCGGGTAGATGAAAAAATGGCATCATCGGAATCGCCTCACTCTAAAGTTTTGTTTAATACTACTTTTGTAGCGTTACGATCACTTTCTGTAAATTCCGTGATTAGCCAGCAGGTCTGAAATGGCCAATATGGCTGGGTAGGTGTGCTCTACGAGTACTCGTACTGGCTGAACCGTCATTCTGACAATGACCAGCCTTTCCTGACAGTGTAGTATGCCCCAGCCTCACCAGTACAAATACGTACAGTAGAGATAAACAGTCAATGGTGTGGCTTGAACAGTACTGTCATTACTAAACCTAACTAGACCCAACTATAATACAGTTGACTGCTGTTCCAAGAAACCGAGAATCACCAAATATTGTGAGTCACGTGGTAATTTTGGCTGTTGATTTGTTAGCAAATTGACAGTTCTCTTCTCTGTGGTATCTTTTTCATTTTCATCAGATCCCGGAACATTGATTTTGCACCCCTAAAGGACTTCTAAACTTAAGTATTCCCAAGTAAATACTTTAACTACGAGACAGTAAACAATGTGATGGAATGAGACTGACTCTTGGAGTCCCAGAAGCTCACCCACTCACTCCCCCCAGCGAATTTTGTATTGTGAAGGGTTGATTTTTCCCCACTGTTCGAATCAGCAGAGGACTCCGATGCCACCACACCATCAGTTGGGCCAATTGACTAGCAAGTCCAGATAGGAAAAACGTGAGAGATGTAATGGTACAGACATCATATCGTCACCAAATTAACTGGTTCTGAAGCTGCCACATTTCGAGAGGTGGAGATCAAGTGTATATGTATGGACTGGCGACAGGTGGATGTCTACATTCTTACTCAGAGATGGCCGACTAGATCGGATCAGGTGTCTGAGATGGCCATCAGGAGCTGCCAAAATACAGTCGTACTTGTATACCCGAAGGAACAACTGCTAAGCGTTTACCACAGGAGCACTAATACACTGTTCCGTGTATCTATTTCGGAACTGAACTTCTTCATGAGACGGCTTAGGTAGACAAGAAGGCCTTACAGTAGATCGACATTACAGAAACAGTGAACATCTGACAGCTCCAACAGCAGCCACTAGCAATGAGATCAAGCATCTCACAGACTCCGCAAGGCACGTATCAGGACACTTAGCTGTTCAAGAAGACTGTCGCTTACGATGCCTCGAGTGCATCTCTGATGTGAGTCTTGGACAATACGAGCAGAGTCAGAGGAGCATCAGAGCAGTGACTGACGTGAAAGGAAGTGCCCAATAACTGGGCTAATGGGTCACGTACAAACGGTGGATGGCACATTTAAGCAAGTAGAGAAAGAGCCATGAATAACTAAAAACTGCTCAATAGCTCCTCAACAGCCACTACCCGTACTTTTACCACCTGGCTGTCTGGAAATGGGGTTTTACATCCACCCTCAGACCGATTAGGGTGTGCCAACTCCAAACTGCGTCAGAACTACTGTACACCCAAGCAACACAAGTTGGAACTGGCGAGACCAACAAAAGCTCTTCAGCCTATCATTCGAATCGTCTCAATGAGCTGATCAAGATGGTGAAGTCAGAATACCGATCAGAGAAGTCCTGGGGCGCAAAATCAACCATAACGGCAAGGCACCATTTTTGACGAACGGCGGTGATCACGAGACCACAGCACATTTCCCGTTCTCACAGTCAACTGCACTCCCCCCTTGTAGACTCCTGTTGGCCCCACCCAACTCACCTCATCTCACTTGTCTGTGTACCTGATTTAAGTTCACGTGACATCCCAACCTAATTTTCTCTCTGTGTAAAGGAATAAACTTCTGCTCCCAGTCTCTCGTCCCAACTGGTCACATGACACTTCCCGATTGGGACAACAGTCACAGACTCTTGTGTCCCAAGCCCGGCAAACATTTGCAGGTGCATCACTTTTCACTCTCACGAACCGTCGACACACCACAGCAACAATGGCCCAGCGAGTTACTTACCGACGACGAAACGGATGTATGTATGAAGAGCCCGGGGAGCCGTGAGCGACGCCCCAGAGAGATTTGACGATTTGCGACTGTTTGAGAGCACATACACAGACACTTTGGACGACACCGGTTATGTGGCACTACAGGCTCAGACGCAGCAGGGGACGACACAGGGGCGATGGCACAAACGAGGAAGTGTGGATTTGTGTCTACTGTGAAGCTCTGATCTGTGCTGTGTTGTGTTCTGCTCTGTGTTGAGAAGAAGAAGTGGTGACGTTGTGGATGTGTGATTTAAGGTGGCTGTTTGGTTCTGTGTCACAGTTCTGTTTTGTTAAAGATGGATTTTTGACAGTGCCAGAGTGGCGACACAGAACGACTTGGCCGGAGCACCATCACACGATTTGGAACCAGACAGGCGGTTTGTGCACAGATGACGTGACAGAGGGACAGACGGCCTGTGAACTAGAGACACAGACCTGTTTGTGTACTTCTGGCGGTCTGTGCACTTCTGACAGTCTGTGTCTTCGCTCGCACACGACTACGTCTTTGTGTTCTCTAATGGGTCCGCAAACTCAGAGCGCTAACGCGCCCTTCATTTGCTCAGCTTTACTAACTCAGACAACACCCGATCCAACCGAGTCAAGATCATCAAGACTCCCGGTGGAAACCTCCGATACCTGCACATCAAGAAGGCTGCCGGCCGACCCAAGTGCGGAGAGTGCGGCGTTGCTCTTTCCGGTATCCCCACCCTTCGACCCCGAGAGCTTGCCACCGTGTCTCGACCCACCAAGACCGTCCAGCGAGCCTACGGAGGATCTCTGTGCGCCAACTGTGTCAAGGACCGAGTTGTTCGAGCTTTCCTTATCGAGGAGCAGAAGATCGTCAAGACTGTTCTCAAGGAGACCAGCAAATAAGCATTTCTAGCAGATGTGTAAAAAATTTATTGTAAATCTAGCATGATGAGTAAGACGTGTGAAGCGAGTAACCCCGTAGTTATTCAGGTGTATTTTGATCGCTATGTCGACGCTACGTTTGTGTCTCATGTCAGCCCTGTGTCTCACAAAATTTTCGGCCACAAACTCTGGACAAATCTGGGTTGGTAGCCGATAGAGATGGCGTCGGGTTAGGGCATGAGAGGTGATCGTACAAGAACTGTGGGTGTCGCGAAATAAACGGCACTAGTAGAGTAAAGTGGGTGCGGGGAATGCGACGGTGGTCTCGGTTTTTTGCTGTGACTATTACTGGTGGAGATAGAGGGATTCTGTGGGATCGGCTCCTTGCCAAGTGTGACTCCAAAGAGACAAGCTCTAATCGGTTGGATGAGATAGAAGGTGTCTCTAGAATCAGCAGCGATGAAGATATCGACAAACTGATGGCACGTTAGTAGTCTAATGTGAGTCTGAGAAGTTTAGTGGTGGTTTCGAATTTGTGTTATGAGCATTATTAGTGGAGATAGAGGGTTCTGGTCGGAAACAGCTCCTTGCAGTGGGTTGTTGAGGGACAAGTTTAAATGGACTGAAAGGGATAGGTTGTGCCTCTAATATCACAAGGAAAAGAAATAACAGAAAACTGACACTACTGGTACTGTAATATGAGCACGGGGAGTTCAACGGTGGTCTCGGTTTTGCGCTGTGATAACTTTTGGTGGAGTTGGAGCTATGCACTCGCCTTGCTCATGATAGTTCTTTTATAGCTGTGAAGACACATCAATAGACCCAAAGAGCCCATCAACTAAAGCTGTGCTGAAAAGAAGGCAACTCCTCAACTGAAACAAGACAGCTCGGGCCAAAAAGGTCTCGACTTCACAACTGCTAACAGAGCCTCCAGTTGTAATACATGCCTTAGTCTGCTAATGCCCTTTCACAACTTTTCAATGCTGTCCGTAGATTCAGTTTAGACAACGATATAAGACTGCCACTGATTCCGTAGAGACAGCTCATATAAACTACCAAGAACAATGATAGGAACACACGTGATCCAATACAGTCAGAAAAACCTGTTCAGTCAGTTCTATTGACTTCCAGTGTGAAACCTGCTCATCTCTCAGGAACGAGAACACAACGAGTTACACAAAACGGGTCGCTTCTAAAGTGAACAACGGAACCAGTACAGTGACCGGCAACCTTTTCACACAACCAGAAGCCTGCGAACCACCCCCGTTCAGTCACGTGACACATTCTCAAATTCCTGCTCCATCAATACTCTTTCATTTCCCCCTCGCTTAACCTCTTACTTGTACTCGCCTATTATGCATGATAATCTGTGGCTGTATATCCCCCCCTGAATCACGTGACGAGACCATGGGAAATGATGAGCCCAAAGAAAATGGCTCTTCCAATCGACTATGACGCGCCTTGTACCTTAGCAGCACTCTCCGTGGACGCTACGAATTTCCCCCAATTATTTTGAGTTTTATACGAATATTAGCGATTATCTGCGTTAAATAGGAACAAATCGAATTCAATCGGTTGACAGCTGGAGATCAAAGAGTAAGTAGTCTTGGACTGTTTAAAATACCTCCCTCATAGCTCCTCCTCACTCCACACGCCAAATCACGAATCACGCCAAAGTCGACTTTTGACTTTCAGTCGATGAAATGAAATTCAATGGGTGGAAATTGATAGTGACTCGAAAACAGACAGAATCGCCCTCAGAAAAACACGACCATTATCCACCCACCCAGCTGCTCGCAAAGAACTCCATGGGACACGCTCAGACCCCTGCAGACACCGCAAAAACGCCCTTCATCGGTCCCCACTATACATCCCTCAAATAAAGTTCAATATACTCCATAGTGAGAGAAATGAAAGGGAGTATGTATCTCCACCAAGAGTCATCAGAAGTGGTATTTATTTGTTTCAGTGCTATTCCCCATCCCCAAATACCCCCATTTCACGTCCTCCTTCTCTCTCCTATCCCCCATCGTCGTTTTGACCACCCCCCCAGCCCCGTTACCCTACCGACACCAACCCACATTACTCGTGTATACCCAACTGTATGATACACCATCCATCGAGTTACACAAAACGGAACGTCGGCCCACCACAGCACAACCGATGAACAACAACCCCTACCAGTCGTTGTCGCGCAACCGTTTTGCCCCCATGGCTCGCAAGGGCAGCGAGGACATGTCCAATGCTGGATCGGGACACTTGCAGCACGCTCAGCTGCCCTCCAACATGACTCCGGGGCAACAGGGCCAGCAACAGCAGCCACAGGGTGGTCCAGGAGGACACATGGGTCAGGGCGGTCCCGGCCAGGGTCAGGGTGGTCCTCAACAGGGCCACATGGGTCATGGAATGGGAATGCAGGGCCAGGGTTCACCTCAACCAGGACCTCCAGGAGGAGCTGGAGCTGGAGGAGGCGGAGCTGGAGGCGGTGGAGGAGGTATGGCTGGACATCCCACGCCCAATCCTAACAACAACCCCAACCCGGGACACACCCCGAACCCAGGCCACAACCCCAACCCCGGACATACCCCCAATCCGGGCCATACACCTAATCCAGGCCATCCGGGTCAACAACAGCAACAGGGCCAGCAACAGGGCCAGGGTCAGGGCCAACCAGGTATGCCGAATCACACCCCTAACCCCGGCAACGCTCCGACGCCGGTGCCAGGCCCCAATCCAGGCCCAAACCCAGGCTCGGGACCCTCCCCCAACCCCGTGGGGCTGGGACAGCCCGGAATGGGCCAACCAGGGCTAGGACAGCCCGGCCAGCTCGGTCCTGGCGGCCCCAACTCGAATCCCGCGTTTGCCGCTGCCCAGGCGGCTAAAATGCAGGCTCTTAACCGCCTTGGAAAACCTATCCAGCCGGCCCAGGGATTCCGGAAACAGATTGTGGGAACCGCCATCGTGCGTCTTTTGCAGTACTGCGAGATTCTGGGAACCACCAACGAGGCGATTCTCACCGATATCAACTTTTGGAAGAAGTTTGTCGGCGATTTCTTCTCTGAGAACGGTCTCATGAGATACTCGGTTTCGAACGGAAAAGAAACCAAGCAGTTTGAGGTTCCACTGCAGATTATCCCCCGATATTATCACACGTTTTTCATGAGCAACACTAAACGGATCCAGATTGTGTTGGAGAATCCCCGTGAGTTTCTCACGTCTCAATCTGGCCATTTCGTGCAATGTACACGAGCTTCTGTGATTTACACGTTCAAAGACGGAGTTTCTGTGGTTTCCACGGGTTCTATGAGAACTCTTCTGAACCGGTTCCTGAGAATCGAATGGCTCGATTTCCATACCCTGGAGCATCAGGAGATGGTTCTCCGTCAAAACATTCCCCAGATGATCCAGTGGGACAGAGACAACAACAACAACCAAAATAACGGCGAAGGTGGCCCGCCCTTCACTCTCAAGCCCTCCAATGTCACGTCCTTTGGAGTCGCCAGCTCGGTGATGCGGTGTCTGGAGATTTCGGAAACAATGTCGCATATGCGAGACTTGATGATGTTCTCGTTCCAGACCAATGTCACTGGCCCCTTGCATGCTCTCGAGACCTTTTCCAAGGTGCTTCAGAACCGAGACCAGGGCCAGGCTGGAGGAGCTGGGTTAGGACAGGCAGCAGCAGGTATGGGACAGGCAGCAGGGCTAGGACAGCCCCAGGGCGCCGGAATGGGGCCCGGACAGGGTATGCCTGGAATGGGCGGTCCTGGAATGGGCGGTCCTGGCATGGGTGGACCGGGAATGGGCGGTCCCCAGGGTCTTCAGGGCCAGGGACAGGGCCAGCAACCGGGACAGGGCCCAGGTCAGGGACAACCGGGCCAAGGTCCTCCTGGTCAGCCGGGACAAGGGCAAAAGGGTTATGATTTTGAAAAAAGTCCCAGAAGTAAGAGGAGGAGACAGAGTAAGGATGAGAAGTAGCGAACGAGCGAATTGCGAAGCAATTTGTGAGTTCACTGAGTCATTAAAACGTCGAATCATCAACACGCTGAGTCATTGAACGCTGGGTCAGACATGCATTATCAGTCTTCTACCCCGTCGTTGGCTCACCGACTCACTCACCTTCACTCCTCTAACCCTGCTAACTATAGATTTGTAAAGTATTGTATTATTTAATGTTCATGAGATGAAGCACGTGATATGTCATGTGATGTAGAGGCAGGTGGGGGCAGCGGCATGGATTTAGTAGGTGCCCCGAGGTGGGAGTCACAGGGACAGCTCTAGACGGAAAGACAGCAATACTCATGCTAAATAGATCAAGAAACAGGGACCTCAGACGTGTGGTACAACTAAGGTACCAGCATGTAAAGGGTACGACGTGGTCAACAGACGCCAGAGATGCCATTCGGACCACACAGACTAGTCTCGTAGTTCTTGACAATGCATCATCATCACATTCTTTTTCGTGATCATCTCTGGCAAGTAAGGTACACCTGTAGGCTTATAGGTGCTTTACCTGGCGAAGAATGTCTCATGCGCATAGTATTGAGAGTCTGATGACTGCTCTCTCTGTCTGGCACGTGATTTGATACTCTGAACATAATGATTGACGATGATGAGTGGTGTATCCAGCTTTGGGGCTTGTACCTCTGGGTCCTCAATCTGCGTGGCTATGAACACGCTGTGGCTCCACGTGGCTGACAGAACACCAGCAGCTGTTGAGGTGTCTGCCGAGTGGGAACAGTTGCCCTGGGGCTGAAAACAGCAAAAGAAACACGATGGTGAACTGTCGGTACTTTTCCAGCCAATACCAGTACTGATACAGACACTATCGTGATTGTATCTGCTGTCTACCATAGGGCGCACTTCAAAGCCAAGTGTTGGACACACCTTAAACCAAACTGTTAAAGGTGATACACGTACAGTTAGCCATCAGACGAGTCAAATCAGACACAGACAGTGGTTCAAATAGTCTCGGTTCTCTTCTTCTCTCACACCGACGCCACAATTTGCCACCTTCACAGTGTACTGTATAGTGGACGAGGCATGGTGCTCAGAGAGGGTGTCTATGGTAGCCACAGAAAGACTTAAGATGACAAAAAGTACTCCAGTAGAAACAACCACGTGCTCTGGACACAAACCCCGGGTCCCCCCATTTCTATCGATTCTATTCCAATATCTACGCCACATCTCCATCCCCCTTCTCGATCTCGCCAAAAGTCAATTTACACTCATCTGCAGATACGCGTCTTAATTACTGCACGCCTCACAACTCCACTCTAACTTTCTCCGCCACTGTTTACTACCCCATCATATTCGGCCTGTCCACAGTCGAAACACAAATCAAAAGACACTATCGACTTCTCCCGACTTTGCCGATTCGATCAATACCACTCTCGACCCTCCAACTATGGTATCTTGTCCTGTTTGTGGCAAATCAGTCGATCTGGCGCGTGTCAACGCACATTTAGACGAAGGATGTCCTGATGAAGCGCCCGAAAGTACACCCAGCAAGTCGTTTCTGAAACGCGAACGCCGCGACAAACCCGACTTTGAAACTCCCAAGAAAAAGCCGTGTTCAAAGACCGTTTTTTCACGCCGATCTCCGTCTGAATCGGAGTCCGACTTTACACAGAGACAGAGAATGACCCTGGGCACAAAACCAGAAGGGAGGAGGTTGGATTTTGGCGCAGCAGCATCGACACATACGGAAGTGGCTTCGACGGTGTCTGCCGCCCCTGCAGCTCCAGCACCTGCTCCAGCACCTGCTCCAGCTCCAGCTAAAGAATCAGCTAGACACATTCCTCTTCCCGAATTATGTCGACCACAAACGCTAGATGACATTGCGGGTCAAAAGGAGCTGTTGGCCGTGTTGCGCCGGTTCGTCTCGTTCGGACGGATCCCTTCAATCGTCTTTTGGGGTCCTCCAGGGGTGGGAAAGACGACTTTGGCTCGTATTTTGGCCAAAACTTCGGGAAATCGGTTTGTCGAGTTGTCAGCTACTCAGAATAACGTGGCAGATGTCAAGAAGGTGATTGAACAGGCCCAGAATGAGTGGAAGTTGCTCAAGAGAGGTACGATACTGTTTATTGACGAGTTGCATCGGTTTTCAAAGGCTCAACAGGATGTACTTTTGCCTGCTGTTGAAAAGGGAGACATTACACTGATAGGAGCAACTACTGAGAACCCGTCTTTTCGACTGGTGGGTGCTCTGACAAGCAGATGTCGAGTTTTGACGCTGAAAAAGTTGTCTATGAAGGATATCAAGGATGTGGTTGAGCGGAGTCTGGTCAAGTACAATGATACTGCTGAAGAAAAGGTGGTTTTGCCAACGGAGGTGGTTGATTACATTGCTGGTATTGCCGATGGAGATGTCCGAAGCGCTCTGAACATTCTGGAGCTTGTTGTTTCCGTTTGTGATGTTGTTGAGGAGGTGGAGGTGGACAGGGAGGAAAAAGAGGAGGTTGAGAAAACAGAAGAGAATGGAACAGCTGAAAAGGTGGCTGAAGCGATTGGGGACACTACAATGGACGACTCCAATGAAGCCAGTGAAGCTGGTGAGGCTAATGAGGCGACTCCAGATGATAGTGCCGTTTTGAGCGATTCAGAGGGGGCTGAAAAGACGGACAATGCATCATCTGGAAAGATTGGCACCCAGGAAGAAGCGGTAAGTTCTCAGAACACGGTCACCGCCTCCCCACCTATCAAATACCGCACTACAACCCTCGCTGAGATCAAGAATGTGATCAAACGAACTCACGTGCTTTACGACAAGAACGGAGATAACCATTACGACGCCATTTCAGCATTCCACAAATCCATCAGAGGTTCGGATCCAGATGCCACATTGTTCTATCTCGGCAAAATGCTCAAATCAGGCGAAGATCCATTGTACATAGCTCGTCGGATGGTGCGAATCGCCTCGGAGGATATCGGATTGGCAGACGACAGTTTGTTGCCTCTTTGTACAGCTGCTTACACTGGTATTCAACAGGTTGGTATGCCTGAAGGAGACTGTATTCTAGCTCATGCTGCAGTCAAGCTGGCCCTTGCAGACAAGTCCGTCAAGGTATACAAGGCCTGGGGAATGGTCAAGGAGGCTCTCTCTGATGAACATGGACTTTTGGCCGCCGAGATCCCCGTTCATCTCAGAAACGCGCCCACCAAACTCATGAAGGAACTGGGGTACGGAAAAGAGTACAAGTACAACCCTCGGTTTGTGGGCGGCAAGGTCAAGCAGGAGTACATGCCTGAGGGATACGAGAGTGTCAAGTTCATGCCAGACAGACATTTGGGAACGGAGATTGATCCGGAGTTGGAGACGGAGGTGATTGATGCAGAGACAGAGGCGGAGTATTATGGTGGTGTGATGATTTAACAAACGCGAGTGTGTGGTCCTCCAACCTCACAACTAGTGCCATTCGATAGTCCTAGAGACAGGGATTGTTTTGGTACTACTGACGTAGGGCTGATATCATCCACATATCTCATACCAGTACATACAGTATATAACAATGATAAGCATCTACCAAACGAATGTGTGGCGACGCAAGTAGTAGTTTTACACCTTCTTGCCAGTATAGACTGCAAAATTACACAGACCTCGGGATTTGGACTCACTGTGGCCCACCTGCATCTCCAACACAACATGATGCAAAAGAGGAAGGAATACCTGCAAAAGGCCACGGCAAAAAAAAGAGAGGACTGCCTTGCGACAGCTGGAGCTTTCTCCCGGGGGCGAGTCGAACGCCCGATCTCAAGATTACAATTTGCACCATTACAGTCTCGCGCCTTAAACCAGCTTGGCCACCGGGAGGTTTTTGAACATGCATGTGATGTGAAAGATCTGGGGTATATCTGACAAGTGGGTGGCTTTTCGGCGATTTTTTTTGACAGAATGGGGTCAAAACGGGTGTAATATGATGGATTTGAAGTGTTGGAGGGTGTATGGTGGATTTGGAAGCGTTTGGGGGTTGATTGTGTTTGTGTGAGTTGGGGTGTTGTTGGGGGTGATATTTGGGTGGAGTATGGGGGGTAGAAGGAAAACGTGGAGGGTGTTGGGAGTGAGTTGGGGCTGAACTGCTGTATAAGAAAAAGAGTCGGGCACTGCAAATAGACATCACTCTCTGGTCTGGGGCTGTAAATGGTTCACAGGCCAGTCATCCGTACAGCGGCCTACTTGTACAAAACATGAATGGAGGTACCGTCGAAGGCCCCCAGAGACCAGGCAACATGTTTTTATAGGACAAAGAGGTATGAAGAGTGTGACAAATGGCCTTGGTGATGTACAGATGCCATGGCCATCGTTTTCTGTACTACGAATACTCCATTGTAAATGCGACAGACGACACTTAGTGATTCTACCAAAGCTAGAGAAGATGAAACCAGATGAGAACTTCTCAGAAGTACTAAAATAGCTATGAGAAGTCTATCCTTACATTTCATTAGTCTATATTATCTCTTATCATGACGTTCTGACGTCACCCTCTTTTTGGGTCCAAAATCGACTCAGAACAGCGGCTCGAATACACCCACCGACTGATCAGAACAAAGTTAATTTCTGTTTCCTAGTGTAAAATGGTCCAATGAGCACCTCTGTACCACAAATATCTCTAAAACTGCAAAATCCGCCGAGATAGCTCATTTTTAAGACTATATTGTTTCAACGCTTTTTTGAGGTATCCAGCAAATTGGTCCCTTGGCCCAGTTGGTTAAGGCGTCGTGCTAATAAGAAATTAGCCTCTTTGCAACGCGAAGATCAGCAGTTCGATCCTGCTAGGGACCATTTTTTTTGCCCCATAGTGAACTGAAAGATAATCTTTTTGCTCCTCTGGGGTCGGACTGTGGGATTTCTCCCATTTGCTCACTCTTTTCTCTCATCGTCGCACTATCGCCTTCGTCATGACAGGCTTCATTATGAGCTTACTAAGTCCAACTGAGCTCTAACAGTCAAAGCCATAGAAGCACCTTAAACAGACCAACCAATAGACTGACAATAATTCTGATGACGAATATCGAATCAGCACAGTCTGTTTACTTACCATTACAGTCTTCTCATCAATTGAGTGACTGTATGGGGTTTCGGACTCAGTCCCAGAACAACATCCTGAGGCCATAGACTATTGAATTTGTACTTGAAAGAGAGACCTGAGTAGACATCTACAATCTACAACGGACTGACTACAACCACCACGTAGTCCTATTCGACCTACGAACCTCTTCTTTTCATCACCACCACTTCACTACGCTTCCCATCCTTCCAGTCCTACTACACATCCTCAAGCCATCACCATCACATACACTGTCACGTAGTATATCGTCATTATCATTAGGCTACATGGATAGATTCACGTTCTGTACTATCGTAGCAGTTGTCCTCCAAAACAGTAGCAGCTCTAACCGTACTACCAGTAGTAGCATTACAGCAGCTGCCTGTATTCCTCCACATTGTGACATGAACAGTGGTATTCTCTCATCTCACTCATACCTCGCTTCTTTGTTATGGGAAAGCACCCCGTGTGTGTGAGAGCTCAGGTTACTTCACTTCGCTCGTTCCAGAACTGGAAGATTGTTCTTTTACTTGGCGAAAAAGTTGCTGAGCCACTCCTTGGCCTCGTTGTAATCTCCCTTGGCCTGGTGCAACGTCGTTCGGACGTTCTCCAGACACTGCTCGTCATCGGGTATGCTAACGGCTCCGGTCTCGTCCTTGTGGGCGCCAAAATGCTGAATCTTCTCGCAAGACAGCTGCACCTTGGAGAGTCCCAGAGAGGCCGAAGAGCCCTTCAGGAAATGGCCCAGAGAAGACAGTAGCGACAGGTCCCGGGACTCGAGAGCCTGGTCCATCTGCAGAAACGTCGAGTCTGCCTGCTCGTAGTAGTCCTCAATGATCATCTTACTGAAGTCATGGTCATCGGGATCCTCGTCCATGCCCAGAATCTGCGAAAAGGTGTTCCAATCCACAATGTCGTTGGAGTTGATGCTGTGGGTGGGTTCCGAGTACTCCGTCTCGTGTTGCGGCTCGCCGCCGTACTGTCGCAGCATTGTATCGTCGATGGACATGTTGTCTGTGAGTTTGTGAATGAAGAAAATGTGACGTGTCGGTTCTCTGTTTGTGTCTCGTCAATCTGAGGTACCTGTTCGATATCTCTAAGGCGGGGTAGTGGGGTGTGTGTCTGTGTACTGTGACTGTGTGTCTGGGAGATGACCTGTGGGTTTGTGTCTGTGTCTGAATGTCTGAGAAATGTCCGGTCTGTTTGTGTCTGTGTAATCGGCTCGGGGACAGTCGTAAAGTCGATTGCGGGGTGTCTGTTACTGCGTCTGTGTCTGTGGAATCCGCGCGGCCGAAATCCGGTCTCAAAAGGACTCTGAAAAACGAAAAGACAAGCTGTACCAAAAAGTGGTGCACCGGTAGTTAAGGTCCGCCAGATCTAATGTACTGCCATCTACAGTTACCCGGCTGCAGCAAGTGCTTAATAGAGTTGGATTACTAATGTTCTGGAGCAAGTGATAGACCTCAGCATGATACATGTGCAGACTTGGAAAAACTGCCACAAACAGGGCGAGCATTGGCATTGGCCCCACAGACCGTTCAAACAACACTTGTGGACCTCCTGTCCGTTGCATTGCTATCACGATCATGCCACGCAACATTTAGACTATAATGGGCGGTTAAATGTGGAATGTGCAACAAAAGCAAATTTGAATGCATCGTCCAAAGGTGAGACGTTCCAGAATTTTATCAGGTATACTCTCAATGCTTATATACGATCTCCGAAGCTCCCCCTACTAATACTCATTTTACCCAATTTATTGGCAATTGATACAAACCCTCCAGCCAGTTGTCCTCTTTGGTATTGCGAGAACCTTAATGTGCGCTTGGGAGGTGGCAAAAGTGAGTAATCTCATAATAAAACCGTGTAAATAGACGATTACGCAGATATTAAACCACCCTTACATTCATCTCATCACGGCCTACAACCCTGTCCTATACTGGGACCCCTTTCTGCTCAGCAGGAGACACTACGACGCGTTCAAAAGTATTTTTAGCTTCTCTAATCTTGTATGCAGTAATGACGTAATCTCATAACGGGGGTTTATTGGTGGAGTTCAGAAAGTCGTAGTAAATCGAATAAACTAGGAAAAAAATTGGAGATTTCGGATAATACAGTACATGTGATACTGTATCCAATTGCCCACTTTTAGAAGCTACATCTCTCAGATTACTCCCACAATAACTCCTAATGTTTCCCTCGTGGGGGTCGGAAATTAACGTCAGTTCGGGAAACGCAATTTAACACAAATAGAACCGCTTCATGCATACCCTCCTCATGTCCCCCTAATAATACCGACGAACTGGAAGCTAATAATTCATCTCACGTGTCTCACTCATTAATGGAAGTGGTTGGATACGAGTCGGCTAATTTATAGTACGAATAAGGTTTATGCATTAGTTGCCCCGGTTACGTGGCTACTGACTGTGCTTCTGCTTCTGTACCCCCAACTTCTAGAACCTTATCTTATCGTTATCGCCTATAGTCACCAATCTCATCTCACCATCATCACCAGCATATACAGACAAGATGGCCACAGCGTTTTTGTGAGTATGGAGAAGTGTCATGGGATACAATCGAGTCACGTGAGTGCACAGAGTGAGACGACGGGCCACGTGATCAAGAGGATCGCAATCTGAGTCATCTCAATCTGAGTCATCCGGATCATGATTCGAGGGGGGGGGGGGGGGGGGTGGTATTGATCCAGTGACTGATGTTACAGTGTCAAGTAATCACGTGATCTGAGCTGTTTCCTATCACGTGATTCGATGTTGATATCACAGAGTCACTTGTCTGGAGGAAATCGTTTTCTGCTCTGGTTGATGCCTGGTTCACTATCTGATCTGTACGTCAGGAACCAGATCTGAGGCACGTTTCTTGATTATCACGTGATTAGATGTTACTGCTTCGGTCACATAGCTTGATGTTGTCCGCGCGTGACCTGCGGCCACTTGCTACCGTACTAACTCAGCTACGGAACTCTCACTCGTCCAGAAGTTCTCGGAAGAGTGATTGCCAACTCGTTCGAGGTCCCCGATCACGTGACAGTGTCCCCCGCAACCCTGCATGATCATGTGAGATATCACGTGAAAAACCGAGACTACCCTGGAGTTATTGCCAAGTCTGGAGCTTCTGTTCAGGGAACTGTGGCCTTCAATCTATCGGACTCCGATGTGGCCAAACTAGATGTTTTTGAGGGAGAAGACTACAAGCGGGTAGTTGTGGATGTTGATGTTGAAGGAAAGAAGGTGCCCGCCAACCTGTATCTTTGGATTGGAGGAGAGGATCGTCTTGATGATAAAGAGTGGGATGTGAATGTGTTTGTCAAAGAGAAGATGGACAGTTGGTTGTATGAGGAGCTTGGAGTGCATGTTAAGACGAGGGAGTAGGTGGGTGAGGAAGAATCAACGTTTTGACCATTGCGTTGGCGTGTCATCCGGATAAATAGATATACAGCATATAATGTATCATAGTACAGTACTGTACTCCGTAGAGCATGTGAGGGGTAAGAAGGAGCAGAAAGGTATTCAGACTGGATCATTCTACCCTCTAGAGCGGTAAGATTATGCTGTACAAAGAACAAAGCTATAGCTTAAGTATTAGCCCTGTTCTGATGTGCTGATATGTTCAGCTATAAGGGTAACTTTAGTTGTCTCAATTGTTGACGTTTAGTTGAACCAAATATTTATAGCTTAAAATCTCGGAGCGATCACAAACATGGATGAGAGTCCACAACGACATTACTGGTTATCCAGAGTCAAAACATGATAGTATAGATGATTCAGAAAGGCTCGGTTTACTCACGTGTCGACTTTTCAGGCACATCCGTCAAGTTTTGACAAAGGTGTTCCTGCAGTGCCGTATCGTAGCTCACCAGCTAAGATATAATACAGCAGGAGATCCAAAAAGATGTGCTAGCTTTCGCTAGCTGCTGACAACCGAGAGATTCGAACTCTCGCCTCCGAAGAGACCAGGATGTTATATGTCAAGGTGGTACCTTAACCTGGCGCCTTAGACCGCTCGGCCAGGTTGCCGTATGTGGGTTTCGGGGGTTGAGAGGAGTGATAAGAGGGCAGAAATGGTTTTTTGCGGTCGCGCGAATTAAGAATCGGAAGATCTCATTATGGTAGGAGCTGTGTGTGGTTTTCTACGGAGGTCTGGGGACGTAGATTAGCTAGTCTACGGTAGCCTAACTACAATGGTGTGTTAAAAAGATTTAGAACATTGGCACCGTTAGCTGGAGATTGTTCTGGTGCTTCATTTAGTTCGGAGCGTTGATTGTGAATGCAGAGATAGCGCATCTGATATGAGTGTACGAGCCAACACCCGAGTTTCTGGCTGCAGTGGTTCAACGGGTGGAGAATTACTGAGATGGTTATTAGAAGCCTCAGAGATGTTGGAATACTGCGGAAAACGAAAGGGAACTCGGTCTAGTCTACTGAATGGATCTCGATCGTAATATCAATATGACTGGATTTATAATAACCCCACAGACCATTGTTATCCTAGCCCACCGTTTGGGAGATCGAGATGCCGACGATAGTTCAATATCAGATCTAGAGCTGCTGGAATTATCGTCAGTAGCTCTCCCCCAAGGTCTAGACAGTCCACCACAAAAGTATATAGCCACATCTTTATCTCCCGCAGAAGTCTCCCCAGACAAACATGAAAATCTCTCTCATCCTACTCACTCTACTCACCTCTCTATCAGCTGCTGACAGCTTCCAGGACTCCTCTGGAACCCTTCTCCGTCGAGACGACTCCGACAATGTTGATCTGGACGCTCTCAACGATGTTCTCGACTCCGTTCCTGAAGTTTTGGACGATATTGTTGCCGAGGCTCCGGAGGATCTAGGTCTGGCTGATACAGTCAATGATATCGTCTCCAACGTTGCCGATGTTCAAGAGAAGATTCCTGCTGCCGCTGAAGAGCAAGCAGCAGAGAACAGTGCTGGCGGTGGTGATGCTGGCGGTGGTGATGCTGGCGGTGGTGATGCTGGCGGTGGTGATACCGACGATGAAGGATACTATTGGGGAAACGGTGTTGGCTCTGCAAATGGTCCAGATTATGGTCTAGAGCGACGTGCTATGCGTACAGGTGATCCAGCACCTACACCACCAACTCCTCTTCCTACCATCACGGCTGCCCCTATGATCAAGCGACAAAACCGCCTGGTCACTAGAGACAACAATGTCAAGAATCTTGTTGACGACATTGGACCTCTTGTAGCCTCTCTCCAGAACGTTGCAGACATTCTTATTAACGCTGGTTCTCTCTCTCCTAAACTCCAGGCTTCTCTGGCTACTCTCCAGGATATCATTCAACAGCTTTCTTCTTGGTTCAGCACGTCTCAAGAAACAATCAAGAGAAAAGAGGAGAAGAAGAACCCAGTAGTTGAGCCGGCTAAGACGACCTTTATTATCCACATTGAGCCGGATGTCGATGATGGAGAGAAGAGTGACGATGGAGGGAAGAGTGATGATGGAGAGAAGAGTGATGATGGAGAGAAGAGTGATAAGGGAGACACCTATGATGACTCCGGTAGCCATGACAACGGCATGAACAATGGAAACAACAACGATGGCGGCTACAACGGTAACAACAACGGCAATGGAGGAGGTTCCAATAACGGTAACAACAACGGTAACGGCAACAAGGGAGGAGGTATCAATGGTAATAACAACGGTAACGGTAACGGCAAACACAATGGCCAAGGTAACGGTAATGGTAATGGTGGCGCTGGAGGTCACGTGCCCTTTGTTCCACCTCATTACGTACCACCTCATTATGTTCCTCCTCCTCACGTGCCCAGACCTGAGCACAGAGTTCCTTGGACTCCCTCTTGGAAAGAACATGGTCGGGGCTATTAGCTACGGAGGAGCAGGTTCTCTCAGTAGCTGGACTGCTAGCTAGTTTTTAATTCTCAATGTTGATGTGTGAATCCTGTAGGTTATTGTTTGAGAGACTACACGTAGTAGTTTTCGTAGCTTTCATAGACGTGCACTCGTGTATGCGTGGCGCTAACAAGGATGACAGTGACGAAGTCGTAATCAAACCGAGTTTGGAGAAGAAAGGGGCCAGGGAACCATCGGGTGGTGTCACTGATGTTGACGGGGGGTCCCTGGTGATCACCTACAATAATGACCGATCAAATATTGCAGTTCTGACGTGATTGTGTCGTGTCATGGAAGGCATACGGTTTTGTTATATCTTAATTAGCTACTTGGGAATATCAACTATTCAAGTAAAGGGAAATAAGGTTTATTAAGAGGGGTGAGGCAATCCTTCTGTGGTCGCACAGATTGGGAAATGACCTCTCCCAATTCACACCATCCTCAGTCGTGCGGCTCGGAAATTCAAACTGTCTGAGGCCACGTTAATCTGGGATCTAGATGAGAACGGGGATATATCAGGACGTTGAAATGAGGCCGCTTTGTAATTGATACCATTGAAATTGGCAGTTTCTCGTGATCATTTTGGTACCACTTGCTGGACTTATAGCTGCAGAAAGAAAGCTACGATCTTGTACTGTGAGGCTACTTTGATCAGCCTGTACACTGTACTCTACGCCACCACACCTACTGTCCAAGTAACCATTAAATAAATCTATATGCAATCCTTCATCCCTCGTCATGTTATCCTGCTTTTGTAAAAATCAGTGTCCAACTCGCACTACGTGCCTTTAGACCTCCATCACTCCATGCACCTGTCTCTTTCCATTTCCCTCATCTATCGCGGTCAGAGTCTCGGAGATATCTGTGCCCTCTCCCTCCAGTCCATCCTTGGGTCCCTCTTCAATATCATTAGCCATAGTGAGCTCACTGTTGAGCTTTCTCTCCTTTCTTGTTCTGAGCAGCCAAATGACATGAGAAGTCATAATACCGAGCTCCAGAGCCAACACAATGAGATAGAGAATGCAGCCCAGCACGTCAAAGTCGCCCTTCTGGAACAGCAGCGACAGGAACGAAAACAGAGCTCCTAGAGAGTCCATGGTCAAGAAGACAAAGTTGATTCCAATGACCTGTCCGTTTCGTTTCCACAACTCGTAGTAAGGGGGCAACAAACCAGCTGCTAAAAGAACACAGGCGATGATTCCAATCATGAGATTGGGCCATGTGGTTCCTCGGTCATAGAGGTATCTGAATCCAATAGCCAGTCCCACCTCAACACATGCTGCTACAATGACTGTACAACCCACTAGAGTCAAACAGTACTTCATAGGCCGTTGAATAGGTGGGTAGTAAAGACACTGGAACCATCCAATGAAGGAGAAAATGCCGAAAATCTGAGGCTGAACCTGTAAAGCCACTCCTCCTCTCTGAGCAATGAAATATACTCCAAAGGGCACGGCTGAAGAACCCCACAAAAACAACATGATTGGTGGCAGTCCTTCTGTGCACTTATGACGGTAATTGTGGATCACCTGGGGCGCCAATTGGATGCACCATAGGACGGTTCCAATTGTCGACAGAACGGTCGATGCCGTTGTTTCTTCCACTGCCATGGTTGAATTCGGGTTATGAAGTGAATTCAGTCAGTCACGTGGATCAAGGGTATGTCACGTGGATCAGGGGTATGTCACGTGGGTTCGTGTATGTCACGTCGATCTGGGTATGTCACGTGAGCTCTTGTGTTTATGGTATAACCTCTGGCAACTTTCCTGGTGAACGCCTCCAGCTTCATTTATATACATGGTGTTAGGGTGCACGAGGCGACTAAGCTTATCAGGAGGGCCAGCGCAGAAAAGCTTAAATTTTCCGGGTTTTCCTCCCATAGAGTTCGATCTCCCAAACAGGTAATTCCTCTTTCGGTAGGTCTGTGCGTCCCAGTGACATCTCAGTGCAACGCTCCACCCCCAGACATCCAATAATACCGGTCTAGCCAACCGGCAGAGCCGCATCTGACTCGTCTTATCTGTACCACACTATTGCTTATCTGGTGCAACCCCCGGTGCTCATTTGGTGCACGCCAAGAGCCTCTATGAATCGCCAAACAACAGGGTTCGAAGGAGGAAACCGTTTGGGCGTGGCGGAGTTTGAGTCTATATTGGAAGCAAAAAAAGATACCGCTTGGTACGAATGATTGGCTAATTGGGAGGGGGTGTAGTGGGGTGAGTAGTGAGTGGATTTGGACGAAAGAGGTGGCGTTCTGATCGGCTGGACTTGCTGATTACGGCAGTACCTTTTAATTGGCAGAAAACTTGCTCAAACACCGACTTATACCAACACTCTCCATTCCTCTTCTCTCGCATGGCTGACTCGTATCTGCACAGGACATTGCTGAAACTGAGTTAGTTGCCAACTCTATGCACCGGGTCGAAAGCGGCAAAAACACGAGAGCAAGCGAAAACGGCGCTGGTAAACAAGGGGTGGCGACGTGGACTTGAGTCAGTCATATTGGAGGTCTGTAGAGCGTGCCTAGCGCTTGTCTGCTTGTCAAACACCCATATTTGCGACTCTATACGGCTTTTAAAGGTCCACAAAGAGTTCCCAGAATTAAGGTTGGGGTCCAGGTCACTCTGCATCTTCCCCCACCTGTGAACATGAGGATGTTGAATGGGGCTGTGAGGGTGATCTGGAATGCATGGGGCGAGTCATTTCTCAGACACGGGACGACTACAGTGTAGATACTTCCCACTTTTAGTCACGTGACGCTATTCTGAGCCTTGAGAACCTTGCCTAAAGTGAATGCGGCGTCGAAACTCTACTGGATACGTAGAAGTATGGCATACAATAGCCCGATTGTCGTGACCATAATGTTGTTGGTATGAATGGGATCGGAAGAGCCAGGCGCTTTCAATGGTATTACTTTGAAAACTCTGGCGTTGGTGATTAAGAAGTTGTCGCGATAAATGACGAGCGTAGATTTAAGCTATAGGTGATGGAATGAGCCCAGAAACGATTTTCGACAATACAGGGATGTTCTTGGAAATACACGGAGTAGAACGCTACCCTTTATATTTTTGTAGCTTCACTTTGGAGGTGTTTTTAGTCCCTCGTGGTAAACTATGGAGAATGCTGGGGTTTAACTATACTGTACATGTCAGCCACACGTCTACACGCGGTGATTGCGTGATTGTCGTGTAATGTGGTGAAGGAGAGGCAGAAAAGAGCTGGACTTTTGCAAGATGACTAATAAGCCGTATAGCTCTCATTTCCGACTTTCTCCGACTTTCTAGCACTGCTGTAACGTCTACATGATGATTACTATTGAAACCACATTGTTGACTTCACACAGAATGGCCTGTTTCCAAAGGTGAACTAAAAATAGCCCAGAGCTCTACTGAGACACACCAGGTGAGTTGACCCACCTTAGCGCTGTTCAATATGACTCACTGACCACTTCCACCAGCTTCCACTTGCGCTGGAATGGGCGCTATCTTTTTTTGCTGTGAATGCACATCGTCGGTGGTGTGAGGTTTGAGTTCAGTGTAACATTGCGAGGGAGGGTGGAGTAAAAGCAGAGCAATCCCACTATAGTTCTAGAAAGTTGTGATAGGAGTACTTGTAACGCAATAAACATCACAGTAGTACACCTTTTCCCGTTTCCCGGCCCAATCAACAAGTATTCACCCCCTCTTATCTCTACTTGCTTCCAATGCGAGTGGCGATATATATTGAAGTATAATACTGAGTTCAATATAAGCCCGATCGGAGAGTTCTTAGCGAGGATCAACGCAAACAGGGGGAACACAAAGAGGGCCGCAATGACCGGAACTAAGACAAGAACCGATTTCTTGCCTGAATACGAGATTTAGCCGCTTCAACGCTGAACTTGTTCAGCCAATAAAATGTGACATGATGTAATACTAACAAACTCCCAACTAATACTCTATCAAAGCTCAACTATCAACTGATCGCTTCAATTGCAACCATCACTAATACACGTGAAAGTGATCCCACAATGAAATGAATTATGTAGCTGAACTCCTGGGACCGAGCTAATGATCTCTGTACTCTCATAATGCAGAAATATCTAGATTTCGGCGGATTAGTCATCACCTTTCACAGTGTCCAGGGCACCTTTTTCTACTCATTAAAATTCCGCCTGGCTAGCTCAATCGGTAGAGCGTGAGACTCTTATTCTAAGGTCATCTCAAGGCTGTGGGTTCAAGCCCCACGTCGGGCTTCTCTTTTTGCTGGAGGATATGTCACCCTTCTGTATGAGCAGGAAAATATTTTAAGGTTAAGGTTTACGAAAGCCGTTAGGTCGTGTGCACTTGGCAGGGCCATATGGAGACTTATTACATCGGGTTAGTTTTAATCAGAAAAGCTAGATATTCGGGAAATCAGATCACGTGATCAGAATACACCAGCTGTCCATTTTTTGCAGCCTCAGCTTACAAACTCCCCATTTTAGAGACCCCTCCAAAGCCTCCATTTGACACCTCTTCACGGAAACTAAACTTACGTGCTATAAGCGGCGGGTTATAGGCGGAAGCAGTTTGAGTTAGTCGTGTGCTGTAGTTGCCTCCGTGGAGTGGATCTCTCAAAAGTGGGTCTCCATGGAATGAATAGAAGGGCTGTTATGATGTGCCGTGCCTTGTGGAGAGTTTTGAGAGAGATGTAGAGAGGTAAAAACTGAAGAAGGGGAGTGGGGGAGAAGTGAAGCTGTTTGTGAGATTCAGCATAGCGTCAGCTTTAGATTGATACCACTTTTGACGTGATTGTATCACTGTAGGAGATCTGAACCTCTTCAACCCGAGGAGGTCTTAGCCGAGGTACAATGGACACTAGAAGAGTCCACGGAAGAGGCAGGTTAAAATGAAGCTCATCAATGTGTCTAAATGTGTCATTTGTGACACTTCCCGTTCAGCTCTTGTCCACGGCACATGCAGGAAGGACTTCATAGCAGTGGTTATTCTTAACGCACACGACTGTCAGAAGATGCAGACAAATCCACTACTGAGCTAGTCACGTGCGGAAATAGTTCGAAGGGAAAACATTAATTCACGTGACGCACTATAAACTCACCATGACACGTACTTTTATTGAGCAAATCAATATTTGACTCTATGTACTCATACAGCTGCTTAGTAAGTTCAACAGCACCATCTAGAATCACAACTATGATTCATGAAGAGAAAAGAATACTACTGTAGGATAGAGCTCGACTCAGCGAGTACGCCTGAGTTCTCAAAATGTTTATCGGCCGAAAATTGCGCGTTCCAGCCTCCAATTAGTCTTAAAACTCACACAACAGACGAACAAACCAACATGAACGCACCAGAAAACTCACGATAACAAAACAGTCCATGGAACACCATTTCAACCTCTCAAAGTAATTCTCCTAGTCTTCCATCGCCAACCACATCTCTCCAGTTATTTTTCCAGATCAAGAAATCTAAGGTTAGGGCTTTCCCCATTAAGCTTTACTTGACATGGGTCCATAATGCCGTCCATAATGATAACCTTTATCAGGTGTGTGTCCATCTCTGACTAGACAACCACCATGAACAACACCAACGCGACGGTTCTGCAGGGAAAAGTTGCGGAGATCGCATCACGTGTTCTGGATAAGATTCCGGATCACGTGAAGACCCAGGTTCACGATCACGTGGCGAAATTGACGGATCTCGGCAAGTTCTACTACGACCACAAAGACGAGTACACCACAACCGTCACGGATCACGTCATCTCCAACTACGATAAGTTCACCACCTGTGCTCAAACCTATTACGATCAATTGGGCAACTTCATTACCCTGTGGATGCACGATCTGCCCTTTGATGAGCAGTTTCTCATCTTCTCGTTTCTCATGGTGGCAGCAGTGGCTATTGTGTATGCTGGAGCCAAGGCAGGAGTGTGTCGACCCAACGGATCACGTGATCCCGACGAGAAGTCGGAGCTTTTCCACATCTGTGATCTTCAGGAGGTTCAGACGGAATCTGTTGGAGATACCGAGGCTCTGTTCATGCCGGTCTTTGGCAGCGTGTTTCTGTGCGGCATATACTTTGCCATCAAGTACCTGTCCAAGGAGACTGTTCAGTGGTTTCTCACTCACTACATGGGTTTTGCCGGCTCCATGAGTGTGGGAATTGTGGTTTCAATGGCTTACAAGGGTCTTCTTCGAACCCTGTTCAACCGCCATGTAGCCCATTACAAGATTGTTTTCTGTGATGATCGGGCCTACAGGGGTGTTGGCAGCTTCTCTCGATCCGAAGTTAAGCAGATGGAGTGTGCCAAGGCCGAAAAGGCTGAGAGAGACGAGGAAAAATCGAAATCCAAGTCCAAGAAGAAGTCCAAGAAGGATAAGAGTACTCCCAAGGGAAAGAGTGTGGGTGGAGGAGTCGGCAAGGCTGTTGAAAAGTCCGATAATGTTGTCGCTGTGGTTGAGAGTGCCAAGAACACTCCCACCAAGGGCAACAAGAAGTCTAAGAAGGATAAGAAGGGTGAGAATGGATCTATCAGCACCCAAGGAGCTGAAAAAGATGCTGATACAGTCGATAGCTGCGAAACTGCGTCTAAAAAGTCCAAATTCAACCTTATCGTTGAATACTTCCCCATCATCACCACCGAGGATCAGTTCTATGCCATTCATTTCACCGTGGTTGACATCCTTTGCTTCTTCCTCTCCGTCTTCTGTCTCATCGGCATGATCAAGTACCCCGAAGTTTCCAAGAACTGGATCGTCAACAACTTCCTCGGTCTGAGCATTGCCATTACTGGAATGTCCACCCTCAAGCTGTCCACCTTCAAGTCTGGTCTTATCATGCTGGCTGGACTTTTCTTGTACGACGTTTTCTTCGTCTTTGGCACTGACATTATGCTCACTGTCGCCACTTCTATCGACGGCCCTATCAAGCTGGTTGTCCCCAAGAACGAGTTTGGCAAGGGAGCTCTTCTTGGACTCGGCGACATTGTTGTTCCCGGTGTCTACATGAGCTTGTGTCTTCGATACGACGTGTTCAGATACTACAAGGACGGCAAGCAGCCGTTCCATCTGGCTCGAAAGATCAATGCTCCCTACTTTGTCACCTCTCTGGTCTTCTACGTGCTTTCTCTGATCGCCACCATGGTCGTTCTGTTTGTCTTTAAGCAAGGACAACCCGCTCTTTTGTACATTTGTCCTGCTCTGATGATCTCCACCTTCGTGGTGGGTGTCTACCAGGGCGAGCTGAGTACCCTTTGGGCCTACGATGGAGATAAGGAGGATGACAAGTCGGAGTGATGTACCTTGTAAAATAAATACTATTAGATTTCGATATTGAGCAAATTTGGACTTTCTGCGATTTTTCTGCGATTTGTTGGCGATTTGTTGGCGATTAATGTGACTCTAAATGACTGCATAATCAGGATAATTCCGACGCACGCTAAACTTAAGATCGAGTATGTCACGTGCGAAAAACAAGCTCCCGAAAGCGAAACCCAATTAATCATTCGATTCTGGGGGTGGCGGCAGAAATGTCAATCTGGGGATTTATATGGAGATAAGTGATACCATAGTAGTCCTCTAAGGCTCCTTTATCTTGCTGTCTTTTTGGATTTTGGATACCCCCACAACTCCCTATTCCAGACACTCCCTTCCACATCTCCGACAAAGTTATCTTGCTATCACAACACGCCGTAGATCGACGGTTATAGCTCGAGCTCTATAGGGGATATTGAGACAGGGGCAAATACCATGTGATTCTGTGCGTCCGACGAAGATTACTGTCAAGATCCTGTGAGGTTTCTACTTCTCAATCGTCCTCCAGAGCGATAATGCGAGTTCGGCAGCAGTGATGACAAATGTATACATGCAATGCAGGGTTGCTTCCAGGACGTTCAAAATCGGACTAGCGACTCAGTTCAAAGCAGCCAAGTGGACTAAATCACGTGACCAACAAATCTACGGGTGGTTATTGTTTGTATCACGTGAGTCCGCCTTACAACGCTCATTTACGAAGCTCGTCGGAGTCCTAAACCTTATATCTGGCGCCGTGTGTGTGATAAGCTACTTGCTGCATTGCGGAGATATATGATATAAGCGAAGAAAGCCGACGTTTCTGTGTCACGACAAGAGAGTACAGTACGGTTCCTCCTTGGGCACAGACAGCGACACAAATTCAAGTGACACAAAGTCTTCCTGACAGCTGACACTTTTGTTCCACGAGCAACAGGTTCAGAGACACAAACAGCAGGTGCAGCAAGCGACACAGACCCCACGACAGACTGGTGTTATTAACTACTTACGACGCTTAGAACGACACAAAAAGGGTACCGTTCGAACCGTCTTGAGATTCTCTATCGACTAGTACTTCTTTGGAAACAAACCGACAACTTTTGAGCGAGCTGGTAGCGCCACTCTCTGCGAGACAGTAACACAACATCAGTTACTTGTACACAAAACCGCCAATACACAAACAACCAATACACAAACAGCCACTGCTACATCGACACATACACTATGGACACACACGGAATCGCCGATACGGTGGATGAGCTGACCCGACAGAATCTGGACGAGTGCCAGCCTCTTCTTCCCCCTGAGGAAACATGCGATGAGGAGAGTGATTGTCCTGACTCGATTCTCAAGCCCAAATACGCCAAAATGCCATACGCAAAACGACCTAGTCCAACGGTACTTATCATCGCCTTTGCTATCTACGCCACAGCCATCATTGCTTGGAGTTTGATGAGCATCAATGTTCTGATCAACCTGGTTTGCCAGAGAGAATACGGCAGTGAGAGTAGTGCTGGAGCAAGCAGAAGTCTCATCTCTATTCTGGCCGCTCCCATCGTTGAAAACCCGCAACTGTGCCAAACCCCATTGGTCCAGAAGAAAACTGCCCGGTTCCAAATTGTCATGGAAACCGTCCAGAGTCTTGTGGCTATGATCACCGTCACACGACTGGGTGAACTGTCCGATCGAATCGGCCGAAAACCACTTCTCTTGTGGTGCGGAGTGTGCACTGTTCTGAACGCTCTCATTTGGCTTCCTTGCGTTCTGTTTGGATGGCATTACTACACCCTAGTTGCCGGCTCCTTCTTCATGGGTCTCTCTGGTTCAGTTCCCATGCTCATGGCCATGAACCACTCCTATGCTACAGATGTGGTTCGTTCCAAGCACCGTGCCAAGGTGTTTGGATACATGCACGGAGCCATTTTTGCTGGAGCAGCTCTAGGTCCCTTCTTAGTGGGCCGAATTACTCGAACCTGGGGCATTGTCGCCGCCATGGGCTTCTCTCTATCTTTGCAGGTGGTCTTTTTGGGTATCATCTTTTTCCTTGTTCCTGAGTCGCGTTCCAAGCTGAAGCGAAAGTACTCGACACATTTCAAGCGAGTCAACAGCAGAAGCAGACTGGCAGGTCCTAGCGGACGAAACAACTCGGGAGTTTTTGCCGACGATACTTCTGGAGCTCGAGATCCCAACAAGAACAATGTCCGGATCTCTATTGTTGAAGAGGCCTCTCGTCCTGCTCCTGAATTGAGAGCCCCCGACTTTAGCGGCTCTGATGCCAACTCTGACTCCAACAACAAGAAGAGCCGAATCCAGAAGGCAGCCACTGCTGTCAAGGAGCATTTCGAGGCTCTTTCTATTCTCTCTTTCTCCAACCGATCCCGATCCACCCGAATCAACGCCTGGATCATTCTGTCCATTGATGCCTTCATGTACTGCTCCCAGGTTGGAGTGGTGGGTCTGCTGGTGCTTTACTCTGGATTCCGATTCAAGTGGGGAACTGAACAGACCGGTAACATGATCAGTATCATGGGTCTTTCTAAGGTTCTGGCAGTCATGCTGTTCATGCCCGTGGTGATGGGTATCCTCAACCGAGTGTTTGTCACCCGTCTCAACCACATTGATATGACGGATCTATTTGTCATTCGTCTGGGTATGATTGTCAACTGCATTGGATGGTTTGGGGTTGCCACAGCTACATCAGGCACTCTGTTTTTGATCGCTGTGGCCTCCATGTCTCTCTCGTCCACCGCCTCACCCACCTTACAGAGTGCTTTGGTCAAGTACATTGATAGAAAAGATACTGGCCGGCTTCTTGGAGCGCTGGCATTGTTGCATCACATTTGCTCTCTGCTGGCACCCATTGTGTTCACCAGCATCTACACTCTCACGGTCGACACACGGCCCGAGATTTGTTTCTACATTGTCAGCATCATTTTCGCGTCCATGTTCACCGCCACGTTGTTTATTAGTCATCCCAGTGATGATGAATAGACAACTACAGAGACACACACAATATTTAATGAGTAATGAATTGAAAAGTAATGGTAGATGACGGCGGCTGAAAACGGCGACGACAAAAAGGCAGCCACAACACTCTATCTCTGGTTATGTAAATTCCAGTCCCTACACGCGTCTGACAAGCCAGATTAACGACGGAATTTACCCAAAGGGGGAGATCGGCTAATTAAGGGTTAGGTCTTGTTACATGTGACAGCCACGGACATTTGGGTGGTGATTTATTGTGAGAGAACGTCACGTGATTCAATGAGTCACGTGATTTGAGCTGATATACGGCTTGTCCTCGGGTTCTGTCTTGTTCGGTGAAACGTGCAGTGTGCATTTGAGAGTTAGCCGTGCGTTGCTATTAGGGGGTGGCTTGGGGGGATGGGGATATTTTGAAGCGGGGTCAAGATATTTGGGAAATAATGGTACCACTGGATAGCCCTGACTGAGAGAATTATAACAGTACCAATTTCTTCCTGATTTTCTCACTACAGCTCCCACACGTCACGTCCAAGTATTTTTGATCAGAGTTTTGAAGTTTCGTCGATACTCTCAATACGAGCGAAAATAACGGTTTTGGAGGGTCCACATTCGTCTGGCAAATAGACTGTGGTTTTAGAGCGCATATCCGGAGCGTTCTACGGCTCGAACCAAGGGTCTGTTAGTTTTTGCAGGGTCGTAACCGGCGTATTAGCACCTAACGGTTCCGGACATTTTAGCCTTCTAGGGGTGATTCTGGGGTAACTTATTAAGGGGCAACAGTTGGGGGAGAAGTGGTGGTGAGGTGGTGAACTTATGGTGGTTTACATAACAGTGGTAGTGTAATGCGGTGGTATCAAGATATGGATGTTCCGGTGATGGTAGCAGCGTTTTAAGAGAGTACAGAGTATCTGGATGAACTCATTCAGGGAGAGGATGCTACAGTAGTCTATTTTGAGTTTCAATTAGCAGGCGAGGAAATTAAAGAGCACGTTTCAAGGGGCTGTTACCACACAGGTAGGAACAAGATGAGTAGACGATTCGAAGCACAGAGATCAGGAGTATTTATCCAAGAGGAGTGCGTTTCATTTCAGCCCCTCCACCCCTCCTACCCAATTGGGACATAGACTTCAGAATCTCATGTAATGCACCCCTATCTGGATTGGGTTTGTACGCGATGTGCTAATGATTGGCACTGGTTGACGCGACCGACAAGTTTCCTCCACTATCGACCTTTAGCAATTCACCACACGTCTGAAACCGCACAACCCACGCCATTATGGATCTTCCGTCGCCCAATGCCCCCTTTCGGGGCATGCAACGTGTTGCCAGCAGTTCTTTGGTGAGTATGACATGATGTGAGATGAGAGACGACAGTAATTAGCCGATGGTGTGTGTGTGCCTTCATGTACACCGTGAGATTACATGTCTGGAGTTGGGTGCTTGTAGGGTGCAATGGGCGTGAGATTGGAATGGCGTGGGAGCAGGCCATTGGCCGGTATTCTGTCATGTCCATAATAACAGCGACTTGTCGGTGTATATTATTACCTGTCGCTTTGTGTCATTGTCCATGTGTGTCACTGGTCACTGTGGCAACCTGCAGGAGGAGGGGGGTTGGTTCCTGACTGATCGAACTCGACTAGTCATACGAGCACAGTTGGATCTTGCAACGTGACGTGGCTCGTTTGACATCACCACTTTTCCACAGCAATGGCCAGACTATCCCGACCCTCCAACGCCTCCGTCATCTCCAACGGCTCCTACAACGCCTACGCGCAAACCTATGATTTGAGTACCCGACTTTTGGTGGAGATTTGGTTACAGGTGGTGACATACGAAACGGTGACATGGTGACACACGAGACAGCGATACGCGATGATGTCAGAAACGGAGTTTGGGACGCGTTTCGAGATCGCTGTGACGGCGAACATGGCTGTGACATTGGCGTTAATGAATAGCTAAGAGGTTCATGGCTATGGTAGGTGACTACTGAGACGTGATGGGCTCTGTTAGTGGTGGCTGTGGTATGGTTGCGGGCTGTTCAGAACAGACTGCTCTCTACAACTTCTAGTACCACACCACCAATGTCACACAGTCCTCTTCTCAGCCATAATCCCCAGGCTTATTCTATCTGACGTCATCATTGACACATTATCACTTCTTACCACCTGTCTGACCCTTCTCCCTCACCAAACGCAACCTCCCACAACCCTACTAACTCAGCTCCGACACAAAAAAGTCCTGAAGAAAGGCACCAAGTTCTCGCTCCTGGTATGCGGCCCTGGAGGCTCCGGACGAGCCACCTTTGTCAACGCCCTGATCGACTCTCAACTCGGCGAGTCAGGTGAGCAGGTAAAGCCGCTCATCCAGCGAACCGAAGTGCCTCCCGAAGAGGCCCATCTCGAGCCAGGCATCACTCTCGAGCCCTGGACAGAAACCCTCTACGACGAGGAGGGTGGAGCTCTGTCCATCACGTTTGTCGACACCCCCGGCTTCGGAGACAACATCAACAACGAGGTGGTGTTTCCCGAACTGCTCGGGTTCATTGAGCGTCAGTACGACAATGTGCTGGCTGAGGAGAACCGAATTCGACGAAACCCCAAGTTCCGAGACGACCGTGTCCACGTGCTCCTCTACTTCATTGAAGCCACTGGTCATGGTCTCAGAGAGCTGGACGTGGAACTCATGCGTCAGATGAGTACCCGAGCCAACGTGATCCCCATTCTCGCCAAGGCCGATACTCTGACCCCCGCCGAGCTGGCCGAAAACAAACGGCTCATCATGGAGGACATTGAGTACCACCAGATCCCCATCTACAACTTCCCCTACGACCCCGAAGAGGACGACGAGACCATTGAGCAGAACTCCCATCTGCGAAGCCTGCTGCCCTTTGCCATTATCGGCTCCAACGAGGTTGCCGTGGTGGACGGCAAGCGGTGTCTGGTTCGAACGTATCCCTGGGGCTCTGTGGATATCGAGGACCCTCGATTTTCCGACTTTGCCGTGCTTCGAAACGTGCTGCTGGGCTCGCATCTCGAGGACCTCAAGGAGGCCACCCACTCGATTCTGTACGAAAACTACCGAACCAAAAAGCTGTCGTCCAACGACTCGCCGATCATCGACCGATCTGCGACCCCCGACATGTCCGAGGACTCGTTCATGGTCCGAGAGGAGCGTCTACGTGCTGAAGAGGCCCGGTTCAAGGAGATTGAAGAAAAGGTGCAGCGAGAGATTGCCCAGAAGAAGCGGGAGCTGCTTGAACGAGAGCGAGAGCTGCGTGAGATTGAGGCAAGGCTCAAGAACGAGCTGGTTGTGGAGGAGTAGCTGAGAGATGAGGGTGGAGTTTTTAGTTCGCCGGAGGAGTAGAGACTCCGAGGCATGTAATGTTTAACAGATAATTATTAATGGAGAAGAGGGGGGGTGTATCTAGCATCAGAAGCCACACACAGAAACGGAAGCAAAAACACATTGCCCAATCGCTGAAGTTCATGAACAAAAAAAGATTACAGCACCCAGGATTCTCGTATGGTCTCCCACTACAATACTAACTAGGCTCTCTGGTGCTTGACTATGACTGATCGGACGGGAAGCCGTATTTTCACCAGGATATGGCCGTAACCAATCTGCGCCGACCCGGAATCGAACCGGGGGCCCATCGATGGCAACGATGGATTTTACCACTAAACCATCGGCGCGGAATTTGTGCTTCTCAAAGGCGCACTTTCGATATATTCTAAGCTACAGGGTTAGGGTATATTACCATAAATGGGTCTCAAACCATAACCCAGATACCTATTTGGGTGGAAAACTTAAAATTGATGATCAAAAGCGGAATTTACCCGCAACCCTACTTCCTAATTGGGGATGTCAACTTCAACATCTGGGAATGTCGCGATGAAATTGCTGATTTGACTTAATCTGAGTACTTAAAATGCTGTGGGGGATCAGTTCATTCCACTGAAACTTGGTGTCAACTCTTGAAAGCAACATACCCAGTGTTTGAGGTATTATTGAATCATTACATGTCTTCACATCGGAAAAATTGAGCCGGGGAAGCAGCGCTACCGCTCCTACCTTGCGGAATTATTTGTGATTGGGTCCGTGGAGTTTTCGGAATCAAGGCGCTGCAAGCTGATGCAAAACAAGACCCGTTAGGGAGTTTCCAAGCGACACTGCAAACTTCGCCGCAGACTGCAAAATCCAGCCTGCCTCTACGTCCGAAATGTACACGCACAAGAAACGGTATTAACGACGGCTTCACAATGGTAGGCGACCTGCAAGTCGGCTGGACCTTTGTTTTGTCACCTGCATTACAAAAGAGGCAGTAAAAACCAGCTTTTGCGTCTCGCATACATTCATATGATGCAGAAAGATATCTGATTCAAAAAGGAATGGATGCAATGCAAACTGTACGATGGAGGCATTTGAGAGGCACAGGAACATGAGAAGCGGATTGCTGCAGTTGAGATGCATCGTTATGAATTACCAACTTCCGTGCAGCGTATACGAAAGGCAAGTGAATGAGGTGCATCCGTCGACGTTGGACAGTAACAGGGGGGTGTATGAAGACAGCAGCAAGTGGTATTGTAGCCTCGGGCTTGTATAAGACGTATTTATGATGCCAATTGACTTGAGAAAATCAAGTCTGTGGTCGCCTTGTGCTTAATGAAATCAAGCCTGAAAGCCTTTCGTAAAAGAGTGGCTAGAGCCGATATCGCAACGATAATACCGATTTACTGTACACTTGTGCGGCATCTGAATGACACTGGAATCCTGCATACACCAGTAAGCCGGAAGTACTAAAACAATTCTGTTACCTACCAAGGGCATCACATCAGTTGGCTATGCACTTTCATTGCCAGCATACAGAGCATGTAAAAGGCATATCAAGGGATCCACACATTGCTTGCAGATGCATGGTTAAGAAGTGAAGTTGAAAGCTTCTACTACCTCTGGTTGGCAGGTGGTCGAGTAGTACTAGCCGCTCAAGAGACGTATTATGGTAATGTCCTTCACTGAAGGACTCTGCTACAAGGAAAGGCACTACAAGTAATTGTTTCAATAAAATAACATCAAATTAATAGTCTATAAAAGGTGTGTTAGGGAAGTTCTAAATGAGGAATGCAAAAAGGGGGAGGAGAGCAAGAGCTCCGACAACCTTGGTAGAGGCTGAGTTGGCCTGCTCGGGGTTAGGGGCACCAGGCCACTGGGGAGCAGAAGGAGAAGACTCCTTGGGAGCCTGAGAAGGAGCCTCAGTAGAAGGCTCGACAGGAGTGGACTCCTTGGGCTGAGCAGGGGAGGACTCCTCGGGCTGAGCAGGAGAAGACTCCTTGGGCTGCTGAGCAGGGGCGGAAGCCTCAGGGGTAGAGGAAGCCTCCACAATGGAAATGCTAGTAGTGGGGGCCTGAGACTCAACCAGGGACTCGGACTCAACCTTGGACTCAACAGCCACAGACATGGTGGACTGAGAAGGCTGGGCAGAGACAATCTCGGTGGACTGAGTCTGGACGGTCTGGAGAGTGACTGTCTCGGTAGACTGAGTCTCGGTGCAGCCAGAGCCGTTGCAGATGGTGATGGTCTTGACAACCTTGGAGACGATGGGGGACTCAACAGGAGAAGAGGCAACAGTGACAACGGGAGTGGTCTGAGCGGCAGGAGTCTGAACAGCCTCAGAAGTCTTGACAGCCTCGGTGGTAAAGTCCTCGTTGCAGACAGTGACGGTCAGGGTCTTGTTCTCAATGACAGTGGTGATAACCTCGGTGGAAGCAACGGGGGTCTCGACAATGGTGACGGGAATCTCGGTGCAGCCATCATCGCAGTGGGTGACAGTCTTTGTGATGGTCATGGGGACAACGACAGTAGAGGTGACGTCAGCGGGAGAAGAGACAGAACCAGTGGCAGAGGCAGAGACAGTGGCAGAGACAGCGGCGGAGGCGGGGACGGACTCAGTAGTCTTAAAGTCCTCGCCGCAGACAGTGACAGTGACGGTCTTGCCCTCGACAACAGTGGTAACAACAGCAGTAGAGGAGACGGGGGCCTCAGTCAGAGTAACGGGGAGCTCAGTGCAACCATCGTCGCAGTGGGTGACGGTCTTGGTGATGGTACCAACACAGGTGTTCTTGGCAACGACAGTCTCAATGCCGGAAGCAGTGATGGTCTCTCGAACGATGCAAGACTCAGTGGAGGTGGGGCCACAGATGTCCTTGGTCACAGTGGCGACGACACCGGAAACGGTAACAACCTCGGTAGCAGTGCAGGACTCGATGGCAGTGGTGGAAGCACAAGTGTCCTTGGTGACAGTAGAAACAACGCCGTCAACGGTAGTGGTGGAAACCTCGATGCAAGAGTCAGTAGAAACGGAAGCAGAAGAGCAGATGTTCTTAGAGACGGTAGAAGCAACACCAGAAACAGTGACAGTGGCAACCTCAATGCAAGAGTCGGAAGAAGTAGCGCAAACGTCCTTGGTAATGACAGACTCGGTTCCAGACACAGTCACAGTCTCGACCTCAGTGCAAGAGTCAGTGGAAGTGGGCACGGGGGTGACAACAGGAGTGACGGTAGCACAGACGTCCTTGGTGATGGTAGAGATGGAGCCGTTAGAAGAGACAATCTCAGTGACGACACAAGCATCAGCAGTCACGGTAGGATCACAAACGTTCTTAGAGACAGTAGTGACTGAGCCGTTGACAGTGGCAGTCTCGACCTCAATGCAGGCGTCAGAAGAGGTGGTAGCACAGACATCCTTGGTGACAGTGGAAACAACACCAGAGACAGTAACGATCTCAGTAGAAGTGCAGGGATCAGAAGAGGTGGTGGCAGAAGCGCACATGTCCTTGGTAATGGTAGAAGCAGTTCCAGAGATGGTAGTGGTCTCAACCTGGGTACAAGGATCGGAGGGGGTGGTGGTTGCACACACATCCTTGGTGATCACAGACTCAGTACCAGAGAAGGTGACGGTCTCGGTCTCAGTGCAGGTGTTGGTGGAGATGGGGGGCAGAAGTAACACAAGCATCCTTGGTCACAGTGGAAGTGGTACCGTTGGCAGTACNGTCTCAGTCTCAATGCAAGTGTAGTAGGAG